>CM035106.1:19274160-19639160 GCA_020205505.1 Panax japonicus
GTCGTTGATCGCTAGGGAGGCTTATCCCTATTGTAGAATAAATATTATTTATTTAAATAAATTAATAATTTAATTTATTTATTTAAATAAGATTAGAATTGTTCTAATTGATTTATTCACAACCAGTTTAATATGGAGAACCTAAAGGGTCACACCATAAAAGGAAGAATAATTATTTAAGAAGTTAATGGCATAATCGTAATAATATGTTAAGTATATTTAATTTAATCTACGGTGATAGAATAAATTAAATAGCTTAATATTTATTATTTAATATTTTAGAAATATTAAATATAAATTAATAAGAGGAGTTTTATTAATATTATTACAATTATTATTATTTTAATTTCTAAAAGAGTTTAGGAATTAATTTAATAAAAGTACTCTCATATATTCCTAATAAGATTAGGAGGTAAATTAATTAAAAGATTTTAATTAATTATTCCTAATAAGATTAGGAGCCTAATTAATTAAAGGAGTTTAATTACTTAAAATAAAACCCAATTCCTTAATTGTTAAGGAGGGTTGCCTACATCTATAAATAAGAGGAGTCTTATTATGGGTGTAGTGGTTGTTGACTTTTTCACAACACACGTAATTTCAATAGTTGGGAGAGTACGCTTTTTTTATAGAGATAAAAAACTAGGGTTTTGCCAAACACCCATCTTCTTGAATCTTTATTCTTTCTTGGTGGATCACCTCTAGAGGTCAAACACTTGGGTGGCTAACGTTGATCAAAGGAAGGAACCAAACCCGGTGGATTCAAGTTGAACGCGAAAAGGATTGGAGGTGAACTTGTACCTGAGGAAGCTCGAATCTTCAAGGGTATGATCCTTGTTTTTCATATCTTTTCGTTTAATTAATAATTGTGCACAAAGGATGATCCGGGTATATGGTTTGTAAAATTTTAAAACTCTAATTTTTACACGTATCTGCTTATTTTATGCTATTTGATTGCATTAATGAATATTACAAACCTAACACCCAATACCCCCAAACTTATAATATTCAATGCCCCATTGAATGAAGGTAAAGGGTACAGAAAACTCCCCTAATGATCGGCTGTACTACCCTACTCGGGTGGTGAATCTGGTGGTGGATATGGCACTGTTGTCCCGAACTGAGGTCACTCGAGCATTGTTCCCTGCTGTGCAAAAGTCTCGGCCAGGGCTCTCATGTGACCCGTAGCAAACGTTCTGAAGTTATCATACATGGCATCGACTTTATGCTCCAACCTTTGGAGCTGTCGATCGCTAGGAACATTAGTAGGGTGAGTGGACGGGCCTACCTCATCTGTCTGAGTGGGCTACTGTTGCGGTTCTGGAAATGTAGGCCGGAGAATAAATTCTCTACCACGCGGATGCGGTTCACCACCTGCCCAATCTTCGAATTTCGCAATGGTGGCGTGAGTGATGTCTTGGCTCGGGTTTTGCATCTGTTCATTGTCCCAATGGCAGCCCTGCGGAACACATAGCATAACTACAACTGACGCGTGTGGAATGCTCCCTGTAGTGCTACCCCGCAGATACCGCAATATGTTTTGGTGGATGAGATGGCCCACATCAATGTATTTTCTGGTGATTATGCCCCATAGAATTATGGCCCTCTCCATTGTGATCTCATGTTGATGCGACGATGGTATTAACTTGGCACAAATAAAAAAATTCCACGCCTTTGCATATTAATTCAGGGCTGCGGTTGGGAATATACGAGGCTGATTCGTGCTGGATTTATATGTCCATTTTGTGCCTGGAACGCACAACTCCGCAATAACCAATTCCAAGTCCGTTTGTAAATGTGCCCCTGTGACCCAATTATCAGCCCCTTTTGGTGGTGTACCGGTGATTCAAAAAATGGCTCTGATGGCAACTGGTCAATAATCTATTTCAGAACCACGGACCAAAGATATATCGATTATAGTGCCTTTCACATTAGCATAAAATTCCTGGACTATGCCCATCAGAATTGGCATAGGAGTCGCAGCCAAGCCAGTCCATCCTCGTTCGCGAATCATGTCACTTAACTGACCATCTTGTTCCTCAGGTTTGAACCTTCTTTCTTTCATAAAGGTTTTGGTAATAATTCTGTAGTACTCCTGCTGGGCTTCCAAATCCAGAAATTTGGTATGGTCGACCACATTTTCCCCTTAACTGCCAAAGGAAGATGAAGAAGAAGATGAAGCGGAGCGAGCTCTTTTTGGACCCATCAGAATTTGATAGAGATAATGCAGCTGAATTTGACTAAAAATGAATGAAAGCATATGAAGTGATAACCCCCAAACTCGTTTTGCAAACCCAAATCAGGAACCCTAGCTTTATACTGCAGTGTAAAGATGTGGGTAGATTTAGAACGTGGTAGAAATCATGGATGATCACGTGGTGGAGAGATTGACGGCTTCATGTTTGTAACTGATAGAAGGGAAATGAAGAGACGTGCGGTTTGGAGACTGAGGTGATTGCACTTCTATTATTATTTCAAATGAGAGTCCAAATTGTCCCCAACTCGTTTTTAAAATTTTCAAATCTGTCTCAGTCCGGTGTCGCGCGCGGCCGCGCGAGTTTTTAATGGGCTAGGCGCGTGAGTGGCAATCATAGTCTGGAAAGCTTATCGCGTGGGCGCGCCGGTCTGTGCTGAAATTGTCGCGCGGTCGCGTGATCCTTGTATCTGTACTGCTAACTTTTATTCTCAGGACTGCAAGACAGTGAGGCATGTACTCCAATACATCTGCAATAACATCAATAGATCTTGTCACAACATGATTTACTAAATAAAAATGAGTACATATTCTATCAACCTTATTTCAATGCAATGCACAAACGCACTCCTATGCGATTCAGCTACGATGAAAATTATGTAGAGAGACTCACACTATCCTAACGAAAAATGAAAAGATGCTAACAAAAGCAACTTGAACTGAATAACTACTAAGTTGAGATAGAAACAATGGGTTGCCTCCCATCAAGCGCTAAGTTATAGTCAATTAGCTTGACTGTCTCTAAATCTCATGTTGAAGAAAGAGTTGAGGCGACTTTCTGTCTGTCTACCTTACCCTAAAATTTAATGACTTCAGCTTTCGTCAATGACTTTACCTCCCAATCTGAGTTTTCACCAAGTACACAACTTAACGGTTCATAGTTTACCAAATGCTGAACTTCATCACTTAGACCTCGATCCACCAAATCAACCCGGAGACACTCTTCTTCATCTGTTGGGAGCTTCATTGCTTTGAAGACATTAAAGGTAACCTCCTGATCATGTACACGCATTGTGAGTTCCCCTTTTTGCACATCTATCAAAGTCCTTCCTGTGGCTAAGAATGGTCTCCCCAGTATGATCGGTATACTCTTGTCTTCCTCATAATCTAAGATGATAAAGTCAGCCGAAAAGATAAATTTATCCACTTTCACCAATACATCTTCAATAATTCCCCATGGATACGTGATGGATCTGTCAGCTAGCTGCAAACAAATGTTTGTCGGCCTTGGAGCCGGCAATCCCAACTGATTAAACACTGACAAGGGCATCAGATTAATACTTGCCCCAAGATCACACAGACACTTTTCGAAGTTTATCTTTCCGATCGTGCACGGAACTGTGAAACTACTCAGATCTTTCAGCTTTGGAGGTAGTTTGCGCTGAAACACTGTACTGCATTCCTTTGTCAAGGCTATTGTGTCAAACTCATCTAGTCTTCTCTTCTTTGACAATATACCCTTCATAAACTTTGTATAGCTTGGCATTTATTTCAATGCCTCGGTGAACGGTATGTTGATCTACAGCTTTTTAAATACCTCCAAGAACTTACTGAATTGTTTATCTTCCCTATGCTTATTTAATCTCTGCAGATACGGTACTTGAGGGTGAATTGGTGGAACTAAACTCTTGAGCTTCTCCTCTGCTCCTGCTTTATCTTTCTTTTCCTACGAAACCTCAGAATTTTCCAGATTTTCTTCCTCAGCAATCACCTGCTCTGCCTTACGCGGCCGCGCGGCTTCCTTAGTGTAATCAGGCGCGGGCGCGCGACTTGCAGTGTCTACAATATTCTTCCCAGATCTCAATGTGATTGCTTAACACTGTTCCTTCCCTTCTCTTCTTGGATTTGTCTCTGTATTACTTGGCAAAGAACCTTGGGGCCTGTTGTTAAGCATGCTCGCCATCTGCCCTATTTGAGTCTCCAGATTCTTGATAGCCACTGCTTAGCTTTTGATCATCACCTCCGTGTTTGCCATGTATTTCAACATCATCTCCTCCATTTCTGATTTCTTTTCTAGCTATGGTACAGCTGGAGTGTGATGTTGTTGTTATTGAGAAAATCCAGATGGAAACGGTGGTTTTGATGAAAACTGTGGCTGAGATGACTGTGGCTGAAACTGTTGGGTTGGCTAAAACTGATTTTGCTGAATCCCTTGGTTATTTGACCAACTAAAGTTTGGATGATTTTGGTTGTTGGGGTGGTATGTGTTCTAAAACTATCCTTGATCTTTCCTGTAATTGCCCATATACATTACCGACTCTGAGCTGATAGCACACTGATTCGTCGAGTGTGATCTCGCACAAATCTCACATATAAAAATAACTATTTTCACTTTGCTCTCTGCCAGTGTATCTATCTTCTTTGCCATCACTGCCATCTGTGCCGACAACTGGGTAATAACATCAACCTCCAACACACCTGCAACCTTGGGCTGTGGCATCCGAGATGTAGGATTCTGATAATCATTTGCAACCATAGTCTCGATAAGTGTATAGGCCTTGTCATAGCTCTTTGCCTATAATGCCCCTCCTACAGCTGCATCCACAATAGGTCTCGACTGCCATCCCAATCCATTATAAAATGAGTTAATCACCATCCAATCTGGCATACCATGATGCGGACACTTCCTCAGCATCTCTTTATATCTCTCCCATGCTTCATATAAGGACTCACCCTGTTATTTCTCAAACTGAGAGATAGTCGTCCTCATCTTTGCAGTCTTAGCCATTGGGAAGAACTTGGCTAAGAATTTCTGTGCTAAGTCCTCCCATGTAGTGATTGACCCTAACGGAAAAGAATGTAGCCAACTTCTCGCCTTATCCCTCAGTGAGAATGGGAATAGCCTTAGTCTAATAGCGTCCTCTGTTACACCATTGTATCTGAATGTATCACAAATCTCGATGAAACTCAATAGGTGTTCATTCGGATCATCCGTAGCAGCACCCCCAAACTGTACAAAATTCTGTACCATCTGAATAGTGCCCGGTTTAATCTCAAAAGTATTGGCTGCTATTGCCGGTCTGACTATGCTAGACTGAAGTCTGTTTATATTTGGCATGGAATAGTCCCTTAGAGCCTGGTGCTCTTCTCTTTGCTCAATTCTCTGTTCTTCTGCCATACTAACTGTAGTACTTTCTAACTGAGCTTGCAAATTTCTCCGCATACTTGCTTTTCAACCTCTTCCGTTAATGTTATCCTGTGCTGGTGTTAATTTTGAGTTGGATGATTGCGTGTGCATAAAAATCTACAAGTACCTGAAACCAAAAACAAAACAAAAATAGAAATGAGTAATGATCAGAATTGTGTAAGTCATACAATATAGCTTGAAACTGATGATAATTATTTAAATTATACGCCTTTCCCTGGTAACGGCGCCAAAAACTTATTACCAGTTTTTCAGTTCTGATAAAGGAGCTCTAACTCATGCAAGCATACATGTGTCAATAAGTAATACAAAGTAAGTAAAGTATTGATCCCACAGAGAAAGTTGTCAAATTTAAACTACTATGCATCAATTAAATCACTATACTTATATGCTTAAACTAATGACTATAATTGGTGAATTACTCTAATTGCATATAACAACTAAAACAGGAAGAATAATGAAATAAACCAAGTCTAGAAATAATGAGATCCTAACTTCATTTAACACTTAATCTAATTACCACTATCATGCAAGAATTGTTCACATATCACAGGAAAGTAGCCAAGAACACTAATAGAGTTATAGCCATTTTTCAATGTATTATGACCTACTTACACAGCATCCACAAGCGATAGACTCCATGTAATCATCAATATAATCAAAATCACTATATGTCTATGTGAAATTTCAATCATACTGAATTTAAGCACAAACCCTTATTTTAACTCATACGATGAAACAGTATATGTCTATCTGGTTCACGAAATACACAAGCCATATAAAACAGCCCCATATACGTATGTTATCATGATTACAATCCACTTGCATGTTCATTGTCAATTCCATACAAGTACTGAAATGAATGGTGATCAAGCATTCATACATACAAAACAATCATGATAAAATTTCCATATGATATGTAAAACAGCCCCAGCAATCAAGCATGCAACTAAACTACATATTAAAATCCGTTAGAATCCCATAATGGAGTTTAGTTCATGACTGAACCAAAAGCCATTATGGGATCAAAGCTAAACATGGTTAATAAGCAAATAATTGAAAGATGAATGATAGAAATGATCAAATCCAATTGCTGATTATAAACCAAAGTTAAAGTTTAAATCCTCATATAAATCCAGTAAATTAATAATGATAATACACAATGATAGAAAATCCCAAGGAGAATTGGAGAAATAGGCGTTTAAGCTTCGTTCTACGTTGGAATCTCCCTCAATGTGTAAACCCTAGTTCCTACTATAAAAATACTTAAAAAGTAAAACAAAGATATGTCTGACACCAGTCAGATATCGTTTTAATCAATTACAACCCTTTTAATTAAAAATTAAAATAAAACAAATCAGCAGTTTCAGGCATCGCGCGCGGCCGCGCGCCCATCCAGTGTAATCCTCGCGCGGGCGCGTGTCCCCAAGCTTGTCTTGCCGCGCGGCTTCTGCAACTCTGAATTCTGGTTCTACTGCTGCAACTGATCTGTTCTGTTGCTCCTTCCTTTGTCCATCTATGCTTAGCCTTCTGCTCCACTTGATCTGCATGCCCCGCATATCCCAGCTTGTGCCTCGCTTCATGCGTCCATTAGCCTTGTGCCCTCTAATACCACCAAATTAGGTCGTTTCCTTTACTTTTTCACCAAATGGAGTTTTAAGTAAATGCAATGCAAAATAACATGAAATGCAACTAAAAACACACTAAAATATACTTGAGATGGGTATAGTTTGCGTGAATTGGTATTCAATAAGTAGGTATAAAACCCACTTATCAGTAAGAGTGAGGATAGGTTGGTGCTTCATAGTGATATCAAGCATTCTAAAGTGCATTTAGATTCTGAGTTTGATATCCATGTAGTTAGGTCAAAAGGTTTGTTAATTTAAATTTTGTTATTTTACGATCGTATAAATGTTTGGTTTCTTAGTTAGTATGTTTTTGGTTACTGTTAGATTTTGATTTGGATACCACTTGTGTTCAATCAATTTGGTATATTTGGTTACTTTTTTATTCTATTATGGTTACCATTAAAACATGTTTTGGTTACTATCATATAATTATTCGGTTACTGTTAGATTTTGATTTGGATACCATTTGTTTTCAATCGATTTGGTATATTTGGTTACTTGTTGAGTATTATGTTTTTGGTTAATGTAAGATTATGATTTTGATACCATTTTTGTTCCCTTGAGTTGGGACTTTGGTTACTGTTTGTTGTTGTTATGGTTACCATATATTTGCTTTAGTATACATGGTTGACTAAAATGTGGTTGATTTATATGTTTGTTTATGTATTGGTTACCATGGAAAAATATGTTGGTTACTATCATATAACTATTTGGTTACTTATTTAGTATGTTTGTTGTTAATGTTTGCTTATGATTTGGAATCTATTATTATTCCCTCAATTTGGTATTTTGGTTAATTTTTATGTTGTTTTGGTTACCATGTATTTGTGTAATATACATTTGTTGGCTGAAATGGATTTGGTCTACATGTTGATCATGTTTCGATTACCATGAAAACATGTTTTGGTTACTATGATATAACTGTTCGGTTACTATGATATAAATGTTTGGTTACTATCATATAACTGTTTGGTTACTATATAAACTGATATGTACTACATCTTATTAATATTTTGGTTAGCATTAAAATATATAATATAACTGTTTGGTTACTGCTTTATTATGTTATGGTTACTGTTATATTATGATATGGTAAATATTTTTGTGCAGTCAATGTGGGATGTTGGAAACTTTTTATAGTCTGTTTTGGCTACTGTGTAATTGTTATATTATGTTTTTGCTAGTATGATATTATTTGTTGGTTACTATGTAACTGTTTATGGTATAAATAATGTTTTATATTGGTTACTAATAATTGTGCAAATCTGATTTTGTTTATTTGCAGTTATGGGATATGTATTATAAGGGATGCAACAGAAAATTTATTGGAAAAGTTATATATTGGTGCGACGTGGAAGTCCCCAGCATTATTTCCAAGAAACTAAACGGAAGTCAGTTGGAGAAGTTTAAGGCAACATGTTTTGGGAATTTTCTGGAGTTTGGTGATCAGCACTAAATGTATTCCCAGATTATTCACCATCCTCTTGTAAGGGAGGTTCACCAGAGTGATGATGGTGAAATGTGCTTTTTGTTTGGGGATAAAAGGGTCAGATTTGATTTGCCTGAGTTCTGTTTAATTTTTGGGTTGAGATGGCAGGGTGAGGATGATATAATGCGTATAAAGGTATAGAGAATATGCTTATTGAAAAGTTTCGTAACTCCCCGAAAAATTGAACCTTTTGTAAATACTTTTAATAATGAATAAAATAATATTATTTATTATTATTACGTATGGATAAGATGAATGTCGTTCTATAACCTAGAAACGTTGGAATGTCATAGTATTTTAACTACGTGAGAGAATAAAAGTGTTTGAATATCTAAGACGAAAATAAAAGCTTTCCGAGAAATTTTTCGAAAAACACTATTCATAGATTTCTGCTTGGGAATTATTTTTGAACTTCCGAGAAATACGTAATATTATAAAATAAAGGTGATATGGATTATGTAATAATAACCTAAGTATGGAAAATGTAATATTTCGCATGCGAACTTAATTTGGGAACGTTAGGTTTATTAAGCGTTAAAGAAAGAAAGTTGTGATCGTATAATGTGTATTCATTATATGAAGGTAATGAATGTAAGTATAATACGACGTATTGTACTATAATGTATGAAGAATGAAATAACGTATATTAAGAATTGATATACGAGCTAGCATACGAAGATTATATGTGGGGTATAATTGTTAAGTTGTTAAATCTAAGATAATGGACTTGTAGGATTATTAACCTAATAGTATAGGTCTAATAGAATATGACAATCAAGCACAAGTGTTTAATAAGTCATAAGTCCAAACTATTGAAGCACAAGCCCAACAAGAAAGTAGTTAGATTAATTAACAAAGACCAATGAGGAAGCCATGATCCATGGGGCAAACCAAGGGTGAAATGGGTAGACTTGATGGGCAAACATTTTGTTTGGTGTCCAAGTGTTGTGATGAGCAAGAAAGGGAATTGGCTAGCAAGTTAACTTAGTTGTAAGGTAATGAATAGTAAGGAGGTGGAATGAGGAGGTGGATTAAAAGAGGTGGGATGTTTAAAGTCCATAATGCCCTAGCTTTGTAATGCCTATAAATACAAGCCTCATTTCATAATTATTGGTTGTTTCATTTCATCCAACTCCTCTCAAGATAAAGTAACTTATTTGGTAGAGAGAATAAGCACTTTTAAGTCAAAGCTTCCTTTGTTAGATTTTCCAAGAAGAAGAAGTTAGACATCAAAGGTAATGATCTTGTGTCCAATATTCTTCCATCTTTATCATAATAAGATGATATGAGAAGTGTAATTAATGAACATGTATGCTAAGAACATATAAGAATTAAGTTATGAATGTACTTAAGCCAAATAAGTTGAATAGGCAACTTGAACTCTAATAAGTTGTTGGAATCTTGAAGAACTTGTCATATGTTTGTCATATGATCTTAGTATGTTGAATATAGTATGAGAACATTGATTGATGGACTTAAGTTCATAGTAAGTCATAAGCATGAGAATTTGTAGTTCATAAGTTAAATAAGTCATTGACTTATGAGAATAAGTCAAAACCTACTTTGATTATAAGTTGGTGTAATAAGTAACTTTAAATGTTCACATGTTGGTTAAAATCCATTTTGAATAATTAGTAATGTAGTTTTGTAGGAATTCACACGATTGGACGATTATCGTCGAATTCGTAAAATTCTCGGAATGGAAGTCGTATTTTGTGTTTGAAGTCGGAAACATTGGTTTTCGATGGAGACAAGTCCTATTTGACATTATAGATCTGCCGACTCGAAAATGACTGAATTCTGACTTAGAACTAAGAAACGAGCGTTGAACGTTCACGGACGTTTATTATTTTCATTAAAAATGAACTCATAGATGAAATTTTAGCAAACGAAGTCAAATAGATAAAATTCTTGCATGAACGCATAAAGAATGTAATTTGTGAACTGTAGGCTTTTGAACGAGCCAATTCGGATTTATAACGAAGAAGTTATGAGTTCGAGAGTTTCGTAAAATTTTCAAAAATTACAAACTGTCTGAGGCACAGAGTTGGCGCAGCGGCGCCAACCCAAGGCCATTGAGTGATACCGTAACTCCGAGTTCGAG
This sequence comes from Panax japonicus, assembly GCA_020205505.1. NCBI lineage: Eukaryota > Viridiplantae > Streptophyta > Magnoliopsida > Apiales > Araliaceae > Panax > Panax japonicus. Next base: position 19,284,781 of record CM035106.1, read on the forward strand.
GCTTGTTCACTGGAAACTCGCGCCTCGGCGTGAGAAGAAGAGTGGTGTGTGGCGCCGCGGCACCAGACCTAAGAAATTGCCAGAGAAGAAATATTTCAAGTATAGAATGAAAGGGAACTTTATAGTATTGAACTAAGGCATAAACATGACATTATTATGACATTGTTAAACACTTATGTATGATGATTAAGAGTTAATAATCAATCAAAGATGAATGAAATGTGAATGACGTAATGAAAGCTGGAAACCCATAATAGTAGATCTAAGTCAGGATTTACATTAAGATGAAGGGTAAGATATAATAGTATATATACTTGATTATATATGACCTAATGTGGTACGTTATATGATCATGTATTGTAGAAATGTAGAGACCTAAAGTGTACGTGTGTTAATCAGTAAGCAGACGCTGAAGGCAAGTATTCTAACCCTTATTCCAGTTCAGTCTGGACAAGCTGTGTAATTCATGTATTCTTTCGCATGAAGTTTTTAACGATGAAGTCTTAAGCCAATTCTTTCGGCTAGACTTATATTATGATTTTTTCAAGCATGATTAATGTGTACCAAGTTATATTGGTATGGTTTTCAATCGAAGACCAAGTATGCTAAAATGTTTTTGTCATTTAACGACAGGCACGTGAGGTTACCACAACTTAAATGTATACACGTTTAATGAATGTAGCATTGATCAACATAAAGTACTATGGGCTGATTACCCAGAAGTGCTCGTAAGCTATGCCGGACTTACGGACTTAGTGCCGGGTTGTCCTTTTCAAAAGAAATTATAAACTGCTCATAGTTTTGAGCCTTAGTTGATATTCTACTGAATATTATTGTTGGAAATCGTTTTGAATGAAAAGAAATGCTATTTTGAATTATCGATAGTACTTCGTAGCTATTGTTCAGTTATTGAAGATATATGAGTTCTATGTTTCAAGCATGTTGTTTATTAGAATTGTAGTACTTGCTGAGCTAGTCATGCTCACTCTTGCTTGAATCATATGAACACAGCTAAGATCGAGCAGACTGAAGGCTCAGGCAAGGACAAGGGCAAGGCGAAGACGAACCCTTAGATTACTTATGTAATAGTATAGGTGAACGATTCTAATATATTTGATATTATGACAAGAACAAACGAATGGGTTACAAAGAACCTAAGAAATGTAATATTATTTTGGATATATGGAAGTTATATCAGTCCTTTTGAGACTATTCAATTGAATGAATGAATGAATGGTAGTACCGTGTAGCACCATCTGTCGGGTTGGAAAAGACCTGGATTTGGGGACGTCACAGGTTGGTATCAAAGCATTAGGTTATAAAACTTAAGAGGGGGGATTAAAAACCTTAAGTCATAACCTTAAGAGAGGTCAAAGAAATACAAGAAGGAAATAACCTTATAAAAATGCATTATGAATATGTTATGTATTTTTATTATTTTACTGACGTGTACTAATCAACTTAACTATTTTGTGTAGATGTCAGGAGTAAACGGAATGTTTGTAGATGGTCAAGCCATTAGTGAAGAATCGGTGAACCAAGTAGAGGTTATACTGAATCCCATAGCAACAGAGCCAGATGTAGTGATTATTGAGTCTGGAGACTCAGATGATGCTGACTACATGTCAGTATTCGACGGGATGATAGAGGAGGAAGTAGAGACAGTGTCCTTTAATCCGGTAGCTATAGCAGCGAAGATAGCTCTTGGAGGGTCAATGATGTCTCTGTTTATGTCAGTGTTGGATAGAAATATCCATTACTGTCATGAGGTCAAAGAGCTGAAAGTAGAGCTCCAAATGGTTAAAGAGGACAAGGCTGATGTCGAGTCCATGTGGGAACAGGAGCATGATGAACGGATTTTGGCTAAGGACAAAGTCCACGATTTAAAGCACGAGGTCTTTGAGCTCAAGGAGGAGCTGAAGACCAAGGTGCAGAAGATAGGGAGGATGTCCTATATCTATTGGAGTTCTCACACAGATTTCCAATAGCAGGTAGCTGGATATCCTGTGGAGGTGGGGAAAACACGACATACTATTAGCCGTGATATTATTGTCGGTCTTGCCAAGGCAGATTTCGAGAATGCCTTGAGGCAGATGTAGACTAGTAGTAGTTAGAGTAGTATGTAAATATTTTGTAAGTCGTAAGTGACGTAAAGCCCTTTTTGTATAGTAAAGGGTAGTCTTTTGTAAATCCCAATTTTTGGAAAGCGATAGCAGGAAAGTAATGTAATTAGCTTAGGCTGTGTATGTAACTGATGTATTATTATACTACAAAGAATGAATATAAGTCCTTTTTATGGAAAACAATGAGTTAAGGATGTTGGAGTTATTGTTAATATTAATGATAACTAATAAAGAAAGGAATAATAACGAAATGTGTTTATTGTATCAGCAAAATGTCGCCAAGAAGAATGCAACTTAACAAAGGAACGAACGTGAATCAACAGGAGGGAGGTTCGGTTAACCCGATGAAGGAGTTTATTAATTTAATAACAGCCGCATTTAATAGAATAGGGGCTAATATCCCCGTAAATCCAGGAGTAGCACGAGCTACTACCTTTAAGGATTTCAAGAGCGTGGGTCCGTCGGAGTTCAAAGGAACTACGGATCTTATTGAAGCCCAAACATGGGTTAAGGAGATAGAGAAGGCATTTGTAATATTAAATGTCGACGAGGTCCAAAAGGTTGCCTTTGCGACCTATATGATGAAGGGAGCGGCCAACGTTTGGTGGGAAGCCAATCAGGCTAGGGTCAGGATAACGAATCTGATGTGGGATAGGTTCAAGTAGATATTCTTCGAGAACTACTTTCCCACGAGCATACAAGGGAGGATGGAGATGCGGTTTCTGGAGTTGAAATAAGGGGACATGACGGTTCCCCAATATGCCGTCAAGTTTAATGAACTGGCAAGGTTCGCTCCACATCAAGTGGATACTAAGGTGAGGAAGGCGTGATGGTTCGAGCAGGGCTTAAAATCCCGTCTCTATAATCGTATATCGATGTTCCAAAGTACTTCTTTTGGAACCGTTTTAGAGAAGGCGATAATCGCCGAAGGTGGTAGCAAGGCGTTGAGTCAATACCTAAAAAATAAGAAGAGCAAGGTTAAAGTAGAAGGCAGAGTAAAGATCGAGGGAGCCAGTGGTAGTGGCGAGGGTCAGAAGAGGAAGATATTTAGCTCTGGGAATATTGGAATGAAGCAAGGAGACACGAAGAGAAGAATGGAGGCCTGCAAGACATGTGGGAAGACTCACTTAGGAGTCTGTTTCAAGGGGAAGGTTGTCTGTTACAATTGTGGACAGGAGGGGTATATTGTGCATAATTGTTCGAGTCCAAAGAAGAACCCCAGATTCTTTGTGTGTGGATCAACTGACCATATGGTAAAGAACTGCCTGAAGAAGGGGACGGATGGGAATCGGGGCGCTAATAGCGGTAAGTTAGCTATTAGTGGACCAGCGCAGCCGGGTAGGCCGATGGGTCGTATCTTTAACATAACAGTCTAAGATGCAGTCTCATCAGGGGACGTCGTCGCAGGTATTATTCCGATCAATGATATTAATGCTTATGTGCTGTTTGATTCGGGTGCTACTTGTTCGTTTATAGCGTGCGATTTTGCTTACCGATTAGGATTACTTCCCGAAAAGTTGCCTATACCTTTAAATATTAAGGTAGCAAACAAAGAGATCATTCATGTTGAAGATATTCATAAGAGTTATTGTGTAGACATACGGGGTTGTAAATTATCGGTAGATTTGTTACCAATAAAGTTATAAGAGTTCAACATAATTCTCGGGATGGATTGGGTAGTAAACCATAGGGCAATTATAGATTGTCAAAAGAAATGTGTGAACATTAAGACGTTAGAACAACGTCAGGTAGTATTTTACGGGAATAGATTGTCGAGACGTTCATGTTGTCTAACCATGACACAAACTAGGAAATTACTGAAGAAGAGATGTGTAGGTTACCTGTGCCATGTTGTTGATACCCAAAGAGTAGTAGCAACCATGGAACAAATACCTGTAGTGAGAGAATTCGCCAATGTATTTTCGAGTGAATTGTCGGGTCTTCCACTGGATAGGGAGACAGAGTTTGTGATAGACATTGTGCCAGGAGCGACACCAGTTTTCAGGGCACCGTATCGTATGACGCCAGTGGAGATGGAGGAGTTGATGGTGCAGTTGCAAGAATTGTTAGACAGAAAGTATATCCAATCGAGTGTTTCACCGTGGGGAGCACCAGTACTGTTTGTCAAGAAGAAGGATGGATCGTTAAGACTATGTATCAACTATCGAGAGTTGAACAAGTTAATGATAAAGAATAAATACCCATTGCCCAGGATAGATGATCTCTTTGATCAGTTGAAAGGGGCTAAGTATTTTTCTAAAATAGATTTAAGAATGGGGTATCATCAGTTGACGGTTAGTAAGGAGGATGTGCCAAAGACAGCATTCAGGACTCGTTATGGTCATTACGAGTTCCTGGTGATGTCGTTTGGATTGACAAATGCACCAGCTGCATTCATGGATATGATGAACAGAGTGTTCAAATAATATTTGGACAAATTCGTCGTGGTATTTATAGATGATATTCTAGTCTATTCTAAGATGCCAGAAGATCATGTTAAACACCTTAGATTAATGTTGGAGACACTAAGTAAGGAGAAGTTGTATGCAAAATTCACTAAGTGTGAATTTTGGTTGGAGAAGGTACAGTTTTTAGGTCATGTCATTGACCATGAAGGGATTTTAGTAGATCTAGCGAAGGTGGAAGCCATGATGAATTGGGAACAGCCGAAAAAACCCACTGAGGTGCGGAGTTTCCTAGGGTTAGCGGGTTACTATCGGAGATTCATCCAAGATTTTTCAAAGATAGCTACTCCGTTGACTAACTTGACGAGGAAGATGGTGAAATACACTTGGACTGGCAAGTGCGAGGACAATTTTCAAGAACTAAAGAAGAGGTTGAGTGAAGCGCCTGTTTTGTCATTGCCTGATGACACAGGAAATTTTGTAGTTTATAGCGATGCTTCGCATAGAGGACTTCGTTGCATGCTCATGCAGCATGGCAAGGTCATTGCATATGCATCTAGGAAGTTGAAGGATTATGAGAAAGTTTACCCTACTCATGATCTGGAACTGGCCACAGTTGTTTTTACTCTAAAGATATGGAGACATTATCTTTATGGAGAAAAATGTGAGATATACATGGACCACAAAAGTCTAAAATATATCTTCACACAGAAGGAGTTGAATATGAGGCAGAGGAGATGGCTGGAGTTGATAAAGGATTACGACTGTGAAATCCTGTATCACCCTGGAAAAGCCAATGTAGTTGCCGATGCCTTAAGTAGAAAGGGTCAAGAAAAGTTGTCTTTGTTAACAGCTCAAACTGAGTTAATAATAGAGATGGCTAGGATGGAGTTGGAAGTGAAGCTGCCAAGTGAAGCAGGACAAATTCTGTTTGCAATGGAGATGCAATCTACCATCGTAGAAAGAGTTAAGGAGGTACAACTCAAAACTGATGAGTGTGACTAGATGAAGGAGCGGCTGGCTAATGAAAAAGATATTAAGTACAGTCTTGATAATGAGGGATTATTTAGATTTGAATGAAGAATTTAGGTTCCGAATGAGAAGAAATTAAAGGAGCAGGTTCTACAAGAGGCTCATAGTTCGAGGTTTTCGATTCATCCTGGTAGCACTAAGATGTATCAAGATCTTTGACAGAGTTTCTGGTGGCCGAACATGAAGAGAGAAATCGCTGAATATGTGTGTAGGTGTTTGACTTGTCAGAGAGTTAAGGCCGGTCGTGGCTTGCTATAGTCATTAGAAATTCCGGAGTGGAAATGGGAGAATATCACGATGGATTTTGTGGTGGGACTTCCGACTACTCAAAAAGGGTATGATGCGATTTGGGTAATAGTGGACCGGTTGACAAAGTCGGCTGTATTTTTACCAATTAAGGTTAAGTATAACTTAGATCAGTTAGCTAGACTCTATATTAAGGAAATAATCTCTAGACATGGGGTGACAGTATCGATTGTGTCAGATCGTGATCCACGATTCACGTCAAACTTTTGGAGAAGTCTACAAGAGCAGTTGGGAACACAGTTGAATTTGAGTACATCGTATCATCCACAAACGGATGGACAGAGCGAGAGGACAATTCAGACGTTATTAGATATGTTCAGATCTTGCGTCATAGATTTCAAGGGTAGTTGGGATGATCATCTACCATTAGTGGAGTTTGCGTATAACAATAGTTATCATGCAAGCATAGGTATGCCGCCTTACGAAGCTTTGTATGGGAGGAAATGCAGAACGCCACTTTATTGGGATGAGGTAGGAGAACGCCGAATGTTGGGACCAGAGTTGGTACAACAGACAGCGGACATTGTCACGAAGATACAAATGTGTCTTCTAGCAGCTCAAGACAGACAGAAGAAGTTTACGAATCCACATAGAAAGAATCGGGAGTTTGAAGTAGGTTCGTACGTATTCCTAAAAGTATCTCCCTGGAAAAGAAAGATACGTTTTGGGAAGAAGGGAGAGTTAAGTTTGAGGTTTATAGGACCTTTTGAGGTATTAAAACGGGTAGGTGCGGTAGCTTATATGATAGCATTACCTCCAGACCTAAAACGAATACATAATGTATTTCACGTATCTGTATTATGTCCTTATAAGACGGATTATAAGCACGTGATAGAATATGAGCCTATTCATATCGAGAAGGACTTAACGTATGAGGAAATGCCGATTCAAATTATCGATAGAAAAGAACAAGTTCTGCGAAATAAAGTTATACCTTCGGTGAAGGTGATATGGAAGAACCACGATGCAGAAGAAGCAACGCAGGAGTTAAAAGAAATGATGAAAAAGAATTACCCGCATTTATTTGCGTAATTTTTTTTATATATATAGGGAGATTCTAGGGACAGAATCCTTATAAGGGGGAGATAATGTAATACCCCGGAAAATTGAACCTTTTGTAAATACTTTTAATAATGAATAAAATATTATTATTATTACGTATGGATAAGACGAATGTCGTTCTATAACCTAGAAACGTTGGAATGTCGTAGTATTTTAACTACGTGAGAGAATTAAAGTGTTTGAATTTCTAAGACGAAAATAAAAGCTTTCCAAGAAATTTTTCAAAAAACACTATTCATAGATTTCTGCTTGGGAATTATTTTTGAACTTCTGAGAAATAAGTAATATTATAATATCAAGGTGATATGGATTCTATAATAATAACCTAAGTATGGAAAACATAATATTTCGCATGCAGACTTAATTTGGGAATATTAGGTTTATTAAGCGTTAAAGAAAGAAAGTTGTGATCGTATAATGTGTATTCATTATATGAAGGTAATGAATGTAAGTATAATACGATGTATTGTACTATTATGTATGAAGAATGAGATAACATATATTAAGAATTAATATACGAGCTAGCATACGAAGATTATACGTGGGGTATAATTGTTAAGTTGTTAAATCAAAGATAATGGACTTGTAGGATTATTAACCTAATAGTATAAGTTTAATAGAAAGTGACAATCAAGCCCAAGTGTTTGATAAGTCATAAGTCCAAACTATGGTAGCACAAGCCCAACAAGAAAGTAGTCAGATTAATTAACAAAGCCCAATGAGGAAGCCATGATCCATGGGGAAAACCAAGGGTGAAATGGGTAGACTTGATGGGCAAACATTTTGTTTGGTGCCCAAGTGTTGTGATGAGCAAGAAAGGGAAGTGGCTAGCAAGTTAACTTAGTTGTAAGGTAATGAATAGTAAGGAGGTGGAATGAGGAGGTGGATTAAAGGAGGTGGGATGTTTAAAGTCCATAATGCCCTAGCTTTGGAATGCCTATAAATACAAGCCTCATTTCATAATTGTTGGTTGTTTCATTTCATCCAACTCCTCTCAAGATAAAGTAACTTATTTGGTAGAGAGAATAAGCACTTTTAAGTCAAAGCTTCCTTTGTTAGATTTTCCAAGAAGAAGAAGTTAGACATCAAAGGTAATGATCTTGTGTCCAATATTCTTCCATCTCTATCATAATAAGATGATATGAGAAGTGTAATTAATGAACATGTATGCTAAGAATATATAAGAATTAAGTTATAAATGTACTTAAGCCGAATAAGTTGAATAAGCAACTTGAATTCTAATAAGTTGTTGGAATCTTGAAGAACTTATCATATGTTTGTCATATGATCTTAGTATGTTAAATATAGTATGAGAACATTGATTGATGGACTTAAGTTCATAGTAACTCATAAGCATGAGAATTTGTAGTTCATAAGTTAAATAAGTCATTGACTTATGAGAATAAGTCAAAACCTACTTTGATTATAAGTTGGTGTAATAAGTAACTTTAAATGTTCACATGTTGGTTAAAATTCATTTAGAATAATTAGTAATGTAGTTTTGTCGGAATTCACATGATTGGACGATTATCGTCGAATTCGTAAAATTCTCGGAATAGAAGTCGTATTTTGTGTTTGAAGTTGAAAACGTTGGTTTTCGATGGAGACATGTCATATTTGGCATTATAGAGTTGCGGACTCGAAAATGACCGAATTCTGACTTAGAACGAAGAAACGAGCGTTGAACGTTCACGGACGTTTATCGTTTTTGTTAAAAATGAACTCATAGATGAAATTTTAGCAAACGAAGTTGAATAGATAAAATTCTTGAATGAACACATAGAGTATGTAATTTGTGAACCGTAGGCTTTTGAATGAGCCAATTTGGACTTATAACGAAGAAGTTATGAGTCTGGGAGTTTCGTAAAATTTTCAAAAATTGCAAACTATCTAAGGCACAGAGTTGGTGCTGCGGCGCCAACCCAAGGCCATTGAGTGACGCCACAGCGCCAAGTCCGAGGCTTTCTCATTGCAAATTCGCGTCGCGACACGAGAAGAAGAGTGGTGTGTGGCGCCGCGGCGCCAGACCTAAGAAATTGCCAGAGAAGAAAGATTTCAAGTACAGAATGAAAGGGGACTTTATAGTATTGAACCAAGGCATAAACATGACATTGTTAAACACTTACGTATGATGATTAAGAGTTAATAATCAATCGAAGATGAATGAAATGTGAATGACGTAATGAAAGCCGGAAACCCATAATAGTAGATCTAAGTCAGGATTTACATTAAGATGAAGGGTAAGATATAATAGTATACATACTTGATTATATATGACCTAATGTGGTACGTTATATGATCATGTATTGTAGAAACGTAGAGACTTAAAGTGTACGTGTGTTAATCAGTAAGCAGATGCTGAAGGCAAGTATTCTAACCCTTTTTCCAGTTCAGTCTGGACAAGCTGTGTAATTCATGTATTCTTTCGCATGAAGTTTTTAACGATGAAGTCTTAAGACAATTCTTTCGGCTAGACTTATATTATTATTTTTTCAAGCATGATTAATGTGTACCAAATTATATTGGTATGGTTTTCAATTGAAGACCAAGTATGCTAAAATATTTTTGTCGTTTAACGACAGGCATGTGAGGTTGCCACAACTTAAACGTATACACGTTTAATGAATGTAGTGTTAATCAACATAAAGTACTATGGGCTGATCACCCAGAAGTGTTTGTAAGCTATGTCGGACTTACGGACTTAGTGTCGGGTTGTCCTTTTCCAAAGAAATTATAAACTGCTAATAGTTTTGAGCCTTAGTTGATATTCTACTAAATATTATTGTTGGAAAATGTTTTGAATGAAAAGAAGTGCTATTTTGAATTATCGATAGTACTTCGTAACTATTTTTCAGTTACTAAAGATATATGAGTTATATGTTTCAAGCATGTTGTTTATTAGAACTGTAGTACTTGCTGAGCTAGTCATGCTCACTCTTGCTTGAACTATATGAACACAGCTAAGATCGAGCGGACCGAAGGCTCAGGCAAGGACAAGGGCAAGGCGAAGACAAACCCTTAGATTACTCATGTAATAGTATAGGTGAACGATTGTAATATATTTGATATTATGACAAGAACAAACGAATGGGTTACAAAGAACCTGGGAAATGTAATATTATTTTGGATATATGAAAGTTATATTAGTCCTTTTGAGACTATTCAATTGAATGAATGAATGAATGAATGAATGGTAGTACCGTGTAGCACCATCTGTTGGGTTGGAAGAGACTCGAATTTGGGGGCGTCACAAGTTTTTTGAGGATGAAGCTGTGACACGTAGTAGTATAGGTAGGCTTTATCGGAAGGCGGTTTTTGATGATGATGATGAGGCTATTAATATGTCATTGATTTTTTCAATGTTTAATTTCATTTTATCCACAGTTTTTGAAAATTATGTGGATATGGCAATGGTCAATTTTTTATGTTATGGTGATGTTAGTAGTTTTTCTTGGGGAAAAGTCGCATTCAAGATGACAAATTCATCTTTGTCCAATGCTTTGAAGGGGCGTTTGAAGAAAGGAAGGAATGTTGGGTAAATATATAATTTCTATAAGGATCATTATATAAAATTGTACAAGTTGAATGGGCTACCTTATGTATTCTAAGTGTTTATGTTTGAAACCATTCTAACATTCAAAACTCGGGGCATATGTAATGATGAGCATCTGTTGGATGTCCGTTTATTTAGATGGAAGGAGCTATTGAAGCCCCCTACGAATGACAAGTTGAATGATTTAGTATTTTATTCAAGACAGGTATGCAGTTTACTACTAAGAGTATAATTGGTTGCCTTTAGTTATATATTTAGTTACTGATTATATTTTATGAAGTTTACTGTTAACAAAGTAGTTAGTTACCTTTACATACTCTTTGGGTTACTGATTATTTATGTGTATGTTAATAATAACAATGTATTTGGTTACCTTAATATACGCATTTGGTTACTAATTAAATTACCCTCTTGTTGCTAATAACAATTTTGTTGGTTACCCGGTTATACAAATATTGGCTACCTTTATTCATTGATTTGGTTATTGATTTATATACATTTGGTTATCTGTATATATGTAGTTAGTTACTAATTATGTTTCATGATTCTTTATTTACTATTTTTTTACTGTATTTGTACAATGTTTGTCAGATGTTATACTAAATGTACTTAATGTTTTTCAGTTGAGGATAAAAAGTTTGATTCCCACGTCCGAGGAGAAGGATCGACTTGATTTGGGCGGGCTTCAATTTTTCAATGGGAAGGATGCTAACAAGAAGGTTGAAAAAAAAGTGAAGGGTGCCAACATTGGATTTGATATATCTGAAGTTAAAGATGCAATTGATGCACAATTTAGGCCGTTAGAAAAGAAAGTGTCTAAATTAAGAAAGACATTGTAAAATTACGGGCTGATATGAAGGATGATATGCATGTTTTACATGTTCAGTTATGTAGGGACTTTAGGTCCATTATTAGAGATGAGTTACGCAGGATCAAAGATGTTGGGGACAAACAAGTTGATGGTGATTCTGATGATGATTCTGATTCTGATGATGGCAGTGATGATGATGATGATGATGATGATGATGATGAAGATGATGTAGCTGATGAATCTAATGATGTTGTTGATGATGATGATGTTTTTAAAGGTAATAATAATTATGATGATGAGGTTGGTGATGATGGGTTAAAAGTCGATGAGAAGAATGATGAATTTGAAACTGAAGTCGTTAAAGAGTGTGAAAATGTTGTTATGGTTGATGAAGTTGTTAAAGATGATGAAGTTGTTAAAGAGTGTGAAGACCCCCATGTTGATGAGGATGTTGATGATGGTTCAAAATTAAATAAGAATAATGATGGTGATGATGTGTTGAATTTTTTTTAGAAGAAGGGTGGAAATGAAATTGAGATTGGTAATGAAGTTGAACGTGATGTTGTGGTTGAAGAACATCATGAAATAAGAATTAATGATGATGCAGAAAATGTCAAGGTTAGACATATTTGTTTGTTTTGTTGTGTTATATGTCTTTTTTTTAATGATTAATTGGTTGTTTTTTATTTTGCACAGATTGGCAAGAATAATGACATGCCATCATTTGACATATTATGCCAATGCACTGGGAAAGAGATTGTTGTGTATGTTGCTGCTGAGGTTAGTGTTATAATGACATGTCATCGTTTTTTTACATGCTATTGGTTATGGTTACTGTTATATTGTGATATGGTTACTATTATATATATATATATATATATATATATATATATATATATATATATATTATGATTACTATTATAATATTGGTTGGTTACTAATACATTGTGTGTTGGTTACTATTATATTATAATTTGATTAGTAATTTATTTTGTTTTGGTTACTATTATGATATGTTCACTTTAATATGTCAATTATTGTTCATTCAGTTTTTTATTGCATATAGTTGTTAACTGCATGTGTTTATGTTGAAAATATAATTGTATTTGTTAACCTTTATGTCAATATAAATAGGGGAATATATATGAGACAGAAAGCAAGTCTGCCCTAGATCAGATGGTTTTGACCACATAGGACATAGTTCAATGTGATGAGTTGGAGAAAGGTGTCCATAAAGCCGGTGGTAGACCTGTCCGTGAACATGCAAAGAGTGCCGTTTTGCGATCTCCATATACATCAACGTTTGGATCGGCTGGTTCATCGTCTACTGCCGTGGGTGCTAGTCAAACACTTGCATGTCTTTCTGCATTCCCAAAAGTATGGATTGATATGCCATCAAAGTTTGAAGAGGCATTGTTTGAAAAATAGTTTTAAATTGTTCTAAACAACAGGAAAATATTTGTTTTTTATTGTCAAGAATGTTATAGTTTTTTTATTAAATAAATAAATTTGTTTTCTTTGTAGAAACATATGGTTAATATCAAATAAATGTTATGGTTACTATTATTTTATGTTTTGGTTACTGCTTTATCATGTTATGGTTACTGTTATATTATGAGTTGGATACCATTTTTGTTTTCTCAAAATAGTTTTTTGGTTACTATCATATTATATATTGGTTACTATGTAATTATTAGGTATATGCATGTTGGTTAAATTGTTTTTGATTACATTATATTTCTGTTTTATTTACTGTCATATTATATTTTGGTTACTGTTATATCAGGTTTTGGTTACTAATATATTATATTTTGGTTACTATCATGTAATATTTGTTTTATGTTAATGTTCCATTGAAGTAAAGTGTTTGTTACTTTATATTATATTTTGATTGATTACTATGTATTTGTTTACTACATTCATGTTGTTTAAAATTATTATTGAGTAGATGATGTTGTTGTTTTAGTTACTATTAAATTATTTTATGGTTACTATTATTTTATATTTTGGTTACTGTTTTTGTTATGTATTGGTTACTATTTGATTATGGTTATTATATTAATATTTGTTGGTTACCAGGTTACTATTTACAATTAAGTTGTTGATTAGTATGTTAATTATTGACTATTCAAGTCTGATTTTGGGTAGTGCTCTGATACCAACTGTAGCAGCCCCGAATCCAGGTCCCAAATCACCTCGGATCCGGTATACTATTTCTATCACTATTTGCGGAAGATATAAACATAAATTGTTTATACATTATATTACACACTATTCCCCAAGGTCGAGTAACCTTAACTTATACACAATTCATAAAATATCTATTACACAACAACATTTATCAAAATAGACTATTACAAACTAGTCGCACATTTAACCCAAGTAGAACTTGACTTTAACCTTTTCATGTATCCGAACGCATTCGCCTTATCTGCAATGTTTATCATGATATAGCAAGGGTGAGCATAAAAGTTACCCAGCAAGTTTAAATACAACAATATAACAATATATCATGATTGAAGAGTATGAATAATAAGCTGACTATAATTCGTCAATATAGTTGAGAATTATCACGAACAAACTTTTGACTGAACACGTTTTAAACATGAACAAACATTTCTGAACCAACTGGTAATGAAGGTGATCAGCCTTTCATACCTGACTTATACATGCAAGATGTACAGAGTACAATTTTCATGGCAATCAACAACGATTAACCATCAGCTTGAATAAAACACTCTTATTAGAGTTAAGTATAAGAAAACTTGTCTGAACCGTTGATTACCGCAACGCAATTTATAACGCTTTACCCGAAGACCTAATATTAATAATATAGATCTCTAATAATTAGAATAATATCATCACAGTATAATACTGTTGTATTTATATCCACAGAATAACCTAAACACATAACACATAAGCCTATCAGTCTATAACACACATAAGACTAGGTATCAAGTCAAACAATTGCAGTCTGAGTTGAATCCGACACAATTCTAACATCCCAACGGTTTAGTCGGACTTTTATCGAGTTTAAGTTCAATTAAACTCTGTCTAACCACTTAACAATTATCACAGATAATTTCTAATCAGACAAAACATTTTTCATAGGCTCGTAATAATTTTCGGATAATTATTATCATTTATCAATATTTTTCAATCCTCAAAACCGTATTTAAATGAATTAAATACCACATAATTCCTTAATCATTAATATTTATTTAATATAAAATATTAATGAAAATCATTACATAATATTATAATATAATTATAATATAACAAAGTATTTTTAATACCTTAAAATCATAATTATATGATTTTTAAACACTTAAATCCATTATCCGATAATTAATATTAATATTAAAATATTAATATTTTCATGCCAAAATATCAAAAGTTATAATTTATAACTTAAAATATTTTTATAACACTTAAATCATTTTTATATGATTTTTAAATCATTATTTCCATTTTTCCTTATTTTATTTAATATATCTATTAAATAAACTAATTATCATTAATATTGATTAATTAATGAATTTCATCAAAAATATCAAAAGTTATCAAAAATAACTTAAAATATTTTCTTTTACCATAAACTAATTTTTCATGATTTTTCATGAATTAAAATCATTTTTAAATAATTTATTTAATATTATAATTAAATAAATAAATACCATTTATATTTCAAAAATATTAAATATTTTCAAAATATACTCAAAATAGTTAAAAACTATTTTTCAGACTTTAAAATAATTTTTCGGAATTTATTTTGTATTTTTAATAATTAAAAACCATTTTTTCTAATTTTTAATCAATTTCCGAAATTAAGTGTCGCTATAGGAGTTTCTGGCGACGAATCCGTCGCTAATGGTGTTCTTCAGCTGTTCTTGAGTGTTCATGTCAGTTAACCGGCCTGCACGTTTGACCAGCTTTTAAGCTATGATTCTAATGTTTTCTGGACTAGAAATTATTTTAATCATGTAGCATAAGTGTAATACTACACACACAAACAGGTTTCAGGGTTAAAGAATAACAGATCAGATAATTATTGGCCTCCAAAAAGTCTGACAAAGCTGTTCTTCATTTTCTGGGTTTTCCAGAAAATGAAGAACATCACAAGGTGCTATATTTAAGTCCTTAGATCTTACGCTACCGGTCTGATTTATGATATTTAAAGCTTTAAAATTGAAGTTGAGATGTCAAAGAACGTCTTTATACAATCAGATTAGTCTAAAAACAACACCAAATGCAGATTGCATCTGGTCAAACTACCTATCAGAAAACGCCTCTTTGAAGATCTGGGTTACCCAGAACCTTCTTCAAGCGTGAAGGTCAACGATGGTTTGACTGCTCATTTGTACGATTCGGCTACGGATCTGGTTGATCTAAAGCCTTTAGCATGTAGCTTACACAACAGACTACAAGTATCAAACAACAACATGGACTAAACAGCTACACACAGTAAGATCAAGACCCTGCAAAGGTTGTCAGAAACCATCTGGGTTTCTGGGTTTGCCAAGAATTCCAGAAAACGTGAACGGTCAACCCTGTTTGACAAATCATAACTTGAGTTTACGATACGATCTGACCATGATTCAAGTTTCAGATTACAGACAACATGTCATAGAACATATGTAAAAAACATAAAACCACAAAAATCAAAAACAGAGAAGAATTTACAGGCCCTGACATTAGCTTGTCAGACCATTATTTTCCCATTTTTCCAGATTTTAAAAAAATTAGATCCGAGCACTTTGATGTTATGGATCTGGGTTTTGACAACCCAGGTCATCAAATGACACCCTAGTACATCACTTTTAACAATCAATTTTAATATCTAACACCAAATCATGAGATTTCAAATTTTTAAGGTTTTATACCTTTTATGCTTTGATCTCCGATTCTGATCATTGAAATCTGTTCTAGGCTTGCTATAACTTGATCGTGGCTTTAATTTCTCACTCTTTTTCACACTAATTCTCGAATTTCTAGAGAGAGAGGGTCTTGGATAAAAATGAAATGTCAAGTGGCTTTCTCTCTCTTTAAGAAAAATCTTTGGATATATACAATGAATGATCAGCTGATTTTGCTGCTGGAATATTAGATATAAGTCACATGCTATGTCTTAGGGTTAGGGCTAGGGTTGTTCAACCACCCATGATTTTGCAAGATTTGCAAGCTACTAAAAAAAATAATACTCAAAAGGGTATTTTTTGTCCTTTCCTTAAATTTCTAGATTTTGCATTTGATGAAACCCTTAGGGTTTAGGGTTTGGATATTTTAGGGTTTAGGTTTTAACCCTTAACTTTGCAAATTTAATTTATAACATTTTTGAATTTCAGTTATAAAAATAGAAAATTAACATTTCTAACTTATAATTAGAATTTTCTAATTATAAAAAAAAAATTCTTAATCATAAATTCATTCTTGCTAATTAGGATTAGCATTTCCTAATTACAATCGCTAATAAAGCAATTAGGGTCAAAATGGTCATTAGGATTCAAAATGGTCTTTAGGTTTCAAAACCCTTGAATTAGGGTTTCTAATTAATTTTCTAATTTAGAAATTAAATCTCATAATTAGACTAGAGTTTTTTAATTACTCATAAATTGAAATAATTAGGATTAGGGTTTCCTAATTAACATTGCTAATTTTAGCAATTAAATCCACAATTGAGCATTAGGGTTTCTGACGGAACAATTAGGGTTCCAAAAATTAGAAATTAGGGTTTGTTAATTAATTAACATTTACCCTAATTAGTACTTAATTAATAGCACTAAAGCATTAAAATTCTCCGTTATATTCCCAGATTAGGGTTTCATTTTATTAGAATCTGAAATTAGGGTTTTCAGATCTGGTATTAGGGTTTCTAATAATCAATTAAGATTTTAGATAATTCATTAGGGTTTTCCCTAATTAATTTAATATTAATGATATTTAACCTTGTACATACATTGCATTCCCAATCTAGGGTTTTTAATATCCGATTTAAGGTTTCGGATTCCCGGAACTGACACTAGGATTTCCAGAACCGATTTCTAGGGTTTCTTATCAGACGTTAGGGTTTTCTAACTGAACGTTGTCGTTCTTAATATATACTTAGGGTTTGTCGCAGATATAATTTATCTGATCAACCCATGACTCTTAACCACATTCTGAACATAAACATAACCATAAACACAAACATATTCACATAAATCCTTAATCCTGAATAATTCACCTATATCCTTCACAGAATTTTGAAACCCTCAAAATTCCATCCCAATAACATTAAATGCGTACACTTATTTTCTGTCTAGGTCTAATATTTGACCTTAAATCAATCATTTAAGATTTTAATAAATTGCCCAAATTCTCGGGTTGTCACAGTTACTTTATATTATATTTTGATTGATTACTATGTATTTGTTTACTACATTCATGTTGTTTAAAATTATTATTGAGTAGATGATGTTGTTGTTTTGGTTACTATTAAATTATTTTATGGTTCCTATTATTTTATATTTTGGTTACTGTTTTTGTTATGTATTGGTTACTATTTGATTATGGTTATTATATTAATATTTGTTGGTTACCAGGTTACTATTTACAATTAAGTTGTTGATTAGTATGTTAATTATTGACTGTTCAAGTCTGATTTTGGGTAGTGTATACTAATACGGTAACTGTTAATGTTAGCGTGTATACTAATATGCTTTTATATTGAAGGACAGATAAATTCCCTGGAAAGAACGATAATATTGAACCTGCTTTTGTATTTGGGTCTGTCCCAATATCATCAAAAATGTGGTTCTACAAATTAAAGACTCCTGGACAATGGTTAGACGAAGATGTGAGTTCTTTTTTAAAAAAATTATGGTTTTCTAGATATGGTTATATTTTTTAGTTGGGGTAGTAACTAGTGTTAATAGAGTTGGTTACATTCATTACATACTTACATTTTTCAGCAACTGTGTAATATTATATGTTTTTTTCTGGTTCAGTACATCAATGTTGCGTTATATTATTTCCGTAAATTGGCCAGACATTCCGACAGTGTTCATATAAGGGCAACGACTACGGATTGTTGGTTTCATAACAAGATGATTACTCTTTTCGAGGAGTATACAAGTAAAAATGCAGATAAGAGTGTTCTGACTGGGGAGGGTGATGTTGCTGAATACATCCATGGGTTGTTTATGGATGTCAACACACTATGGAAAAATGTTGACTATGTGTTATTCCCCATTCATATGTCATGAACATTGGTTTTTGTTGACATTTGATGTGTATCGTAGACGTCTAACTGTTTATAATTCTTTGCGGCCAAAAAAGAAATCCGTGCAAACAAAAATTATGGATGTTTGTGAGCCATACATATTCATTCTTCCCACTTTATTGCGCAGTAGTGGTTTTTGGAGGGATAGGTCTGACATTAACTTTAGCAGTGAATCGTATCGCAACAAGGAGGAAGATGATATAATTGAGTTGGAATTTGCGGAGGCAGTTCCTGAACAAGTCGATGGGTAAGGGTTACATTATTTACATTTTTTAATTATTACATATAGGTTAATTTTAGTTTTGATTTTTGTTATCTTTTGTCTGTTTGTGCAATGATTACGAGATGTTCACGATATGTTTCGCTTAGTATGTCATTCATCATAAATTTGATGAAATTCCTATTCCATTCCCCATTGCGCAATATCGAAAGAAGTTATACACAAACCTATATATACAAGTAAGGAACAAACAGTTGGAGGGATATAAGACTGACAAAGAATTTCTAAGAAGATTTGTTCCAGATTTTGATTAGTTCGGATCTCGTTGTTTTGTATTTATGAATTGTGTTTTGTATTATTTTTTTGTTTTTTTGGGATATACACAACATTTTTGTATGGGTTATGAGTTTGTGATGTTTATTGGATCTTATGTAGATGGGATTACATATTTGAGAATTTTAGCAGTAATAAAAGTAACATTGTTTGTTGGTCGGTATTTGTTTCTTTTAAGTTGTGTTTGCTACATTGTTTGAGATGTACAGTTGGTAACCAAATATGTATAAAAAGGTAACCAACTATTGTTTTGATAGTAACCAAAGAGTTACAAGCTTGTTTCAGGACATATATCAATTGTGAAATGTACATGTCAGAGTATACTTGGGTTGTGCGACGACCCGAGAATTTGGACAATTTATTAAAATCTTAAATGATTGATTTAAGGTCAAATAATAGACCTAAACAGAAAATAAGTGTATGCATTTGATATTATTAGGGTGAAATTTTGATGATTTCAAAATTCTATGAAGGATATAGGTTAATTATGAAAGTAATATGCACACAAGCCAATCATGTTTGATGATAAAGCATATACTTTGTAACAATCTTATTCATTTATTAATAAAAAGTATTAATTTATTAAAGGCTTTTAATTATCTACATGATGCTGTTTTATAATATGTGATAAACCCATAGTTTTAAGCAATGCTTTTAGAATTATGATGATGATCATTCTAATGAGATCTAAATTCTTAGAAAGCTTAAAACTAAAATAGTTCTCAAACGTTGGATTACTAAATTGGGGATTAGTGAATCCGGATAGATTGGTACATACGTTGCTTGCTCATTGGATGAGGATGATTGATCTCATGATCATTTGTGTGGAGACACTAAAGCAAGTATGTAGGTGCTTATTAGAGAATAAGTTCACTGAACGTGACTCGCTAAGGAATACCTAATGGAGTTTTACTTGCATGTCAATAGGAATTCCTGTAGTGATAGTAGTACAAGTGATCCTTGGACTTGAGATCATCATAGTATCTTGTGTATGATGAGTTATACTTTGACTTATTCCTTAAGACCCTTAGGGTATATCAAAGGGTATGCTTGGGTATAATAAGTTGTACATGGAGATAATGTATGATCAATAAAGAATCTACCACTTCTAGTAAAAGAAGAGAAATGTCCTATGTGATTCGATAAATGACAACCCAGTAGTCCTTGGCCATGGCAGAATGAAATTAGAAAGGAGTTTCTAATTTGCATTATTTGGAGTTGTGCATTTAAGAGTTGAAATACATATAATTAAATAAAATAAGACTTGACAGAAATTCCATGTCTTATATTTAATTGGGACATTGTATGGTGGAAGGATTGAATTGTACGGTAACTATTTACTCAAAGGTTCTTTTATGATTAATGTTGAAATCTATATTATCTGGAAAGTCGTTAATCGCTAGGGAGGCTTATCCCTAATGTAGAATAAATATTATTTATTTAAATAAATTATTAGTTTAATTTATTTATTTAAATAAGATTAGAATTGTTCTAATTAATTTATTCACAACCGGTTTAATATGGAGAACCTAAAGGGTCACACCATAAAAGGAAGAATAATTATTTAAGAAGTTAATGGCATAATCGTAATAATAAGTTAAGTATATTTAACGAGTTTTGTCATGGATGGAGAGTTGAGCCAAGATTTGATCTTGCACTCACTTCCGGACTCCTTTCACAATTGTTGTGAATTCTTCATATGAACGAGCTAGATATCAGCCTCGCTGATTTGCTTAACAAGTTGAAAAATGTTGAGAGTCACTTTCCAACCAAGAAAGACCAAGTCTTACTGGTAGGGGCCAAAGGATCTTCTGAAAAGAAGAACGATTCTAAGAAGGTAAATAGAAAGGGCAAAAACAAAGGATAATAAGAAAAAAACTGATACGGATATCAAAGGAGTTTGCTTTCACTGCAATAAGCCTGGACACTGGAAGGAAACTGCAAGAAGCATCTTGCAGAGGCTAACCAAAGAAGCTTAGTGAAGTTTCGGTTACAAATACAATTTTGTTCATGATTTAAAATAATTTTTTCTTTAAGTCAAGGTTCTACTTGGGTATTGGATACCGACTTTGGTTATCATAAATATAGATTTATGAAGGGATCAAAGTAGAAGTAGAAAGATAAACAAATATAAGTAAACCTATGTGTGGGAAATGAAGCAAAGGTTGCTGCATTAGCCATAGGAACTTATAGTTTAGCAATGCCTACGGGCAAGTCTATTAACTCAATAAGTTGTTATTGTATTCCAGTTCTCGTTGGAAACATTATTTCCATTTTATTGTTGGACAATGAAATTTTTGGTATTATATTTAAGAACAATTGTTGTTCTATTTATAATAATAATGTTTTGTATAGAACTGAAATATTACTTAATGGATTTTGTATACTTGACTTACGTGAAAAATATATTTTTCAAATTGAACAAACTAGTATAAGAAAAGGAGATGATCATTCAAAGAGTTGAATGTGTGTATTTGTTGAAATACAAGTGTGAATTATTTGAAATATTCAAAGAATTCAGAAGTGAAACAAATTGGCAAAGTATTAAGATTCTTTGATTAGATCAAGCAATAAATACTTGTGCAATAAGTTTTTAGATCATCTTAAATGGTTTTCTCATAATGGACGCCTCCTGATACGCAATAATTGATTGATGTATCTGAATGAAAAAATCGTACCTTGTTGGACATGGTGCGGTCCATAATGATTTTACCGACATTCCAGTATCCCTCTAGGGTAATGTCCTAGAAATGGCTGCATATCTACGAAAAGGTAACCTCAAAATCTGGCCCCAAGACTCCATAAAAGTTATGGACAGAGAGGATTCCTAATCTTAAGTATGTTAAGATAAGGGGTTGTTCAACTTATGTGAAACGGTTTCAAAGGATAAGCTTGGGACAAAATTTGACAAGTACAGATTTGTGGGACATCCTAAAGTAAGTTTAGGGCATATGTTCTATAATCCTACTTAGCAAAAGGTGTTTGTTACGAAACATGCTGCCTTCTAAGATAAAGGTGTTTATCATTGAAAGGGCTAGTGGGAGGATAATACATCTTGAAAAGTTCAAGACCCACAAAACACTACAAGTCAAATAAGAGGAACCTATAGATAGACCTATTGTACCACAACCGAATCGTAAATCTGGAATAGTACCGAAAATACCTAGGAGGTATGGATTCATCATGGATGATGATGATGAGGTACGTATCATAGTAGATGATGATCCAGTTACATACGATGAGGTAAGAGTTGTAGATACTCAGAGAAATGGATTGAAATAGTTTTCTCAAAAATGGAACATTCATTTTGATATGATAATCAAAAGAGTTTGATTTTATCAAAAACAAGAATAAACCTAGTGCGTACAAAAGGGTCAGTGGGAGCGTCGTGACATTTCTGGTATTATATGTTGATATAATACGGATAAGGAATGACATGCCAATGCTAAAATCAATAAAGATAAAGTTGTCTAAACATTCCTCCATGAATGATTTGGGAAGAGTATCTTAATTGGGGATACAAATCTATATAGATAGATTTAAAAAGATGCTCGACTTAACCCAATGAACGTATATTCATTTGATGCTAAAATTGTTTAGCATGGCAAACTCCAAGAGATGTCTCATGTTGATGAGTCATGGAGTGTATCTCTCTTAATAGTCCCCATAGACTCCAAAAGAGAGATCACTTGAGTGACAATCATGTATACAATGAAATATACGAGACCTGATGTTGATCAGTCATATTCTGGAGAAGTTCACTGTGAGACAGTGAAAAACATCTTAAAGTACTTAACCAGCACTAAGGATGTGATATAATTCATGGCGGGTCTAAATTAAAACTAGAGGGCTTAACAAACTCAAGTTTTTCAGATCGACCAAGACGACAGAAAATCCACTTTAAGGTAAAGGGTTACCTTGAACGGTGGTGCAGTGAATTGGAAAGGTTCCAAACAGCAAAGAGTTGCTGGTTTAGTGATAAAGACAAAGTATATAGTTGTAAATGAAGCTGCAAGTTGATTGATTGGATTAAAAGTTCATTACAGAACTAGGAATTGTTCCTAAGTCTCATCTTGGATCCAAACATGTGTTGTGGCACTTTCATTTGATTATAGGAATCATTGAAAGATGGGAAATCACTATAGAGATAGTGGACTCTCAAGAACAACATTACATATCCATTAACTAAAGCTTATCCAACAGCAGGATAATCGTCACTTAGAGAAGAAGAGTATGAGATACCATGACGATTGGCTTTAGTGCAAGTAGGAGATTGAAAGTAATATGCACACAAGCCAATCATGTTTGATGATAAAGCATATACTTTGTAACAATCTTATTCATTTATTAATAAAAAGTATTAATTTATTAAAGGCTTTTAATTATCTACATGATGTTGTTTTATAATATGTGATAAACCCATAGTTTTAAGCAATGCTTTTAGAATTATGATGATGATCATTCTAATGAGATCTAAATTCTTAGAAAGCTTAAAACTAAAATAGTTATCAATCGTTGGATTACTAAATTGGGGATTAGTGAATCCGGATAGATTGGTACATACGTTGCTTGCTCATTGGATGAGGATGATTGATCTCATGATCATTTGTGTGGAGACACTAAAGCAAGTATGTAGGTGCTTATTAGAGAATAAGTTCACTGAACGTGACTCGCTAAGGAATACCTAATGGAGTTTTACTTGCATGTCAATAGGAATTCCTGTAGTGATAGAAGTACAAGTGATCCTTGGACTTGAGATCATCATAGTATCTTGTGTATGATGAGTTATACTTTGACTTATTCCTTAAGACCCTTAGGGTATATCAAAGGGTATGCTTGGGTATAATAAGTTGTACATGGAGATAATGTATGATCAATAAAGAATCTACCACTTCTAGTAAAAGAAGAGAAATGTCCTATGTGATTCGATAAATGACAACCCAGTAGTCCTTGGCCAAGGCAGAATGAAATTAAAAAGGAGTTTCTAATTTGCATTATTTGGAGTTGTGCATTTAAGAGTCGAAATACATATAATTAAATAAAATAAGACTTGACAGAAATTCCATGTCTTATATTTAATTGGGACATTGTATGGTGGAAGGATTGAATTGTACGGTAACTATTTACTCAAAGGTTCTTTTATGATTAATGTTGAAATCTATATTATCTGGAAAGTCGTTAATCGCTAGGAAGGCTTATCCCTATTGTAGAATAAATATTATTTATTTAAATAAATTATTAGTTTAATTTATTTATTTAAATAAGATTAGAATTGTTCTAATTAATTTATTCACAACCGGTTTAATATGGAGAACCTAAAGGGTCACACCATAAAAGGAAGAATAATTATTTAAGAAGTTAATGGCATAATCGTAATAATAAGTTAAGTATATTTAATTTAATCTATGGTGATAGAATAAATTAAATAGCTTAATATTTATTATTTAATATTTTGGAAATATTAAATATAAATTAATAAGAGGAGTCTTATTATTATTATTACTATTATTATTATTTAATTCCTAAAGGAGTTTGGGAATTAATTAATAAAAGTACTCTCAAATATCCTAATAGGATTAGGAGGCAAATTAATTAAAAGAGTTTAATTAATTATCCCTAATAAGATTAGGGAGCTTAATTAATTAAAAGGTTAATTAATTATTCCTAATAAGATTAGGAGCCTAATTAATTAAAAGAGTTTAATTAATTAAAATAAAACCTAATTCCTTAATTGTTAAGGATGGGTTGCCCACATCTATTAATAAGAGGAGTCTTATTATGGGTGAGATAGAGGTTGACGTATTATTAGAATACGTAATTCCAATAGTTGGGAGAGTACGCCTTTTTCTATTGAGATAGAAAAACTAGGGTTTAGCCAACCACCCATTTTCTTGAATTCTTCTTCCTTGGTGGATCACCTCTAGAGGCCAAACACTTGGGTGGCTAATGTTGATCAAAGGAAGGAACCAAACCCGGTGGATTCAAGTTGAACGCGAAAGGATTTGGAGGTGAACTTGTACCTGAGGAAGCTCGATCTTCAAGGGTATGATTTTATTCTTTATCTTTTCGTTTAATTAATAATTGTGCATAAAGGGTGATCCGGGTTTATGGTTTGTAAATTTTTTAAACTCTGATTTTTACACGCTTCCGCATATTTTGCAATTTGATTGCATTCATGAATATTACAAACCTAACAAATTATTCAGGATTAAGGATTTATGTGATTAAGTTCTGTGAATGTGTGCTGAATGTGGTTAAGGGTCAAGGGTTGACCATATTAATTATATATGTGTCAAACCCTAATTATATATTAAGAACTTTAAGGTTCGGTTAGAAAACCCTAGCGATTAATAAGAAATCCTAGAAACTAGTTCTGGAAGCCCTAATGTCAGTTCCGGGAATCTAAAACCCTAATTCGGATATTAAAAACCCTAGATTGGGAATGCAATGATATGTATAAGGTTAAACGTCATTAATTATAAATTAATCAGGGAAAACCCTAATGAATTTCTGGAAATCCTAATTGATTATTAGAAAACCATAATACCAGATCTGAAAACCCTAGTTTCAGATTCTGATAAATTGAAGCCCTAATCTTGAATAGAAAGGATAATTATAATGCTTATGTGGTATTAATTATACTACTAATTAGGGCAAAGCATAATTATTAGCAAACCCTAATTTCAAATTTAGAAAACCCTAATTTTGAGATTTGAAACTCTAATATACAGTTGTGGGTTTAATTGCTAAATTAGCAATATTAATTAGGAATTTTAAATCCTAAATTGTGTTAGCCCTAATATGATTAGGAAATTGTAATGTAATTAGAGGATTCTAATTACGATTTAAAATTTGTTAATTTTCTATTTAGAAAACCTTTATTCGAAAATTTTAAAATTCCAAGTTGCTAAATCTTTAAGGGTTAAAACCTAAACCCTAAAGGGTTAAACTCTAAACCCTAAATGCTCTAAACCCTAAATCCTAACCAAACCCTAAACCCTAAGGATTTGGCAAATTGTCTAAAATGCCATTAAATTAAAATGTCAAATGACCCATTTGCCCTTTTTGGATTTTTAGTAAGGTAACTTGCAAATCTAGATATATCTTGAGTTGTTCAACAACCCTAAATCTAGCCCTAGCCTAGCATGTGACTAAACATCCATACAAATCAGCAACATACATTGAATCAATTAGATATAAAAAACTAAAAGAGAGAGAGAAAAGTTCATTCTCTATTTCATTTTTTTGCCAACCTCTTCTCTCTCTAGAATTTCGTGTATGAGAGTGAGAGTGGGTGAGAAATAAAGAAATTATCAGCTTTTCACATGTGCAAGATCAGATCAAAGGACCAGATTCAAGATCTAAAGCTAAGAAGGTATAAAACCCTAAACCTAGAAATCCTATGATTCTATGTTATATGTTCTAATTGGTTTTTTAAAGTTGTGTAATAAGGTGCCATATAGTGATCTGGGTTGTTAAATCCCAGATCCATAACATCAAAGTACACGAAATTGCATTTTTATGAAATCTGGAAATATGGAAAATTCTTGTCTGACAGTCAAATGTCAGACATCATAGATCGGTGTCTGTTAGTTGTTTTTTGTGTTTTGACTGTTTGTATTGGTAGTATGTTATCTGTTCTTTACTCTGAAACTCGAAGCAAGTCCAGATCTTGTCTAGATCAAAAGTTATGAACGGTCAAACCTAGTTGACCGATCACAAAATTACTTTCTGGGCAGCCCAGAAAATTCCCAGAATTTTTGACAAGGATTTCATGGCTTCTGGTCTTGCTAGTTTTTATGTTTTTGGTCGATTTGTTGGTTGTATCTTGTAAACTGGTATGTGATATACACATGGAAGTCATTATAACACTTAGAAATTTAACAGTATCATTTATAATCTTGGTCAAACTAGCTTGACCGATCTGCCTTGATGAAGATTCTGGAAAACCCAGAATCTTCAAGAACCAGCACCTGACATGTAGTTTGACTGGATTAAAATCTCATTTCTTGTTGTTGTTAGTCAGATCTGTTAATGGGATGTTGTACCCTGACATCAGTACTAAAATCATGAACCTTAATATCACACATAACAAGCTCAGAACGCAAAGTATAAAGATCCAAAGTGGGTACCTTTGATTCTGTTAAACCCAGAAAGACGAAGAACAGATCTGACAACGAATTTGGGAGCCTAGATCTCTCTGATATGGTGTTGTTTGGCCATGAACTTGGTTTCTTATTGTAGTATTGCATAAGTACTACAACTTTAGTATGAATTCCTGCCCAGAAATCATTTAGAGCACTGAATTAAACCCGGTCAAACTACCCCCTTTGTGCACTGACATGAAGGTCTGGAAATTGGCTAAGAACACCTATAACGACGGTTCTGTCGCTATAGGGCCCTTTAGCGACCCTTATTTTTTGAAAAAGCAGAAAATGAATTAAAAAATAGAAAAAAATGGTTTTTAATTATTAAAAATACATAATAAATTATAAAAAATTATTTTAAAGCTTGAAAAATAGTTTTTAATTATTTTAAGTATATTTCAAAAATATTTAATATTTTTGGAATATAAAAGGTATTTATTTATTTAATTATGATATTAAATAAATTATTTAAAAATAACTTTAATTCATGAAAAATAATATTATGGTATAAGAAAATATTTTAAGTTATTTTTGATGACTTTTAATATTTTGTGATGAAATTCATTAATTAATCAATATTAATGATAATTAGTTTATTTAATAGATATATTAAATAAATTATGAAAAAATAGAATTAATGTTTTAAAAATCATATAGAAATGATTTAAGTGTTATAAAAATATTTTAAGATATAAAATATAACTTTTGATATTTTGGCATGGAAATATTAATATTTTAATATTAATAGCAATTATCGGATAATGGATTTAAGTGTTTAAAAACCATATAATTATGATTTTAAGGTAATAAAAATACTTTGGTATATTATATTATAATATTATGTTATGATTTTCATTAATATTTTATATTAAATGAATATTAATGATTAAGGAATTATGTGATGTTTAATTCAATTAAATATGGTTTTAATGATCGAAAAATATTGATAAATGATAATAATTATTTGAAAATTATTATAAGTCTTTAAAAATTATTTTGACTGATAAGATAATTATCTGGGATAATTGTTAAGCGTTTAAGCAGAGTTTAATTGAACTTAAACTCGAGTATTGTCCGACTAGACCGTCGGGATGATAGAATTGTGACGGTTTCAAGTCAGACTGAAATAATTTGACCTGATACTAAGTTTTATATGTGTTATAGACTGATAGGGTTATGTGCTATGTGTTTAGGTTATTCTATGTATATATATATATAACAGTATTATACTGTGATAATATTATTCTAATATTGGAGATCTATATTACTAATATTAGGTCTTCGGGTAAAGCATTATAAATTGTGTAGCGGTAATCAACGGTTCAGGCAAGTTTCTTTTTACTAAACTCTACTAAGAGTATTTTATTCAAGCTTATGGTTAATCATTGCTGATTGCCACGAAAATTGTACTCTGTACATCTTGCATGTATAAGTCAGGTATGAAAGGCTGATCACCTTCATTACCAGTTGGTTCAGAAATGTTTGTTCATGTTTAATACTTGTTCAGTCAAAAGTTTGTTCGTGCTAGTTCTCAATTATATTGATGAATTATAGCCATCTTATTATTCATACTCTTCAATCATGATATATCGTTATATTGTTGAACTTAACCTTGCTGAGCAACTTTCATGCTCACCCTTGCTATATCATGATAAAACATTGCAGGTAATGCGAATGCGTTTGGATACAGGAAAAGGTTAAGGCCAAGTTCAGCTTAGGATAAAACGTGCAGCTATTTTGTAATAGTATAGTTTGACAAAGATGTTATGTGTTAGAAAAGTTATGAAATGTGTATTAAGTTAAGGTTACTCGACCTTGGGGATTATGTGTAAGATTAATGTATAAATAATTTATGTTTATATCTTCCGCAAATAGTTATAGAAATAGTATACCGGATCCGCGGCGATTTGGGGCCTGGATTCGGGGCTATCATAGGTTGCCTAAACAAACAATATCACTTTCATTACAGGATGTTGGATAAATAGGTTGTTTTATGTTTTGGTTACCATTAAAACATGTTATGGTTACTGTTATGTAACTATTTGGTTACTTATTTATTATATTTGTTTTTGATGAGTGAGTTTTATACACATGAATTGGATACATTCGGGCTTAATTTATTGTTGTTCTCAAGTCTTTTAGATTAGTTTTTAAGGGTTTATGTCTATTCAAGCATGTTTTATGTTGTTTTGTAGGAATTGGGCCAAAAGTTACTTGGATCGACGTTTGGGGTGGCTAGATTCGCGTTTTCGGTTTGCCATTTACACAGCAGCCACTTCAGAGCCAATTTGACTATAGCTCCGGACATTATTTCGAAACCCTCAAAGAATGAAAGTTGTAGATCTACTTTTCCTCTTTTCGGATCATCTTGAATCATCAAAATTGGAGTTTGGACGAAGAAGTTATGGCCATTTTCACAAAGGACGTCGGAACAGAAAATGTCAGAAAAAGTGGTAGCGCCGGGGCGCCCATTTTAGGCTTAATTACAGCGTCGGGGCGCTATAAGGCAGTGTCTGAGCATCATTCCTAGCGCTGGGGCGTTGGGAAAGAGGTTGGGTGCGACCTGGACGCATTTTGGGCGAATTTTGACACCTTTTTGACTCCAAATTGGATTGAGTTTGTTCCTAAGCTCAAAATTAGACTTGTAATCTATAAATACTTGATGTAAGAGATAAAATAAAAGGAGATTACATAGATTAGACTAGATTAAACACTCCATTAAATTAGAATCTAAACCCTAGTTCTTAATTAGCCATTGGAGATTGAAGTAAATTGAAGAACACTGAAGATTAAGAGCAAGAACAAGAGGGGAGCATCAGATTTGCTGACAACAGATTCTATTCTCTTCTCTCATCATACTTTTATCTTTTAATATCTATTAAATTGTGGATTCTTGATTTTAATTTATTAATTATGAACTAACTCTTTCATTAAGATTTCAATTGAACTTTTTATGATTATGAATTGATTATTTGATTTATTCCAATTATTTATGTTAAAGTGAGTTGTTTATCTTTCTTTGAGCTTATTGATTAATTATCTGATCAATAATTACCTTGTTACTCTAGAAGGAATTGAGAGAGGAATTCTAGGGTTAGAACTGGGCATGGTGACATGTGACTTAGTTATTTGCACAGTGAATAAATAGGTTTGTGAATAGAATGAGAATATCTATTTGCCGCATGTAACACATAAGGAATTGGTGTTGTAACGAGTTTAATTCAATTGTTTTGAATAGAGATATAGCAAAATTAATCTGGGTTAAATAGAAGGCAAATGATCACTTGAGAAAGGGTTTTTGGCACTTAAGAATTCTTGTTAACAATTCAGTAAGCATAATAATTGGGATAATTGGATAATTAGTTTATAGTTCATAATTGGGGATATTGGAGTCTTAATATTTATTTATCTGAATTCATTCGTCAAAATCTTAGTTTTAATTGATTAATTTAGTTTTCTTAATTAAAAATCACAATTTGCGATTGTTTAAATAAAATTGGTTTGGTTAAGAATTAGTACTTGGTGATTTTTATTAAATAATTCCTCGTGGGAATGATACTCTACTTTCACTTTATTACTTGTTGACCGTCTATACTTGCATGTATTCACTGATTGCGAAATCGATCAACAAGTTTTTGGCGCCGTTGTCGGGGAATTAATTTAATATTTTTTTACCAATATTAATTTTAATCAAATTAGTCTTAATTTAAACATTTTTATTTTAATTTTAATTTTTATTTTTAATTATCTTCCTATATTTCTCTCTTTTTAGGTACCATGAATGACTTTGCGTATCAATGTCCATACACGAATATGAGTCAACCAAGGGGAGCGGAGATTGACAGACTCGAGAAACTTTCTGCATTATCAGCACAGATGGAGACACTTTCGAGGATGTTTGAAGCTTTTGAAGCTCA
Organism: Panax japonicus; assembly: GCA_020205505.1. NCBI lineage: Eukaryota > Viridiplantae > Streptophyta > Magnoliopsida > Apiales > Araliaceae > Panax > Panax japonicus. Next base: position 19,315,951 of record CM035106.1, read on the forward strand.
ACATCATCAAAGTGTGGCGGTTACTTGTGATTATTGTGTTGGAAATCATATGAGTCATCAATGCACCATCAGTTTCGAGCCGGTACAGTATGGTGGTGATTACCCCAATAATTATGTCTATCCCAACAACTATCATCATGATTGGGGGTATCACCCAGATTTTTCATGGAGTATCAATCAAGATCAATTTTATGCTCCAAGTCCAACATACCCACCGGATTTCTCGTGTCCATCTCCTCTACAACAGGAAGAACATTCAAATTGGGAGGAAGCCTTGGCAAAAGTTATTAAAGCTTCTGAAAAGAAACACGAGGAACATGAAAAGAAATTTAATCAAATGGAGCTGAGTATACAAAGTCAGAATGCATCGATTAAGAATCTGGAAAATCAATTGGGGCAGATAGCACATGCGTTGAACAATCGTCCTCAATACACTTGGCTCTATGACATGAATTCTGAGACTGGTGGTGAGCCCGAACCAAATCTACAACCGGATGTGCCAAATGATATAGATGTTTAAAAAGAGAGGAAAGACTTGGGGACAAATAAAAAGAGATCGGCAAAGATCTAACTTTGAGTACCAACGAACATGAGCCAATTTCATTAGTATCCCATGTGCCTCCTCCACCAAAGTTCAAGAATTCGGGCAGTTTTGCAAAACCATGCCCAATTGGAAGTCATGTCGTCGGCAAAGCTCTTGGTAACGTAAGAGCTAGTACAGTTGTGGAGTCATGGTGGGATGAAAAGGAGAAGATAGAGGAAGATTCCATTATATTTATTAAACTTCAATGCCCTAATCTGATCATCGACATAATGGGGAAAACACCTAGTTGTTGGACGTTGTTAATAGGGAACCTATCTACAAAGAGCATGCTAGGTGACTTCAATTCAAGGGTTTTTGCGAATGGAAACCTCCCAAAAGAGACATTTCTTCTGATGGATGAAGGGTTCCTCAATTTTCTTAGGGGAATTGGATAGAGAATTGAAGAAGTTAGGCTGAGACTATAAAACAAGCGCTTATTGGGAGGCAACCCAAGTTCAATTTTTATTTTTAGTTTTTATTAAGTTTTATATTAGCAGTTTTGAATTTTCATTTTTTTTAGAATTTAATAAAATTATTTCTATCATGGTTTACAGGTTATTCAAGTCAAATTCAAGTGTGGTGCCCAATTTGTTCCATGTGCTTAGCCTATTCTCCAAACTTAGCGGGCAAGGAGGAAGATTGCTATATTTTCAGGGAAGTCCTCTGCTTTAATTTTTTTCTATTTCAGTCATTGAGGACAATGTCTAGTTTAAGTTTGGGGGCATTTTAGTGTCGTACTGCATATAGTTAGTTATCTGCATAGTAGTTTTTTTTATGTGTTAGCATTATGTTTATGTTTTTTTAGGTTACATATAATACATGGTATTTTTTTTTTTGCATCTTCATATATGTGTTCATATAGTATAATTGTATTTTTTCTTATTTTTGCATGAATCTGTGTGATAGGTTGGTGTGGTCTTAGCTCGGCCTATGATAAGATTGGTTTTGCATGTTAACTTGAAAAGTGTTGATAATTGATGACGAGTTCTAATTTTAATCATGATGATAATCTGAGCCTGTCTGAAACTTATGTAACCGGTTAGCACTTAAAGTTTAACTGTTTTAATCCACTTGGTTCAAGGGTTTCATAATTTGTTTCTGAAGGAAAATCTTTGTTAAAATTTAAGGAAATTAGTGAACTGGCGGTAAAGGTTGGAATGACGTAAAAGCTTGAGTTTGGGGGAATCTATGAGATATATATACCAAAATAATTGATGAAGAGAAAAAAAATAGAAAATCCAGAAAAAAGAAAAAAAAGAGAAAAGAGATGATGAAAAAAAAACCGTGGTTAGTTTTGTTTCGGGGCCTTTGTTACTTGAGCAAGTACGCCCGAAGGGGTGTCTTAACACCTAGCGCCCTAAGGTATTATATGGTCTGGGATTCGTTGGTTGAAAGCTCGCTAAGGGGTGGTACTGTTAGCCTAATGGAATGAGACATTGCACAGCCATGAAAAAAAAACATGAGAAAGAGCAAAAATGCCCTCGTGGTTGAATAAAAGTATAAATAAATCATGTAGTTACCCTTTGATTTGGTAATTGCTTAGTTTTAATCGGAGTTGTCATGTTCACAAAAGTAATTGAATTGGAACTAAAATTTTCCTTATAAGAAGTTTGTTATGTGATTATCTTGAACTGTGGTTGGTTAGAATGGTTAATAAGCACACACACACACAACATGGGTGATGACAGGTTTGGGTTGACTAATTGGTTAGAGTTATGGATTTTGAATTGATTGGGTACCAATGGTTTCTTTGTGGCCTGTTGCTATATATCATACTGATTTATTACTCGGTTCGTAGGTATATTAGGAAGTAGATTATGCATATGCATTCATTTAGTTGAGTTATTTTGTTTATTTTTAGTTCTTTTGTGTTTTTGCTTGAAGACAAGCAAAGGTTTAAGTTTGGGGGTATTTAATGAGTGAGTTTTATACACATGAATTGGATACATTCGGGCTTAATTTATTATTGTTCTCAAGTCTTTTAGTTTAGTTTTTAAGTGTTTATGTCTATTCAAGCATGTTTTATGTTGTTTTGTAGGAATTGGGACAAAAGTTACTTGGATCGACGTTTGGGGTGGCTAGATTCGCGTTTTCGGCTTGCCATTTACACAATAGTCACTTCAGAGCCAATTTGACTATATCTCTGGACATTATTTCGAAAACCTCAAAGAATGAAAAATGTAGATCTATTTTTCCTCTTTTCGGATCATCTTGAATCATCAAAATTGGAGTTCGGACGAAGAAGTTATGACCATTTTCCCAAAGGATGTCGGAGCAGAAAATGTCAAAAAAAGTGGTAGCACCGGGGCGCCCATTTTAGGCTTAATTGCAGCGCCGGGGCGCTATAAGGCAGTGTTTGAGCGTCGTTTCCAGCGCTGGGGTGCTGGGGAAGAGGTTGGGTGCGGCTTGGACGCATTTTGGGCGAATTTTGACACCTTTTTGACTCCAAATTGGATTGGGTTTATTCCTAAGCTCAAAATTAGACTTGTAATCTATAAATACTTGATGTGAGGGATAAAATAAAAGGAGATTACATAGATTAGACTAGATTAAACACTCCATTAAATTAGAATTTAAACCCTAGTTCTTAATTAGCCATTGGAAATTGAAGCAAATTGAAGAACACTGAAGATTAAGATTAAGAGCAAGAGGGGAGCATCAGATTTGCTGACAACAGATTCTATTCTCTTCTCTCATCATACTTTTATCTTTTAATGTCTATTCAATTGTGGATTCTTGATTTTAATTCATTAATTATGAACTAACTCTTTCATTAAGATTTCAATTGAACTTTTTATGATTATAAATTGATTATTTGATTTATTCCAATTATTTATGTTAAAGTGAGTTGTTTATCTTGATTTGAGCTTATTGATTAATTATCTGATCAATAATTACCTTGTTACTCTAGAAGGAATTGAGAGAGGAATTCTAGGGTTAGAACTGGGCATGGTGACATATGACTTAGTTATTTGCACAGTGAATAAGTAAGTTTGTGAATAGAATGAGAATATCTATTTGCCGCATGTAACACATAAGGAATTGGGGTTGTAACGAGTTTAATTCAATTGTTTTGAATAGAGATATAGCAAAATTAATCTGGGTTAAATAGAAGGCAAATGATCACTTGAGAAAGGGCTTTTGGCACTTAAGAATTCCTGTTAACAATTCAGTAAGCATAATAATTTGGATAATTGGATAATTGGTTTATAGTTCATAATTGGGGATATTGGAGTCTTAATCTTTATTTATCTAAATTCATTCGTTAAAATCTTAGTTTTAATTGATTAATTTAGTTTTCTTAATTAAAAAAATCACAATTTGCGATTGTTTAAATAAAATTAGTTTGGTTAAGAATTAGTACTTGGTGATTTTTATTAAATAATTCCTCGGGGGAACGATACTCTACTTTCACTTTATTATTTGTTGACCGTGTATACTTGCACGTATTCATTGATTGCGAAGTCGATCAACGGTTTTACTGTTATTTAATGGTTTTTGACTACTATTATTGTACAATCAATGAGGGATTTTAGTTTTTTTTTTGTTAATATGTAATTGTTTATTATACATGATTTCCTAAGATGGATTCTTGTTTTGTTCTAGTTACCATTATTTTTATTATATAGGTAACCATTTTATTACTTATTAGTGAACAAATTGACATAAAATTTGTTAAAATCAGTATATATCAACTATTTAAGTTGAAATGTTAGGTAAATATCCAAACCTACATATACGTTAACAACTTTTGTTTTTTTTGGTAACCAAACAGTTATAAGTTTGTATCACGAATGTTATAAAGTGTTAAATGTATGTGTATGATTTATAGTCAAGTGCATAGTGTACATGTGAGGGTTCCCATTTATCCAGCTGATGGATACTTTTAAATTACATAGTTATCTAGCTGGTAGTAATTAAACATTAATGAAGTGGTAACCATTTTATTTTAGGTGGTAAACAAATTTACATAAAAATGTTTTAGAATAGTTAACAATTGTACAATGTATATATATGTGTGCTTTATATTGGAAAATCATAATGAGATCAGAAATCAAAATTTTAATCAATAACAATTTTGTTTACTGTACACAATAAAAAATGTTACCAACCATATGGATAATTGTTACTCATAGTAAACAATTATATATTCATGTATTTACACTCTTAATGTAATTGAACTATATCAGACCTTTTTTGGTCTTAAAACAGGTGGATTATTGCATGTTTTCCTGTTGTGTCCTTTTTCTTGGCATCTGCTTCATTTGTTTTGAATTTTGATTTCAAACCCGTGTTTGTACCTCCCTATTTTTGGTCTTCCGGCTGGTCTTCTTGTGTTTGGTGGTTTTACACATATGTTTCTTACTTCCTCTGGTATATCCCAGTTTTCTTTGTCATCTAACGGCATGATGGAAGCTGAATATGTGTCGACCAAAGTTATTTTAAAGTAATTAACAGCTCAAATTTTGCTTGTTCATAACAGCAGCAGCGTGTGGACAAGGCATCTCATGGTACTGAAATTTACGACATGTGTATGTCTTTTGATCGATGTCCACAATATATTGTTTAGCGACATCGTAAACAGTGAAAATCACTAAGTTTAATGTCTCAACCTACAACACAAATTAAGTGTTATTAGAATAAAGTACAACTGGAATCATTTTCATTGTCTGAAAATAGAATAAATATAGTAAAGTAAACAACTCAATGTTATAATTACAAAACACAATAACATTATAATTATACAGAGTAACCAAACAAGCATCAGTTAGTAACCAGTACAATGATACACAGTAACCAACTCAGCAGTAGTTAGTAACCATTATAATGTTATGCAGTAAGCAATTAAGTATTAGTTAGTATCCAATATAATATTACATAGTAACCAAGTTACAATTAGTCAGTAAACAAGTCAGTATTAGTCAGTAACCATTATAATGTTACACAGTAACCAAGTCAGCATTAGTCAGTAACCAATTCAACATTAATTAGTAATATTATACAGTAACCACGATAGCATTAGTCAGTAACTAAGACAGCATTAGACAGTATAATGTTACACAATAACCAATAGTGAACAAATAGGTTTCCATAAAATGCAAATGCAAATTATGATGCAATAATTTAAAATTTGTATTAGTTACCTTAAGTTTCTTTGATTTAATGATATTAGATTGCAACCTTCCCTCAGCTGTTGTGGAAAGTGTTGTGAATGTTGATATGGATGCTTGTTTGTTTGTGAAATACCATCTTTGAACCAGACAACGTAGGCATTCAATCATTGATGCAACTAAAAGATCCTTAATCATCTTGATTGCGTTGTTAATAGAGTAGGTGTTTGAAGTCATTGTTGAGTATCTGCTTACAGTCCCATGGAGCCTGGTGCACTTCTCCAACTTGACCTCTTCCTCCAAATATGTCCTTATTCGAGGATCAATGGCATCAAGTTCAGCCATGTGTTTGTTGAATTGTTTAATAGTGTAAGCTCTACAAGCCCCGTTGTAAGCCTGTTTAAGTTCCTCTCCTCTCTTTTTGAATCTATTTTTTATATTTTTAAGTACATGGTATGTGCAGGAATCATGCATGACGTCCGAAAACACAAAATTCAGTCCTTGTATAATGGCTTCATGTCTATCTGAGACAATGCATTGGCCTTCCCTAACTCCACAAGTAATTCTCAAATTTACGAAAAACCATCTCCAAGATAATTCATTTTCGCTGTTAACCACTGCAAAAGTAATCGGAACAATGTTTCAGTTTGCATCTTATGTGCTTGCTATCAGTAGTGTCCCCCCGTAAGTTGATTGTATGAACGTTCCATCGATTACAATTATTGTAAAGCAATGGTTCCATGCTTGAATGGATGCTCCAATAGCAGAGAATAAATATTTAAAACGACCATTTGTTTCCAACTCAAGGGATGTGATAGAACGTGATATGAAACATGAGCATTATCATTAAAATTATAAGTAGTATACAGTATCCAAATCACTAGTAGTTGGTAACCATTCAGTTGGTTAATGGTATCCATATCATTTGAGTTGGGTAACCAAATCAGTTTAGGTGGGTAACCAACTAATTATGAAAAACCAATAAAATGTTTTTAATTGTTACCTGGATTTGTTTTCTTTAGCATGTGTAAATATGATGGGATCATTGAGTAGTCATATGGATTTCATCTTACCTTTTCCAACGCTTTCTCCTTCGATCCCCATGCTTTTTGGTAAGAGATAGACACATTATATTCTGTCATCATGTCCTCCACAATATCGATTGGTGTGTATATTTTTTCAAATTTGTTAATTTGTGCATTATGCATTCACTGACCAACTCACTATTTTCCTGTCTGTGGTCTCCCAGCAATATGTTGACTGAACACGTGTGGATGTCGTTGAATTCCCTCACCTTGAACATACTGGTTTTTAGAAAACTTGATGCTCTCATCTTCCACTTGCAATTTTCATCATATATGCACACTAGCAGAAAGTCTCTATGACCTGTTCGTTGAACTTTGTGTTATCTGTTTTTCCTGATTGAATACAGCCTCATAGCTTATGATAGGATTTTTTTATCTTTGTAGGTTTAATGTAATTGTACTTCATGTTCATTCGGATCTGTTATTACATCATCATATCGTTCTTTTGTGCATGATCTATCATGTTGTCTGTCTCGTTGTTGTTCAATAATTTCCATTGCAAGGTGATCGGCATATTGTGTTCCAATTTGGCAATCGTGTGTTGGTAGTGGAACTAGTGCTCAATTCCCTTGTGTTGATCTGATTGGCGTTACATTGTGAATTATAGTTTCTTCTACATTTGTCAAGTTATGCAAGATTGTTGTGCGTCCCCTTTTGTGTTCAGTTTTTATAATCACTGGGAATTTACCTTGCTCATCAGATTTTCTACTGACTTCAATAAAGAATCTTAAGGTTGCTTCATCTGATATACTGATCGGTGGAATATCGCTTCTAATCTGAAATTTATTGACAATGTTGTTGCGTTTGTGTCTAGCCGTAATGCACTGCATATCATGTTTTGCATTTCTCTGAAAGAACAAGTTGATGGAACTAGTATGCCGGTAACTTCAAATTTGGTGTATTGGTTACTATCAGTCCATGTACTGTTAAAATAAAGTACAACTGGAATAATCTCCATTGTCTGACAACAGAATAAGTATTGTAAAGTAACTAAATCAATGTTAACTAGTAACCAAACTACATGATGTTAGTAACCAGAACATAAAACACATTTGTACATTCATCTTACAATAGAAATAATCAGTATATTGATATTTGTTACCAATTAAATTATAACAGTTGTATGCAGGTAACCAATGTAGCCAATAAGTAACCACCATATTTAAAAAAAACCAATATAAAATACAGTAACATTATACAGTAATCATAACAACTTTATACAATAATCAAATACATTTTAGACTGTAACCAACACATATTTATTTAGTAACCACAAGATAAACACATTTTTCATTGCATTTTTATAGTAAAAAATAACCAGTATAATTTGTTTGTTACCTACTAAAGGCAAACTTTTGTAAGAATGTAACCAATGTAGCTAACAAGTAACCATTAATATAAAAAAAATAAGTAGAAGTGTACATTAATATGCTTCAGCAACCAATAATACAGTAACCAATTAATCACTGCAGTAATTAAGTTTGCATTAGTCAGTAACCAAGTCAGCATTAGTCAGTAACCAAGTCAGCATTAGTCACTAAATAATAATTTTACACAGTAACCAGGTCAGCATTATAATTTTACATAGTAACCAAGTCAGCATTAGTCGGTAACCATTATAGTGTTACACAGTAAGCAAGTCAGCATTAGTCAGTAACCAATATAATGTTACACAGTAACCAAGTCAGCATTAGTCAGTAACCAATTCAATATTAATTAGTAATATTATGCAGTAACCAAGACAGCATTAGTTAGTAATTAAGACAACATTAGACGGTATAATGTTACACAGTAACCAATACAAAATAGTCGGCAACAAGGACAACATTAGACAGTAACCAATTTATATAACCTTAGTAATCATAATATAAAACGTGTTTTCAAATACATTTTGCAATCACAACATTCAGTATTCAAACTTTGTGACAATTTTAAGTTCAAAAAACTTAAGAAAGGTAACCAATATAGTAGTAACCATAGGTAACTATATGCTTATAAATTTTAAACTCACATACCTCAGTATTTGTATCGAAATTGATGTTGATTTTGTATTCAACAATCACTGCAGTAATTAAGTTTTTGGTTACTGAACTTGAAGGCGTTGTTGATTTTGTATGCTATTTTCGATCTTAAAGATGCGTCGCGACAACAGGTTTCGTCTTCTCCGATTCTGAGTTGCGTCGCGACAGGAGGCTTCGTCTTCTCCGATATCAGAGTTGTGTCGCGATGTCTTCTCTGATTGATTTGGCGTTGATCTGTTATTCCGATATCAAAGTTGCATGTTTCTTCAGTTGCTTGAATTTAGGTGCGGTTAGTTACAAATATGAAAGTCGATAACTGACGTGTAGGAGTTAATGATACGTGATTTTAGCAACGTGATATATTGTGTTTTGTTATTTTTGTAATTATTTTGTGTGTGTTTTATTTTTGTAATTACTTTCTAATTGTTGTATATTAGTGTTAAGGACCCTTTTTATTTTTGTATTTTGTTCTAACACCAATCAAAAAGGAATCGACTCCTAAAATTTAAAAATTTAGGACCACCAGAAAAACTGCAACCAACCAAACAGAGCCCAAACTAAAGGAAATATATTAAGATGGTTGAAAAACATTTTAAGAGATCCATAAAGAAATGGCATGCAGTACCAAAAATTGGACTAGATATTGGCTGCAGAAAAGCAAAGATTAAATTAATGGCTGAATAGTACTTATGTCCCTTCAACTTGTCATTCATTTTTAAAGTCGTCCCTCAAATTCTTTTTTCGTCACTTAAGTCCTTAAAGTGGCATTTCTCTGTGTTTTCATTCCTCCTACCCTATTTGACCCAAACCCGACTCATTTTGACCAAATTTTAACCTAATCTGACCCAGTTTGACTCAACTCCACTTTTTAATATTTTAAAATATAATAATTATTTTTAATATTTTAAAATAAAGTAATTATTTTAAAATTAGTTTTTTTAATAATTTTTAAAAAAATAATATTAAAAATAAAAATTGTATTTATTTTAAAATAATTATTTTAAAAATAGTTATTTTTAATATTTTAAAAGAGAATATCATTTTTTTAATAAAAATTAATAATAATTATATTTAATATTTTAAAATAAATATTTTTATAAATAATTATTATTTATAATATTTTAAAATAAAATATTTTTAAAAAAATAATTATTATTTTTAATATTTATAAATAATATATTTTATAAAATAATTATTATTTTTAATATTTTAAAATAATGTGACGCCCCCAAAATAGGTATACACAACCCATTCTGAGTCGCCAAATACATGGTACATAATTCAAATACAACTTCATTTATACAACTGTTAAGTATCGTGTAGAATACGACAAATCATAAGCTGTGAGTTTTAACACGAATATTGTCTTGTAGACAATATCCAAACTCAAATGAAATCCTTATTACATTTATTATCACACTATTTTATAGAATAGTGAGGACTACTAAAGCAACCATCTGGACCGTCACTCCATTCCCCGACTAGTTCCAGCTATATTCTTATTTTCTAAAGAGAACAATGAAAGAAAAGGGTGAGCTCAACTAGCCCAGTAAAGAATATTATGACTAAGATAATGCAGAATAAATTATCGTTAACCTTCAACAGTGTTAAACTGATAAAATATAATAGACAACAAGTTTAACTACAGTAGAACAAATAATCCATTAGAAGAGTCAAGTAGAGCATAATATCTACTATCTTCTATGATTTAAAAGTTTATCATCAATTTTATCGCTGAGACTCAGCTCAATAACTAATCAACATTACTAAATTATCCATGCACTACGGACCAATGATATTCATTATTATCACATCCACGAATCATCCATGCACTACGGTCTAAGGATATTCGTTATTATCACCAATGGTCATGGTCATGGTCATGTCAAACAACAGTTCATCTTTGCACCCTTGGCCGAAGAGAATTCATGGTCATGATCATACCAACAACTGTCCATCAATGCACTACGGGCCAATGAGGATTTTTACCACATCATTTGTAACATTACATGTCATGATTATACTGATACATAGTCATAATCATACCAATCAACAGTCTATCTATGCACTACGAGCCAAAGATGACTTTTATCACAATATAAGCATGAGGATGATGACAATGATATATGCATCAATCAAACGAAATCAAGGATAAATATTAAAGATTTTTAATTTATACAGAGTTTAAAAATGTCCAAATTGTCAACATGATAACTGCTTTGTGGAGTAAAATTCAAGAATAATATTCACGTATCAAAAATAATTTGGACAGAAAAGAATAATTTTTTATCTTGAATAGTACCCGAGTGAATAATATCGCGTGAATAGTATTTCGTGATGTATGAATAGTATCGTATGTATGAATAGTATCGTACGTATAAATAGTGTCGTACGTATGAATAGTGTCGTATAAATAGTATCTATGAATAGTACTCCACCATGAAAAGCTTAAAATTTAACAAGAATGTTTAGAAAAATATCATTGTCAAACAATACTAGATAAAGCGCAAATTTCAAGGAGAATAGAAGTAATATTTAACAAAATGAGTGTAGAATTCGGAATCTGAAACAAAATAATATTACTTGCATACTACAGAGTATGGGAGAAAATATTATTTCTTACGAATATTGAATAAAAATAATATCCTTTACGAATATTGAACGAAAATAATATTCCTTATGAATATTAAGCGAAGACAATATCTCAACGAATATTGAACGAAAATAATATTCCTTGCGAATATTGAACGAAAATAAAATTCCTTACGAATATGAAAAATAATATCGTAAGCAAATATAAAATAAATAATACCCCTTACCTCAAAAAGAGAGCAATTTCGATTGGTATAGCGGAGATATTCTTAAAGAAAACTTATACTGTTTTCTACACTCAAAACTTCCTTAAACTCTAAAAAAATACGCTCAATATTATAGAAGAAGAATTCTCTGATTCTGATGTGATTTTCAATTCTAAACTAAGCATCTTATTCATAGGAGAATGGATGGGCACTATTTGAATATAAAAATCACAGACGCACAGTGGAATCATTCACAGTCACAATCGGTAAAAAAAATTGATTTTACTATGCAGCACTATGCACACACTATGCAGTACTATGCAACACTATGCAGTACTATGCAACACTATACAGTACTATGCATAATAAAATATAATATATTCTATTTTACATAAAAAAAATTTAAACTTGTATATAATATATATAATAATAGTCACTCCCTTGAATTCTTACCACCCCCACCCCACCCCACCCCACCCACCCACCCACCCCCACCCCCCACCCCCCCGTCCCCTGATCCCCCGATATAATTTTATATATATATATATATATATATATATATAAAAAAAATAAAACTGAGAAAACTTTCTCCCAACTATTTTAAAATATAGATAAGTAGGGGTTCATGCAATAAGCCAAATTTACAACAAATATTTCATAAAATACCCCTCTATTAATCTCAATTTACTTGGTTTCACTAAACATATTTTTAATAACATTTATTCATCATTATTATAACTCGTAATATTAACAATCAGATCGTTCCAAGGAAAGAGAGGGCTTTCGGATAAGGACTTCTCCTTATTGGCGCGCAATTAGGTGACCAAACTACTTTCTTCGACAGAACTTTCTAGACATTGTCAATACTGCAAATAATAATATGAATAATTGTGCTATCTCAGTTATTGATTTAATAATATAAAATATTGTGACAATAATTGAATCAATAATGCAACAATTACTGTGACAATAATTGAATAAAATTGAGTGACTTCTCACGTAAGCATCAATAATCAAAGATATTATACAATACCATGTGCTACTATGCAACCACACGTATTACTGTATTTTTATCACCGGGTATTTCAACAGTTAACGGTAAAACTTTTGTCGTTACTTTTATAAAAAGTTATTTCTGTCGTTTTCTAACTCCGACAGTAATTTCGTTGTGGGGTCTACCAATGATTGTGTCGTCGTACGAATATTCCCTGATAAAACGAATATTTCCCGACCAAACGAATATTTTATGACAACTTGCTTACTTTATAAAATTTGTAAATATTACCCACAACTATAACATTATATCAAATCCACACCTTATTATTCAAGATAACATTTAGAGAAAAATTAATTTTTATTCATAAAAGTTGAGGTCTTACAAATAAAATATTATTTTTAAAATAATAATTATTTGTTATATTTAAAATAAAATTTTATTTTTAAAATTTTATAAAAATAATTACTATTTTAAGGAAAAAATATTAGAAATTTTGTTTTTTTGAAAAATGAGTAAACTTTCATAAAATATAGATTCAAAAAAATTAAATAAGAAAATAAAATTTTATTTTTTAAAAATGTACATTTTTTCATTTTTCTGTAAAACTTTATTTTCAGAAAAAGTTAATATCTTTACTATTATTATATGTATTCTTAATATAAGAATTTTTTAAAACAAAAACTAAAAATAGAAATTAAAATACAAAAAAGTAAAAGATAAATAAAAAATCTGATTTAATTTTTTTAAAAATAAATAACAAACTTTAAAAAATTATTATTATTTTCTGGTACAAAATTTGGAAAATTTTTAAGTTTTTAAAAAAATGAGTTAAGTTTTATAAAATATATATATTTAAAAAAACAAAACTTTATTTTCACAAAACAAAAACAATTTTTTTAAAGATGCTTAAATTTTCATAAAAATAATTAAGATTTTCAAAAAATTAACTTTATTTTTTAAAATTTATATTTTATGAAACTTTACTCATTTTTTGAAAAAAAAATAAAAGTTTCTAATATTTTTTCCTTAAAAAATAATTATTTTTAAAAATTATATTTTATTTTAAATATAAAAAATATTTATTATTTTAAAAAGAATATTTTTTTAAATATTAAAAACAATTATTATCTTATTTAAAAATATTAAAAATAGAATTTTCTTTTAAAATATTAAAAATAATAATGTTTTTTAAATATATATATATATATATATATATATATATATATATATATATTTTTAAATATTAAATATATTTTTTATTTTAAAATTTTATTTTTTAAAAAATATTAAAAATAACTATTTTTAAAATAATTACTATATTTTAAAATATTAAAAATTAGGGTTGGGTCAAAGTGGGTCGGGTTGGGTCAAAATTTGGTCAACTGGGTCGGGTCTGATCGGGTCGGGTAGAATGAGTAGAAACGCAAGAGAAATGCCACTTTAATGACCCAAGTGACAAATAATAAACTTTAAGGACGATTTTAAAAATGAGTGACAACTTAAAGAGACAGAAATGTCATTCAACCTTAAATTAATTGACCACAAAAAGTACGGTAGGGACCTGAAACACAACTATACTGAACACACTGTTGAAACATGGAAGAAATAATGAGAAAACAAAGATTTAGAAACAGGAAAAGTCATGAACTAGCACAAACTCTCTTTTTAATTAAATAATACCCCTTTTGAATAATTAAATATTTTTATTTTGGTCATTCATTCCATGTGCATATCTCATTTTTGCGCTAATACTCTACGACTAAGAATACAGTCAAGTCACACAATAAAGTGTCCCGATTAAAAAGAAAGAAAATAGTGAAAAAACACGTGCATAACTAAAATTGAACCTGAAACCTAATAGTATTATTAAACTAATCAGTGTTAAAAGAACATTCAACTTCATAATCGGGATATTAAAAATAAAAAATTAACCCCAACCCCTCATTTTTTTCACTAAATTTATTGGTTTCTCTCTCATTTGCCATCTCTTCCAAGTTCCAACAACAACCAACAGTCCGCCACTGTCAACACCATCCCTCTTTCTCTCCTTGCTGTGGACCACCATAGTCATCCCATCACTATGGCAAAAGTGATGGTAGAAACAAATGGAGGAACACTGGAAATTGAAAGGGCAGTTTGAAAAGAGATTAAATTTGCCAACTCAAATTGGATAAGTATTTAGGTTAGTTATGGATTCCATTTAACTCAACTCATTTTTTGTGCAAAAATTTTCTTCTATTTCCATTTAGTGACCATGAACATTATTCCAAATAAAAGTGGCAACAGAGAGGGTACATGTTTCCACTCTCAAACCTTACTGCAAAACAAACACAATCTATAAAAGGTAATCAATCACCAGGATATTGTTTCTCGTTGGTTATAGTTGTTTGCAGCATCTCAACAATATCCAAATTAACTAATCACTTATCCCCCCCCCCCCCCCAACCCACCAATCAAATTTTGGAAATTCGTTTGCAAAAATAATGAGCGGAAGAGGACTATTTGTACTAATTTAACTAGTTTATACATGATTAGTCTGTGATTTAATCTCATGAACTATTTGTTGTATCAAATGAGAATTATATAATACTACATTCTCATTTGGTTTATCCATCACCAAATGACCTTAAAAATGACAAAATATAGTCCATAAAATTAAATAGCAGACTAATTAAATAATAAAATAATCCGTAATGGTAATAAATTACTAAAGATAGTCTCATCCCACTCATCATTTTGTTTAATTTTGTAAACAAACATAGCCAAACCTGGATTAAAGACCAAAGAAAGTGATAGCCGACGATCAAAATGTATTAGCCTACACAGCATCATATTAAGCAATAAAATGAAATAAGAATGGTAGATTAGCAACAAAATGAACACCTTTAATTACTATACAAAATAATAAACGGCCGTGATCTTTCAATGCAGTGTCATCTTGTCCAGCCAATAAACCCCTACCCTCCCCCCCCCCTCCTCTACCCCCCACCCCCGCCCCCCAGTTTCTCTCTAACTCTCTCTCTCTCCATCTGTTTCTCTCAATATACAGCAGCGCTTGGGTAATGATCGGGAACAACCCACATAACTGAGAATGACCTCCAAACACAAATCTACCTTCTTGGTCTCTCCCAGTTCTTTCCAGAGCAATGATGCAAAATATCAAGATTTTTCATCTTCACCATGATAAGAGGAAGTAACAGAAGTAATCGTGCTTAGGAGAACTTTCATCCTTAGAATTGTGACTCACCATCCATGCCCGGGGGAGACAATGGTGGAACCGCGGCTTCATGAATTTCATGATCTGTGGCCTCTAAAGTCTTCCTCGCAGTTGCATGAGATTCTACTCTGTTTCTGCCCATTTTTCTTGTAAGAAGTGACTCGAGAGGTGCTCCTCTAGATGAGTTACTACTCTCGATGGATGCTAAAAACTTGTCCTTTGAGAGAGTTGATGGGGCAGATGCAATGACAGAGATGAACACACCAGACTCCCTTAAACCCTGAATGATGACCTGAAAAATACAACAGAAAGAAATTTAACAGAGGACAATAACACTCATCAAGGTCATCTTAAGTTCTAAGACTGCAAAAACATGATATGCGTCCTTCTACATTTTAAAGCCAATAAAGTTGGCCATGTTCTTTTCTTCTTCCTTTGATCTGAAGGAAATACCACGTTCATTTGGAAGACTCCTACCGTAAAACATGTGCCCCCAGATTAAAAAAATTAGAAGCACAACGGGAGTTCAAGAAGGTAAAGGCCTTACTCTATTCTTTTTCAGAAATAATTTCATTATGAAGTCAAATCGGTGTGTCCACCATAACCATACTTCACTTAACAGCCCTAGATGGATCCAGGATTTAGACCTAGCGGATGCAATAATATGGATCTTCACCATATAACACACACACACACACACAAATATATACGAGTAAAAGGTATCTTAGATCGATAATTAATAAGTTATCGTAGGTCACTTCCAATACATCATTTGATCGTCAACGGATGTAATGAACATGCAAAAATATGAGTTATAAAAATTTCGTTTGATTTAAGGCATTGGAATATCATTTTTATAATAGGATAAATGATGCATACAAGTATATATATTTCAACAACTCAGAATTTAGTAACTTCTATTGTTATAAAGTTACTTATGCATAACCTCAAATCAAACAAAATTTTACATAATCTCAAATTTTTACATATTCTTTGCATCCGTACGTTTAAATTATTAAATTGACGATCAAATGATGTTGCATTAGAAAGTATGATTACTTCTTTTTTTTGCCTCGCCTCTTTTTTTGCGTAGAGGCAATGTTGTTTGATAAAAATTTAACCAACTCTTTTTGGTTCTTCTAGAAAAAGAGACTATTCATTACTTTGTTATATTTTTATCCTCACCCTAAGTTTGTATAAACTGATACAAGGGTAAAATAGTAAAATGTTGTATTTAGACATACAATAAAGATTGGTTAACAAACAACTCTTTTACATTTAAATTATGTTTTAAAAAGTTAGAACCTCTATTTTAATAAGCTCTTATTTTATCAAACATTACCTGGGTCAATCTAAAAAACTTTTTACCCTATAATAGTAGATAAATAGAGAAAAAACATATATGAATATTTTAGTACAAGGTTTTGACGTCGTGTTTTAAACATGAGAAAACAACCGACTTGGCCCTAGGAGACACCGAGTGTGGTTTGTTAATTGTTAGTATCTTCTATCAAGAATTCCATGAGAAAAATATAACAATGTGTATTATTACAATATTTTTCCCTGTGTAAATAAACAAGCTTAATTTTAATGAGAAACTAATATTGGCATATAGAATTTGATAAATTTTGTTGTGGCTAGTCCTTGTACATTTGAGGAATGTTAATAAATAAATGACAAATGAACTACAGTCTACACTTTCTCAAATCTTAACAGGGGCATGTTCCCCACTAAGAATACATCACTTTCTTAGTTTGGCCCTACTCTAGCTTCGTCTCAGTTAATATTATTGTCAAAAAATATCAGTATTTCAAAATCATTTTCTTCTTTAAGGTCTTATAATTTTCATATACAATTTCCACAAATATTTATTCCAAATTTTTTTAGGGATCTTGCTTACCATGGGAGCATATATGCGAGTTAAAATCCCCTTCCTCATTAGTTTCAAGTTTATTGTCTTGTCCATCCACACAACATGTTCCCGATACCTACAGAAGAAAAAAATCTGGAAGTTAATAAGAACAATACATAAGCACATACTGACCTACAAAGTATGTTATGGGAATGCTTCTATAAAATAAGGATAGTAGGACTGTAAGGACTGACAACTGATTTACGGTGAACAAAACCTAGTCAAGTTACCATAAAAAATTTTAGTTTCAGCCATTTGAATATTACCAGCTTAGCATTTCCTCCTCTGTCGCAGTTGAAGCAATAATAAATGCCTGTAATACAAATTGATCATTAGAACAAAAAAATCGTTAAAAGACATCAAGTCAGGATTACAAGAGTAGCCCAAGATTGTACAATCAACCAAATATTGTGTTGCTGAGCATTTCAAGTTATCTGATATTGAGTTAAGAACTCAGTATAGGACCACCTTCACAAAGTTTCTTTGATATTTGTTTGAAAGAGATGTAATTGCATCCTCTTGAACATCCCTCGAGTATCATCAAACACTCATTAGGAAAATGTCTTAAAACATGATAAACATTGTTGGGCACATCATCTAACCATTTAAATTTTTAGAGCACAGGGTAACTTAACATGTTATCACAGCTTTGGTTTTGTACGTCTTTAGCTTAAGTTTTCCTGCTTGGGTTTAGTTTCCAAATCATGTTAGTGAAGTTGTATCATGCATTACGGTATAACTGAGTCCTACTCTTCCTGTACAAGTGGAAGTGGCAGATGAAGGGAATCTATAAATTTCTCAATCATTACTTAAAAGGTTAATGTTTCGAAACAAACTATAACTTGACCAATATAACTATCCTGTCCCCTCCCCCCCCCCCCCGGTCCTTCTGTTCTATTCTTTTTCTACCATTTTGTAATGTAAATACTTAGCTTTCTCTTCATCATTGTCCTTTCTGGCCTTAATACCGTCTTAGTACTCAGCAAACTACACTGCACCTAAATGATGATCATGAAACCACCTCAATTGCATATGAAACAATTCTCAAACTTAAACCTCCTTGCTTAATAAACTATATTTGCTTCTATGATATATATATATATATATATATATATATAGAGAGAGAGAGAGAGAGAGACTTGAAGGTCCCTGCCAACAGTCTTTAAGCATAGAACTCCAACGAAGAAAGCACTGTTCCAGTAGACTTGGATATGGATAATGGTGGAGAGGATCGTAGGAGGATCAATCATTAGTAAAAACGAGGAGGGAAAGTATGAACTTGAGAATGCCCATTCCTTCTACTCATCAGAGCATACATAATATCAAAATGCACATCCATCCCAGTTCTCATGATCATGAAGCAAACAACATGTAAGAGATGGGGTATTATCCTGATGGGTATAAGAATTATCATATTTATTCTTTCCAGGACTGAGTTACAATTCGTAAGATGCGCGGAAGAGGGAGAGTAATAATATCAGGCAAAGGTGTGAAGGAATATAATGAACTTAAGAATGTTCATTACTTCTGTATTAGCATATAGAACATGGAAAATGAGTATCACCACCGCTGTCCCCTATACCACATAGCAAATGTATCACTATAAAAGTCAACAAATTAACATACCAATGAAACAGGAAAACGGCTTTTATTGTTGTGTAGGGTGGAGATAAAAAAATGTTCAAGAAAGCGCTAAGCTAAACTAGGTGGCGGGACCTTAGACTGCCTAGGCCTTTTATGCGGGTCTAGGCATTTTCCTACAACCAGTCTAAGAGGAGGGGGAGGGGTGTCTAGGCATTTTCCTAGGCGAGGTCTAGGCAGCATTCCTAGGTGGTGTGTTTTAATTATTATACGTATATATTTGTACAATATTACTTCAAATGTGATTTTATGTTATAAATATTACCAATAAAAGTAGTTATGTGCTTAGTAAGGAATTATTCAGATTATAGATTATTACAAAACAAAGATGCCTACAAAAAGACAAGTCATTGAAGGCCCTTTTATTTTATTTTAATAAGCCCAATTTACTTATTTATGATAAGCCCAATTTACTAAGCTTAAGTCATTCATACTAAAATGTTATAGTAGTACAAAACAGAGATGCTTACTATAAGACCATATACTAAAGGTCCATTTTAGTTTTTAGAGTAAACCCAATTACTTCTCCACATCTCAAATTAAATCTTAAAATCCTAGGATATCTTTTCATCATCTTCACTGCCGCTAGAGACTGAAGATCTGCAAAGGCGAGATATGATTAAGGAGTTGATTCTTCATCACCTGTTCTGCAAGATCCACTCTATTCCCAACCAAGATCAGTTGTAGGGAGAGAGACATGCCAGATTATAACTTTCCGCACCTCTAACGGCACTACTCGCGTAAACAATTTCAACTTCCCCTTATTCTACAATGCCTAGACACCGCCCAGCCAGCTAGCCACTGTCCAGCTTGCATAGCCACCACACGGATTCTCTAAATGTTTATTAAGCGCCTAGACTCAATTTTCCAAGGTTTGGCTGGTGTCAAGCCACCAAAGCCTAGGCAGTGCTGGCTCAACAAAGCCTCAGCAGTGCCCAACCTTCTTTTTAAAACAGTGGAGATTAAATATCCAATTTTGGTTAAAAAACCCAGCTTGTATTCACCTTTAACTTTTGAGAAATGCTAGTAACTTGACCAGCATACACATGAGCTAGCATTCTTTCTCTCTTTTATTAAATTTATTCAGTGGTACTGGTTCAAGGCTGCATACCTTATGAGTGTGAGTGTGTGTGTGTGTGTGTGTGTGTGTGTGTGCGTGTGTGTATATGAATAAAAGGATAAGTTTGTTAATATGTGTTGTGACAGAACTTTAAGAAAAAAGCTGATACCACACCTAATTGTTTCCGCTCTGTAATAATAATAATACTCTCTGACCAACACATGAAAAACTCTCTTCTTAACACAACTAGGTAAGACATAGGATAGTTGATGAGGAGCAAAGAAAATCAAAATATTAATTATTAATTACTTTATATTACTACTGAGATATAAATATTCTAGTTCAGTTTATTATATTTTATTATGTTAAGAGTTGGAATATTCTAGGGTATTAATTATTTAAGGTAGTAGATAATGACAAGGATTTTATTTCCTTATTTAATTAGGTTAGTTAATATTTTACCTTGTCATTAAGTATTAGGGTTTTTCTTATTCCTATTTAAACCGTTGTAATCCTACTTGTATAGAATATAAGAATATATAATGGGTGTAACTAGACAGTCTTA
This sequence comes from Panax japonicus, assembly GCA_020205505.1. Lineage (NCBI taxonomy): Eukaryota > Viridiplantae > Streptophyta > Magnoliopsida > Apiales > Araliaceae > Panax > Panax japonicus. The sequence goes on from CM035106.1 coordinate 19,336,941, forward strand.
AAAAAAATTAGAGAATTTAAATAGTACTCCCGCTGTCTGGAAAAAGAGTCTCCCTACATTTTTTCTTGACTTGTTTTTTGAATATTAGAGTTTGTTCAAGACACATTTAACATAATCTTCTGGATGATGCTTTGTAATGCTAAACATTAAAGACTAAAACTTGTTATTAGGAAAAAGTAAGTACTGAAAAAAGAAAGATTTAAGAGTGTCTTATGCAAAACTTAATCCTAGAGGAGGGGGAGGGGGTAGCGAGGCTCTCATTTTCAGATGGAGGTATCTAAGAGTTTAGATTTGGTCCCTTCATTTCAAAGTTCAATGAATTTCTTGAGAAAATGTCTGTTTTATAAATGCTTACACCAACAATCAACCCAAAAATTAAAAAAGGCAATGAACTCACCGCTCTGTCAAATTCCAACATGAAGCATCTTTTGACATCCTCTTTCGTAGGCTTACAACCACATCGATCTCGTCTAGAAGTCAAATCTGAAAACTTTGAATATGTGTAATGTAGAACAGCAGCCTCTTCCAATTTGATCTCTCTGCCAAAGGTTGAATAGAAATCATATTACTACACACTATTACAGTACTGATCTTTCACAATTAGTTCCAATTACGTGCAACTTTTCAGTTGAAGAATGTTTATACAATTGCAGAAAACATAATAAAAACGATGACAGAATTAGCATACTTTGGGGTTTTCATGTAGTTGTGCCATCTGTGTGCACCGTTAGGACGTAGATGATCCTGAATTCGAGCAACTGATTTTCCATTACCATAAGTCAAAAAGTAGTTTGGATTACCACGCGTTGATTCCTTGTACATGCCAAAGTATGTATCTTTTGGAAGATGGTCATAGTTCTTTTTGAACATTGATATCTGTTTACATTCATACAACAGAAAATATGTTGAGATGTTTATGCTCAATTTCATGCAAATATAATGCCATGAACAAGCCTTTGCAAGGGCAAGAATACAACTAGATATATCCTCATTTCTTATTTTCAATCAAAGGGAAAAATATGTCGCATCGTATTTTGTTTATGTTCTGCAACTAAGAATCCTCAATTGTGCCAACTAGTTATGAAAACTTTAACAAGAGGTTCTTCAGGCTCCAAGGAACAAATACTTCAATGTTTGCCTTTTGCTTTATGTTTTGTTTAATTGAGCATTGTTGTAAATCATCTTATTATACTTGAATGTTTTGTTTTGTAAGAATTTGTTAATATAATATATTATATGTTTAATTCATCATCTTCCACGGCTGGGAAAAAGAAAAACTCAGTGATAAGTATCGATGCCCGCAGTGTAAAAAAAATTCTGTCTATGCAGCTGATGAGGAGACAAATACAGGTCCAGTAATGTACATAAATGCACAAATAAGTATCAGATGATAAAGTGCCAACTTTATTCTGTACCTTCCTTTAAAAGTCAAGTACTTAAATAAAAATCTAATAAATAGAAACACAGTACAATTGATCGTCCATCATGAGAGATGTACCTCTGTGAACGGTTCTTTGATGTCATCTCGTTCAACACTGCTCTCCTGAACAATAAAGTAATAATGTGATTCTTTACTTAAAAAGTTAATGACTCTTGTTTGATGGCAAGGAAAGTAAAGGTAAATATAGGAAAATAGAACTGAATCACTAGACCATCCATTTACACATTATCAAAAGAAAATTGGATGTCAACAAAAATGCTAACAAATTAACATGAATCACTTACGTAGTTCGGAAAGACAACCATATCTACATCCCCTGGTACATCAAGAAGCAACTGCCTCAAAGAATATTCCCGAGCTCCAGCTGGGTGTAACAATTCATCGGTGTCAAGATGAATTATCCAATCCATGCCAGAATTCTAAGAATTAACCAAGCAAAGGGGGGTCCACTGGTTAAAGTCACTTCAATCATCCTCATTATTATGAAAATATATACAAATTGATAACTTTATGTGCATACCCTTGCCATGACAATAGCCATCTCCATATTTAAAGATTGCTTCACAAAAAGCTCATAGTTACATGGTTTGTAAAAGAAACTTGACAACCACGTCTCATTCCAGATTCGACTGTTAATAACATAAGAAGAAATACATTAATTACTACATGACGGATCACTTTATAGACAATAATAATAAATAGAGAAAAGGGTTTTGAGATGTTGCATGAGCCAAAAGTACAGTTATTTATTTCCAAAATGTATACAGCCAAATAAAACATAAAATGACAACTAACATGAAAATGATTAGAAAGAAAACAAAATAAAACTGAGTTCAGAAATATGCAAAGAATAGATGAGTTTTCTATATTATCTTCTCTTATAAATTTTACCTAAATGTCAAACTAACTGAGCAAGCTAAAATAAAGTAGAAAAATCTTCACATCATCCTCAAAATCCTCCAGAAGTGATGCAATAATAAAGTGCAGAACTGACTAACCTCTTGGCTTGTTGCTCTTCTAACTCTTTAGTTCTGAATATTACTCTTACTCCCTGAGAAGAAGAAATATTAAGCTCATTATGTTCTACTGCAAAGCCCAACATTACAAAAACAGAAGAAACAAAGAATACCCTGTTAAAGAACTTAATTTATAAAAGGGAAAGTCGAGGACTCACAGGAATCGATTCTAGAACTTTAGATACACTAGGAGATGCAGCCTTTCCTTCAACAAAAAGAAAAAAAGTATTAACCCCAATAACTTTATGATAGAACATCCATGGTAGGATCTGCTCTAAGCCAGCTGATGTAGTTGTTGTAATACATATCTGCAACAAGAAGCATAAGAAGATAAGGTCAAAAACAATCAAAATTGTTAAATTGATAAGAAACAAATATGTTTCAAGTCTTAAAGGTAATGTACAATAAAAATACAAAAGGAATAAAAGGGAACAGAATCAGAAATGCAAAAAGCCTTCAAAAGTGAAGGAGGGCGAACAACCTTCAAGATAATATAAAGTGCAGTAAATTGTTTCTAAATTAGCCTAACTACCAAAGGTGTTAAAGCACACGTTGAGTTTTACGTATCCGGTATCCCAGCAAGTTAGTGTGAATTTACGAAAGGTTGAACTACGAGTCCAAGATAGACCAGCCTTAAGCATTTGAATCAAGTAAGGCTGGAGGTTTGAAGGCCTTAATTGTCCAATATAAGTGGTGGTAGATAAAACTTTATCATCTACACGAGTGTTCTTACAACGACCCGGACCACGAGCTTCTTGTAACAACCCGAGCCACAAGCATCTTGTAACTACCCGGGCCACAAGCATCTTGTAACAACCCGGGCCACGAGTTTCTTGGAGCGAGTCAGGCCACGAGTGTTATTGTAATGACTCGGGCCTAAACCTGATATTAGAATCAGGATTAAACCACTCCCCCCAAGGGTACCAACTGGATCATATTGACCCAGCACACGCCCAAACAAAGGTCAAAAAAGTTATTAGTACTTTAGGTAGTAGAATTGAGGCCTAATATACAGCACAATCTAACCCACATGTTCCAATGTGGGACTGGGTTATCACAATCACAATAACCATCACTTAAATATGTGACATCCTCGTTAGACCTAGAGTCACAGTCCAGTCCACAAATCCATAATCAAACCCCAATGGATGCGTGGAACCCAGCCTTACCACACCAAGAGAGGCCACCGCTCTAATACATTTATAATGACTGGCTCTAACCCCAGTTCGAAATAAGGCTTAGGTAGTGTTTGTTTGGGTCTTAAAGCCTCTTAATAGGTGTGCCTCTGTTTCGGTCAGAGGCACAACTTGTTTGATAAAAAAATTTATGCCTCTTAATGCCTCTGTTTCGGTCAGATTCAAAAATAATGCTAAATCATTCAGAGCCACATCTGAACGAGATTGTATTTTTTTTGGGACAAAAATAACCTCAACAAGTAAATAAAACAACCCAAATGCCATTAAGAAGAGGAAAGGAACCGATAGATCAGCATCTTTTGCTGTGATTGAAGATCTGTAGGTTCAATAAAAAAAGTAGGGCTTTTGAAGACAAATCGAATGAGACGTGATCATCCGAAGGGTATGACGTGATGGTGAGGGATCTGCCGGAGGACATGATGGGATTTTGGTACCGAAGGAGAGTGATAGGAGGCTTCTCTCTTCACCCTTTCGTTTTCACCTCCATCCTCGTAAACACGGTATATTCTTCTTGATGGAAAAAATGGGAGAAGAAATAAAATAGGGGTGACTCGTTATTGAAACATGGAGTAGTTCATTTACTCAGCTTCAGATTGCTTGCTGTATATGGTCATGATATTTCACTCTACTGAGTACTGAAAATGTTATCAGGTGGTAAGCCTATTTGACTCTGTTAACCACTATTTTTCTGGGTTGTTCGACTTTTATCTTCGATTGTTGCTTTTTATCTTTTATTTTTTATGTTATATAATTATTTGTGTATATATTTATGTACTGAAGATTTTATAAATGGGTTCTGCTTATGATTTCTTAATTGGGTTTTACTGGATTACAGTGTAGGGGCTGTATTATGAGGGTTAAAATGGTAAAATAATGTTATTCAAACATTTTGAAAAAAAATTAATTATCAAACAACATTTTTTATTTAGACACAATTCTGGACAAATGCTCTATATTATTCAGATATCTAAACTGTTCAGGTCTTAACACTCAATTTTATCAAACACCACCTTAAACCACTTCTAAAAACACCAGTTGGGTCATCTTGGCAGACCACATGTCCACCCAAAAAATCATTACATGTTATTGGTACTTCAAGTAGGGGAGTTGAGGTCTGATATACAATAGAATCTACACTACTTGTTCGGATGGGACTGAGGTATCACAGTTCTACTATCAGAGGACCTCTACAACCCCTTCATTCATCCGAAAACAATATAGAATCACCCTTGTAATTAACATATGAAACAATATACAAATCACCTTGTAATTAACATATGAAACACATACTGATACTATTTAAGCATAACTTATGCAATATCCATTGCCCCATGAACCAGAATTCATCTATATTATTTATTACTACAGATTACAATGAACCAAAAAAAGTTGGATAAAAGAAAAACAGTTGTAGAAAGAAGTTAACTATAAAGGAGGACAAAGGGTCTTTCAGAAATATTAATGACGTGAAAAAATAATAGAACATCCTAATGAAGGCCAGGCTTTAAAACCTATGAAGAACCAACATCGCAACCTTTGATAAAAGGACCCATATGTGAAATTCAAAGGGATGCAAGAATTGCAGTTAACTGGTCCAAAAGTTTGATAATATTGGGGGGGAAAACAATAGAAATGAGGAAAGCCTCATGGATACCCTACAAATATAAAAGTTTAAAAAAAAAGTGAGAAAGATCTTGTTCCAATTACATTATGTGATCTTTATGTGAAGATTAATAACAATGTAAGGAGGACATGACGAACTTACTGAAATAAGAAAAAAAATCAGGAGACTCATTCATGTTAATTTATCTAGAATGAGAACCTAAAGATCTAGGTTAGAGAGACTTATAAAGTGCCTGTTAATTTATAAAGTACTGAGGTAGGCTTAAAACACATTTAATTCAAAAAAATGTATTTAAGAGTGTGTTTTGCAATATAACAAAGAGCTTTTAGATAGCTCGTTGGTCTAAAATTACATTTGGGAAAAACTAAAAGCTATTGCTTTTGAAACCCTGTTCCATGGACACTTAACAAAAATACTCTACTAACAAATTGCTTCATCCCACAACACGATTTCGCAAAACGGGCACTATGTGGGTAACATAAGTCAGTATTAAAGCGGAGGAAACCAAAGAACATTAGGGATGTTATCGAAACTCGTACGTATGTAACATCCTAATTTCAATCATGTGTTGCGCTCCCTCAACATTCGCCCCAACATTAAGAAAAACACAACCTTGAGTTTAGAAAAGTTGGAACTAAGAAACAATTAACTCAGATCTTTGATCCAAGAAAGCACAAAATCCTTAAACCTATGGGGCTAAGTTGTTTGAAGCCATAGGTATAAACCGATCCTTTAAATTCGTACTTCTGCAGTTTCTAGTGTTAATGAAGTATACATGCCACATAACTGACTCTTCAATATAGATTTTTTTTATTTTTTTGACAGACACTTCAATTAGATTGTTTCCCAATATAATCTTGTATAGATTTCTTAATCTCCTTTCTTCTTTCATCAGTTTCCGTATGTCATCTTTTTATGGCTCTTTTTAACTTCCGTTCTTTACATAAACAAATAATGTAGAAACATCCTGAATGGCTCCATGCTTGAAGCTACTGTATCAAATTTTTTAACGTCTATTGATCTTGGCAATATATGCTTCATTTATATATAAAAGTTTTATGCCCATGCTACCTCGTTGGTATTTGATTTGATTAAGGGAAGCTTTCATAGACTACATTGGCAGTTGATCGTGCCATTAAAAAACTGAGAATAACAGGGTCTGATATGTTTCAGTTCATAATTGTTAGTAGACTATTGTGTATCATAACAATGTCTTATATAGGTAACACATATTTGGTCAAATCAGAAAATTCATTTACTCTAAGATCAGCCTTTGGAACCAGGATTATTTGGCCACTAAAATATCACTTCAAGTCTCCAACAAATAAGTATATACAAGATACAATATAAATAGATATATTTCTATATTCCTAACGGTAGCTCTTACTGGGTACTTGGAACCAACTTCATAACCCATGCACAAATAAAAGAAGCTTATATAAAACATAGAAGCTCAAGTCTCGTCCTAAACATTCTAAGCCATTGTGGACCTAAACGATTAGATCACATCAGTAATTGTGATCTAACGCCTTTTTTGTCTCTGTTGAGTGTAACACTTATTCAAAATGGGTGTTGCACTTTGCACACACCATTTTCCCATCACTTTAACCAATCAAATGGGTAAAAAGTGTTCTATAACTAAATTATGTGAATGCAGATGACATGAACTAATCATTGACAAATCCTCTCTAGAAGTGTACTATTGTCCCTCATTTTCACAGAGCTTTCTTTAAGCTTAAAAGAAAAACAACATGACACAAAGATCTGCCTAATTTTCTTACTGATTCTCATCAACTAAAAGGCTCTAAACTGCAATTAGTCATCTGAAGTACCTTCAGTCACCAAATCTCGCAAAATCCAGAAAGAAAAATGAAAAAAAAAACAAATCCGAGAAGCAGATCAACATGAACAATAATATTTTTTAAGGCAGATCAAGTTGCATAGACAAAACCAATTAATTAAAAGAAAAACAAAAACCCCAAAATCAGACAAATCATGAAACTTTATTCCATACCATCTTGTTCTAATCAAGACTCATAAATGCTACTAACTTTCTGAAACACCAGGAATAAGTAAATCAAGCAATACCAGACAACTAAAATACAAAAAGCAATTTCATCTCAATCTCTCCACACCGTTTTCTCATTGACGAAACATCACTTAAAAGTGTATGTAAGCCTACCAAACACTCCAAATCATCAAATCATGAAATACCCACCCAATAAAAATCAGAAACAAAAAAAACCCAGAACCAGATCAACATAAAAAAAAGCCAAACCTTGGGTTTGAGATCGGACTCAAAATTGAACTTCCAATCACGATAGTAAGGGAAAGAAGGGGAAGAACCATGAGCAAGAAGAGAGCAATCGGACGATTGAGAAGAAGAAGAGTGGCCAATGGTGGCGAGGGGAGAGGTATTGTCCATGCCAGGAAACTTGTGGGACTCTTCAGGTGACCAGCGCGTGATTGGATCGTTTACTGCACCGCCTCGCCATTGGAGAGCAAACGCAAAGGCTGCGAGTGTTAGAGGGAGGAGAGTGAGGAGGAGGAGTAGTTTGGAGGTGAAGGATTGGTGGGCGGATGAAGGTTGGAGTCTGGCGGAAGAAGAATACAGACCCACCATTGCTATTGGAAGATGCACACGGAGAGAGAAGAGATCAAGAGAAATAGAAGTTAACAGGAAATGTATAATGATTTGGGGGTTTGACAGTAGACCTAGGGCGGTAATTATTTGATAAAACTGAGACTTAAAAAGATGATTATGATGTATTAATAAAAATTAGATTATATCAATAGTTATGAGGTCTAAATTTAAAAAATTATTTGATAATTAAAAAGTAAGTTATCATTTAATAACATTATTTTATCATTTTAAAGGGTAAAATTTTATTTAATAATTTTAAATATTCAATTTAATAAAAATGAGTGCATAATATTGTTGAATATATTTATATAAAAAAAATTCATTAAGAGATATCTCTTAATTATTAAAGCTACAGGATAAAATCGAGTTATGTGACCGTCTTTTCCACAACTAAAATATACCTTGAAAGGCTGTGAACAGTTTGGACTTATGTGTCCCTCCTCTCCGCATCTATAACATCTAACTGGCGGTCGTTCTCCTTCCCTATAATTTGTTGTTGTTGGTGCCGACGTTTTCCCATCATCGTTAAATCCTCTCTTCTTGAATTTTTCACTTGAATCATTTCTTCTATTATCTTGGTCATGATTACCACTGAAGTGGTTACCATTTTTGGCATGATAATTTTCTCCACGATGGTTATCATTGTTCCGATGACCGTTGTCACCGGTACGATTATTATCATGTTGTTTCTCGTTATCTTTTGGTTGGGCTGGCTCATTATCGCGCTCCAATAACTGAGCCGTATTCACTACATCTAAATACAAACACAATTTGTGAGAAATGAGGTATTGACGTATTTCGGGTCTCAAATCTCGCAGAAACATTCGCGTCATTCTCTCTTCATTATCAACTAAATGGGATGCAAACCGGGACAACTCGACAAACTTATCATCGTACTGCGACATGATCATATTATTTTGCTCCAACTTGATAAACTCCACCTACTTCATATGATGAATACTTTCGAGAAAGTACTTATAGTTGAAAAGCTCTTGGAACTTCTTCCAAGACATTTTGAGTGCGGCAGACTGAGTACGCTTTACTGATTCCCACCAGTAATCTGCTTTTCCTTCCAACATGAAGGTGGCAAAGGGAACCTTTTGCTCCTCGGAGCATCCCAAGACTTCAAATATCTTGGTGATCTGCTTTATCTACGTCTCCGCCTTAAGTGGCCCAAAACTCCGATGGTCCCAGCTCTTTGAATTGCTTAGCGGTGATCATCTGTGAGTTGCAGTGTGTCCACCTGTATTTTGAATAGGAGCCGCTCTCTCCTGATGTTGCATGAATTGTATAAAGCCTCTGAACATTTCATCGTTCAACATTTGATCGGTGTTGTTGTTTACCTGAGGATTATTGTCTTCCTGTTGCACATTATCCTGGGTATTGATCGTTGGTGACTCAACGGTCTCATGTGCTTCATTGTTGATCTCAACATTTTCAGATGTCATTTTCAAACACTGCCACAAAACAAGGGTTAATTGACATGTCACTTATTATCCCTATACTCTGATTGACCAATTAAATACCAAATAAACTTAGGTAGGTCATACTAGCAAAGGAATTTCTCGTCTCTCCCCTCATAGTTCTTGTCTCACATCTCAGCCAGGGATCATATCCCTAAGCTTTGATACCAACTGTGACTCCCCTAAAATAGGTATACATCACCCATCTTGAGTCGCCAAATACATGGTACAGAAATCAAATACAAACTTCTTCAATACAACCTTCGTGTAAAAATACGACAAAACATAGCTGAGTTTTTACATGAATATTGTCTCATAGACAATATCCAAACTCAAATTCAATCCTCATTACATTTATTATCACACTAAGTAGTCAGGACTACTAAAATAACCATCTCGGACCATCACTCCATTTCCCGACTAGTCCTGGCTACGTTCTCATTTCCTGAAGAGAACAATGAAAGCAAAAGGGTGAGCTCAACTAGCCTAGTAAAAAATATTATGACTAAGATAATACAGAATAAATTATCATTAGCCTTCAACAGTGTTAAACTGATAAAATACAATAACCATCAAGTTTAACTGCAGCGGAACAAGCAATACATTAGAAGAGTCAAGTAGAGAATGATATCTACTATCTTCTATGATTTAAAAAGTTTTTCATCCACTTTATCGCTGATACTCAGCTTAATAAATAAATCACATCATCGAATCATCCTTTCACTACGGGCCAATGATATTCATGTAATCATCAATGGTCATGATTATACCGAATAATCTCTGGTCATAATCATACCAACAACTGTCCATCAATGTACTACGGGCCAATGAGGACTTTTACCACATCATTTGTAACATTACGGGTCATGATTATACCGAATGATCCCTGGTCATAATCATACCAATCAACAGTCCATCTATGCACGTAAGCCAAAAATAACTTTCATCACAATATAAGTATGATGGTGATGACAATAATATAAGCATTAATCAAACGAAATCAATGATAAATATTAAAAACTTTAAATTTATCCAGAGTTTAAAAATATCTAAATTGTCAACGTGATACTGCTTTGTGGAGTAAAATTCAAGAATAATATTCATGTATCAAAAATAATTTGGACAGAAAAAAAATATATTTTTTGGGTGAATAGTACCCCATGAATAGTACTTCGGGAATAGTACCTCGTGAATAGTACCCCGACATGAAAAGTGCCCCAAATACCCGAGTGAATAATATTCGAGTGAATAGTAACCGGGTGAATAGTAACTCGTGAATAGTACTCCGGCATGAAAAGTGTCCCGAATACCCGAGTAAATAGTAACTGGGTGAATAGTAACCCGTAAATAGTAACTCATGAATAGTATTCCAACATGAAAAGATCAATAATTATCAAGAAAACTTAGAATAATATTTTCATGAAAAGATACTGGATGAAGCGCAAATATCAAGGATATTCTACTAATTTTACGGAGTATAGAAGCAATACTTTAACAGAATGAGGGTATAATCAGGAATATAAGACGAAATAATGTTACTCACATACTTCAAAGTATGGAAGAAAATATTATTCCTTATGAATACTGAACAAAAAGAATATCCCTTACCTCAGAAGAAGACTGGATACTAGAATAATGAAGTAGCAGACTTATCTTCTTCTTTCTCTCTATAGTTTCTCTCTATAATTACTGTTGTGAGTCTTAGTAAATTGGTGAGAATGAAAGAAGAATGAGCTTCTATTTATATAGTTTCGATAATTGCACGTTTTGGGGCTCAAAATATTACAGTATAATACATTCATCTTTTCCTTCATTTTTAATTTAGTCCTACAAGTATTATCAAACTTGCACCACCTCCCCTAATAGTACATCATGTGAATCAATAGTTCAGTCTTGTGAATCAATAGTTCTATACATGTGAAAAAATAGTTACTGTATAATGCCTTCATCTATACCTCTATTTTTAATTTAGTCATGAAAGTATTATCAATCTTGCACCACCTTCCCTAATAGTACATTCATGTGAATCAAAAGTACATACATGTGAACAAATAGGTATAAGCATGTGAATTAATAGTAATTAATTGCTCATTTATCCGATTAATTACCCAATTGGTCAATATAACCTTATCGAAATAAATGTCGATTTTCACTAACACTAATAATTCCAACACAATGAAAATATCAATTTTATCATTAATTAACATACACTTATTCATCATTAATATTATAAACTCACAATATTTAACAAGCAGATCATTTCCAAAAAAAGGGAGCTTTCCGATAAGGATTTCTCCCTATTGGCGTGCAATTAGGTGACCAAACCTCTCATCGACAGAATTTTCTAGACAATGTCAATATTGTAAATAATAATATGATTAACTTTGTCGTCTCAGTTATTGATTTAATAATATAAAATATTATGCAGATGATATTGTGACAATAATTGAATCAATAATATAAGAGATATTATGCAGCAATTACTGTAATAATAATTGAGTATAACTGAGTGATTTCTCACGTAAGCATCAATAATCAAAAATACTATACAATACCGTATGTTACTATGCAACCACGCGTATTACTGTACTTTTACTACCAGGTAATTCAACAGTTTAAGGGTAAAACTTTCGTCGTTACTTTTATAAAAGATATTTATGTCGTTTTCTAACTCCGACAATACTTTCGTTGTGGGGTCCACCAATGATTGTGTCGTCGTACGAATATTCCCTGTTAAAATGAATATTTCCCGACCAATCGAATATTTTATAACAACTTGCTTACTTTACAAAATTCATAAATATTACCCACAACTATAACATTATATCATATCCACACCATAATATTCAAAAATATATTTCGAGAAAAATTATTCTTCATTCATAAAAGTTGGAGTCTTACATACTCCACCTCAAATTTTTATGTGGGGCCGAAAACTACATTGAAGCAATTTGTTGATCAATATGTTGAGGTGAAGTATGTCACATCAGCAGATTGTAAAATATATGTAGAATAGTTTGTGTATATACTGTTAGTTCCAGGAGGCACAATAGTTATCTAGAAAGGGGGGGTTGAATAAATATTAAAAACTTTTATTTGTATTAAGACAATTTTGATAATGATCTTAAGCATAACGGAATTAAGGCTTCTTTGAGATCCCTTTTAGATAGAGAGTTAATGAGAGTGAAGCAGTTATAACAATTATAGCAGTTATAGCAAGAATGAAATAGACATATTTGTTTTTAAGTGGTTCAGAGCACTTAAAGCTCCTAGTCCACTCTTCTACTCCTCGAGTAGGAAATCCACTAAGGATATCTTTTTACACTTTCTGAATCTCACATATTCCTTCTAGACCAGCAGTCTAGGCACTTCTTAGTTCACTCTTGAACTCTTCAAGTCCAGCTGACTTGGCTCTTCATAGTTCACTTAGAACTCTTCAAGTTCTTCTGACTTGGAACTCTTACTTCAGTTGATTGATGGTTGTTGAGTTGTGATTGATGCTACTCAGTTGCTATTAAGCACTTGTTCGAAAGAACTGAGTAGCTGAGCAAGCTTCCTCTTTTTCTTAGATCGTAGAGTTGAGCGTTGAGTGTTCTTATGCATTTTTGTTCAATTGCTTGCACTCTACCTCTCATCTACATATGTTCTGCATATATGTGTTTCTTGAAATCTATTCGTTGAAGCCTTTTGATGAAGCACTAAATGCGTTTGACATTTTTAAATTTTGATGGAGACTTTTTTGCACACCTTCTGAATTGCATTCTGGCCCACTGACACAGCAGACTGCTTTCTCACCTAACACCTGAAAAGGTGTTTTTCCTCTGTCCTATGGTCCTTTCCTTAGCTTCTTGAATACGTTCCTTTGTTGAATACTAAGGATATCTTTTGTACCGTTGGGACTGGTGAGTGCTTCAACGTTCAAAACTCATTCCACATTTATTGGAATTTTGTCTTCAAACAAAATTAGGGCTCGATGTTTCTGACACAAGGCAGATTATACTCTACGATCCATATCGCGGTGTCTTGTCACAGTGGTGCTTGGCCTGGAGAGAACACTACGATCTCTCTCAAGCATTTGCACACTACGATCATCACTTGCTCGTCTTGCAGGCTCTACGTTTCCGAAAGTACACTACGATCTTTGAGTTAGCTTCGGCAAACGTCTGGGCTACTCTACGATTTCTGGAGAGGCCCTTCATGTGACGCCCCTAAAATAGGTATACATCACCCATCTTGAGTCGCCAAATACATGGTACAAAATTCAAATACAACTTAATTATACATCAGTCGTGTAAAATACGACAAAACATAATCTAAAAGTTTTAATAAGAATATTGTCATCTAGACAATATCCACACTCAATGGAGTCCTCATTATATTTATTGTCACACTATTTAACAGAATAGTGAAGACTACTAATGCTATCTTCTGGACCGTCACTCCGTTCCCCGACTAGTTCCGGCTACGTTCTCATTTCCTGAATAGAACATTGAAAGAAAGGGTGAGCTCAACTAGCCCAGTAAGAAATATTATGACTAAGATAATGCAGAATAAATTATTATTAGTCTTCAACAATGTTAAACTGATAAAATACAATAGACATCAAGTTTAACTGCAGTGGAATAAGCAATCCATTAGAAGAGTCAAGTAGAGCATGATATCTACTATCTTTTATGATTTAAAATGTTTTCATCAATTTTTTTTATTATCATTGAGACTCAGCTTAATAAATAAACCACATCATCGAATCCTCCCTACACTACGGGCCAAGGATATTTATTAAATCATCAATGGTCATGACTATACCGAATAAGCCCTGGTCATAATCATACCAAAAACTGTTCATCAATGCATTACAGGCTACTGAGGACTTTTACCACATCATTTATAACATTACAGGTTATGATTATACCGAATGATCCCTGGTCATAATCATACCAAGTCCATCTAAGCACGTAAGCCAAAGATGACTTTTATCACAATATAAGCATGAAGATGATGACAATGACATAATAATTCAATAAAATAAGTTCAAGAATAAATTTATAAGTTAATTTATCCTGAAATCAATAACGTCCAAATTGTCAACATGATACTGCTTTGTGGAGTAAAATTCAAGAATGCTCAGAAGAATATTTCCATGAAAAGATACTAGATGAAGCGCAAATATCCAGGATATTCTACTAATTTCATGGAGTATAGAAGCCAAAACTTTAACCAACTGAGTAAAATAGAATATATGAAACTACAAATGGATTTTCGCCCGTCATGTGGTAATCCACGTAGACAGATCATTTCCACAATTTAATAAGGAATGAATACAAAGGATCATTCACCATGCATGCGGTAATCCATATAGACATGTTATTTTAACAAAATAATAAAGAATGGAATAATAGAAGAATTCACCATGCATGCGATAGACCACACAGACAGGTTATTCTTAACAGAATAATAAAGAATGGAACCAGGTCATGCGTAAACCGCACAGACAGAATATTCCAACAGAATAATAAAGAATGGAACCAGGTCATGCGTAAACCGCACAGATAGGATATTCCAACAGAATAATAAAGAATGGAATAACAACAGAATTCACCATGCATGCGATAGACCGCACAGACAGGTTATTCCAACAGAATAATAAAGAATGGAATAATAGAAGAATTTCACCATGTATGCAGTACTTCGCATAAAAAGGTTATTCCAACATAATAATAATGAATGGAATAACAATAGCTCTCTTCATGAATACGAAAGAAATAATACTCCTTACCTTAGAAGGAACTGGATATTAGAATAGTGAGGTAGCACACTTCTCTTCTTCTTTCTCTCTATAATTTCTCTCTATAATAATTGCTCTAAAGCTTTAGTGAATTGGTGAGAAATGAAGGAAAAATAAGCTTCTATTTATAGGAAAATATAGTTTCGATAATTGCACATTTTGGGGTTTGAAATATTACAGTACAATACCTCTAATTTTTTTTTCATTTTTAATTTAGTCCTGTAAGTATTATCAAACTTTCACCACCACCCCTAATAGTAAATAATGTAAATCAATAGTTCAATCATGTGAATCAATAGTTATAATCATGTAAAAATATGAATTACAGTATATTACCTCCATTTATACCTCTATTTTTAACTTAGTCATGCAAGTATTATCAATCTTGCACCAACTTCCCTAATAGTACATGAATGTGATTCAATAGTACACACATGTGAACAAATAGTTATATAAGCATGTGAATTAGTAGCAATTAATTACTCATTTATCCGATTAATTATCCGATTTATCAATATAACCCCCAGACATCAATTATCATCAGAATAGATGTCGATTTCCACTAACACTAATAATCCCAACACAATGAAACTATAAAATTCATCTTTAATCAACACGAACTTATTCATCATTAATATTATAACTCACAATATTTAACAACCAGGTCATTCATAGGAAAGAGGGGGCTTTCCGATAAGGATTTCTCCTTAATATTGGCGCGCAATTAGGTGACCAAACCTCTCCTTGACAGAACATCTAGACATTGTCAATATTGTAAATAATAATATGAATAGCTTTGTCGTCTCAATTATTGATTTAATAATATAACATATTATACAGATGATACTGTGACAATAATTGAATCAATAATATGAGAGATATAATGCAGCAATTACTGTAGCAATAATTGAGTATAACTAAGTGACTTCTTACGTAAGCATCAATAATCAATACCGTGTGCTACTATGCAACCACGCGTATTACTGTACTTTTACTACTGAGTAGTTCAACAGTTTTAATGGTAACACTTTCACCGTTATTTTTATAAAAAGATAATTCTGTCGTTTTCTAACTACGACAATACTTCCATTGTGGGGTCCACCAATGATTGTGCCGTCGTACGAATATTTTATGTTAAAACAAATATTCCCCGACCAATCGAATATTATATAACAACTTGCATACTTTATAAATTTTATAAATATTATCCACAACTATAACATTATATCAAATCCACACCATAATATTAAAAAAATATTTCGAAAAATTTAAATCTTTATTCATAAAATTTGGGGTCTCACACTTCAAGGCAGATACACTACGATCTTCTGAGCTCTACGATCCTGCCTTAGCTTCTGCATTCTGTTGATCAGTTTGATAGACTGCGATTCTCTTAAAGGCCTATCTATTTCTTTCAAGTCATAGATCAACCTAACATCTTTGATCTCTTTATCTATACATTCGTTTATAAAATGATGAACATTAAAAGTTAAGATTAACCTAACAATTTTGATCTATCACTAAGTCCTTGTTCATATATTCCTTGAAGGACTTTACATATAATCATGAGCATTTACTCTAAACATCAAATCAAAATATGCATTCTTCCAACAATCTCCCCCTATTTGATGTTGACATAATCAAGGAGATTTGTTATCATAATTATCAAGTTTTATACGCAGTTGTAGCAAAGTAAATATGACTTAATATTTCAGTGAGCAGCTGAAATTTCTAGAGAATAAGCATGAATTTATTGATGTATGAAGATATATTTTACATTTAAGTTTGACTACATCAATAAGAATTAAAATTTAACTTATCTCTATTTCGTCGGCCTTTTGCTTCTCGGAGGATTTGCATATTCCTCAGCTCTCCTTTTTCTGTTTGCTTCGTCTCTCTTGGCTAGATCTTCCAGTTCACTTGGGCTTAGTCTTGGATTATGATCATGCCTATTCATGAATGTAAGATCTCCAATTGGAATTCTTAGGCCTGTTGTTGTCACCTCATGAGAGCTGGTAGTTGGCCCTAGACTCCTTAAAGGTTGAGCCATTAATACTTCCTGCTGATTAGATCGTTGGGTCTGGTGGATGGATCGTGGAGTCTGCTGGTGGATTTGCCTTGCAGGAGGATTCCTTGAGGATTGATTTTTGAATTGACCTCTGCTTTTTCCCTTGTCTCCCTGATCTCATTTCTCTTTATTCTCCACCTTTATGTTAGCATCAAGGGTTCGAATGTCTTCGGAGAGGCGAGATACTCCTTGGACAAGCTTGTTGAGTTGACTTTGAGTTTGAGCAATGTACTCATGATTTTCTTGGATCAAAGCATCAGAACTCGTCGTTGAAGGATGTTCAGGACATTTTCAGTCTGCTACATTTGGCCCATATAGAAGTCTTGAAATTACTTTACTGGAGTTTGGAGACTTGTGATGCTCTTTATCATTCGATCATTCTAAAATTCGTGAGTCTTTTATAAGATCAAGACAACATCCTGATGTCTTTTAGCTGCTTGAAAGTGGATGTCATCCCTGTCCTTTATGCTTTGAAGCATTTCCTTGATGATCTCTTTAAGCGTTTTAGAGAGCTCAAAGCTGAGGGTGCTTGGCAGACTGTTTGCAGAACTGATTATTGTTGTTAATCTCATGTGAAGGAGCTCAGTGTGTTCTTCAAGACTCTCATCGAGTTCCTTGATTACTTTCTTGGTCATTGCTGACAAATTGGCTTTGGTGGACAACTCAGAAAGAAGTTCATTGAGCTGGGGAATTTGTGAAGGAGGAGGTGTGCTGTTGAATTGATCTTGCAATGAGCAGAGAGCAAGATCAAGGTTAAAATATTCGTTGCTGGACGAGGAGGGAATATCGGATGGGGGAGCTTGTGTTTGAGTGTGTGTAGTAGTTGACTCTATGATTTGAGGTTGAGACTCTATAATAATTGGGATAGAGTCAGTGATCGTAGAGATGATGGAAGGTGGGACCAGTATAGGGTTGGTCAGATTTGGTTCATCAGTTACAAAATTTTGGGATTCTGTAATTGAGAATTGATTTAGTGGATGTAAGATCACTTCCAACCATCGTGGGAATTCATAAAATTGACTGAATGAGGATGATGGAAAGTGACAAACTCTGAAGAGGGTTGGGATAGACAGTACCTCATGTTCATCCTTTGAAGAGGAGTTATTGGTGAGTAACTTCTTGGCAAAGTTGAAACTTCCTGGGAATCCATGAGCTAGCATAGAGATGGATGGATATTCTTTGAAGCTCCAAAACATGTGATTCCAGGAGTTTAGAATTTGAGCTTGATGGAAAGGCATCATGGGTAGATAGGAAAATAGTTGCTCATAGTTAGCTCTTCTATACCCATTTATGCCTACAGCTATGATCTCGACCTCGTCGCCTTCATCCTTTTCTCTATTTTCGTTTGAGGATTCCATTATATCAATGGCCTCGTGATGTTCTTGTACTGGTTCTCCTTCTTTGTCTGCAGGAACCTCTTCTTCTGCCATGGAGATGTCATAAGCCTCCCCCTCAACTTGATCATCTTCTTGTAAGCTTAATAGCTCCCCTTCAACTGGGGCATTTTCTATAATGAGAGCCTCAGGAATGTCCCCCCTCAGCTGGTGTATTTTCTATCATAAGAGCTTCAGGTGTCTCCCCCTCAACTTTGTCTCTTTGGCTTTCTTTGGCCTGTTCCTTTTCAGCGGCCACTTTTTTGTCTTCCTTTTTTAGTATTTCTTCATTGACAAGAATATATTTCTTGACCAGTTTTCTTCTTCATTTTCTAGGCTGAGCCACAGCCTCGGGACTTTCTTGAACTTCAGTTTTGTCCTGTTGATCAGTCAAAATGTTTGATACAGCTACTTCCTTGCTTGATGTGTTTGGTCTGGTCTCTACGATCGAAGAGATAGATGTCCTTTTGGATTTGTGGCTGATTTTATTCTTCTTCAGCAGCCGAGATATGTTAGCCCTATCTTCTTCTGCCTCAGCCTGTTGTTGCTTCCTTCTTAGGATCCTTAGAGTTTCAATGTCTGAGGACTCTACAGGCTTATCGGTAGTAGATCCCTGAGGTTCTTCAACCATTCTGTCCTTTAGCTTCCTTTTGCCCTTGCTCTTTCTAACCAGGGCAGTGGGTTCCTCATTTTTGGTTTCTTCTTCTTCTTCTTCTTCAGTTTCCCTGACAACTGACATATTTCCTGGAATCCTTGACTCCTTCGCATCAGCAGTTCTACCACTGGATTTAGACATTATACGCACATTTTCTGCTGGATTCCTTTTCCAGTTCATGAATAGTTGCTGGGTCATTCGTTTGTTTGGATTGATGGCTTCTCCTTCATCATCCCCAATTTTGTCACCAAGAGCAGACTGTAGAATGATGCTTATAAATCTTCTGTAGAGCATCTTTTGAGAGTTCTTTGACTTCTTTAAGTTGTTGATCCATTTTCTAATCTATTCAAGCAATAGAGATCCATATTTAAGTTGTATTCCATAACATATGGTAGTCATGAGCTTGAGTTGTACTTCTTTTACATAGTCATGACCAGAACTTTTGCAACATATACATTTTCCAATAATATCAGCTAAAAATTCATACCTTTGAGGAAACTCCTTCTTCTTTTATCCTTTTACAGAGGGGGATTTCTTGTGATGCATTCTTTTCAGTCCTTCATGGAAATCTAGGCCATCTATGAACGAGTACCCTTCAGATTTGAAACCTAGGGCTAGGTTGATATCTTCAGCCTTCAGCTTGATTTCCACATCCCTGACTTTCGTAGTGATATCGTCATTTTCAAACACACCATTCCTGTAGAATTCTTTTACTAGCTTGGGGTAGATTAATGTGTTTGTACCCAAAGCTTCTTCGAGACCTACCTTCTTCAGTAACGACAGAGTCTTGTGAAATTTGGGTTCAACTGTTTTGAACTCGTCAAAGCAAAGTCTGTAGCCGGAGATGACGTTGGAAGCCGCCATTGATTTCTTTGCAGAGTGTATGGTTGATTGAGCTTTCTAGATAGTTTAGGGTTTCTTCTTGCAGAGATAAGGAGAGGGATAACCTTTTGAACCTTTATTTCAAAAAGGCGCCTTCAAATGATATAAGTAACTTCCCTCTCTCCATTTTTCTTAGTGGGACATGTGTCGAATTCTATTTGGCTCTACGAACTTGACTGAGAAGGATTGTACTGAATTGCCCTTAACTCCTGCTAAGCTGATATATTCTTCAGGAGGACTACGATCGTTGAGATAGTTCTTGGAATCGTCGAGTCTATTCCACCATCGTTGAGTCTGTTTAGCAGTCGTCGTGTCTGTGCTGCAATGGTAGAGTCTAAACTTCTATAGTCGAGTCTGACCGAGTCCTTGTGATGAACTTTTGACTTAGCATTCCTCTTGGTACAAGGTAACTCAGGAAGGGCCAACCTCATATAGTGAATCAAGGGTTAGGTTTGTTCCTGAGGTGCTTGTTTAGAGAGATTGCTTTGTTTTGAATTTCATCATCACAGGATGCTCCTTTGATGGAACTATGATATCTTTGAGTTTGCACCTCGATCGTTGAGTCTGTACTGCGATCGTTGTTATGATACTTCGGCTCTACGATCGTGGACTTCTTTTGATCATGTCTATGATTTCGAACATAGCCTTTAATCCTGTATGGTTAATACATACTAGAGCATATTTTTCATGGTTGTAAGTTAAGCATGCCTAGCTCACTTATTAACTTGTTAAATCCGGATTCATCTAGAGGCTTTGTAAAGACATCAGCAAGTTGATTTTAAGTAGGGATATATTGTAAAGATATAGTTCCATTTTGCACATGATCTCTAATGAAGTGATACCTTATTTCTATATGTTTAGTTCTAGAATGCATGACAGGATTGTGAGTTATAGCAACTACACTTGTGTTATCATAGTGAATAAGTATGAATTTGAATTCAAACCCATAATCTGCTAGTTGGTTTTTCATCCATAGGATCTGAGCACAGCAGCTGTCAACAGCGATGTATTCAGCTTCTGCAGTTGAAGTCGATACTGAATTTTGCTTCTTGCTGAACCAGGACACAAGTTTATTTCCTAGAAATTGACAGGTGCCACGAGTACTCTTTCTATCTATTTTGCAGCCTGTAAAATCAGCATCTGTGTATCCTGTAGTTCAAATAAGGACTCCTTGGGATACCAAAGTCCCAAGTGAGGTGTACCCTTGAGATACCTGAAAATCCTCTTTACAACAGTTAAATGTGATTCTTTAGGATTAACCTGAAATCTAGCACAAATGCAAGTTGCAAACATTATATTTGGTCTACTGGCAGTAAGATATAGAAGAGATCCTATCATACCTCTGTATTGAGTTATATCAATACTTTTATCTTTTTCATCTTTGTCAAGCTTGGTTGTAGGAGCAATTGGGATTTTCATGGGAGAGGCTGATTCCATGCCATACTTCTTAAGTAAGTCTTTAATGTACTTGGTTTATGAAGATTCCTTTATCGGTCTGCTTTACTTGTAGTCCAAGGAAGAAGTTCAGCTCACCCATCATGCTCATTTCAAACTTGCTCTACATAAGCTTGGAGAATCTCTTGCATAACTTTTCATCAGTAGATCCAAAGATAATATCATCAACATATATTTGAACTAATAGGATTTTATCTTTATGCTTTCTAAGAAATAGTGTGGTATCTACTCTACCTCTAGTGAATCCATTTTCAATAAGAAAGTTAGTTAGTGTTTCATACCATGCTCTAGGTGCTTGTTTAAGACCATATAAGGCTTTGTCTAATCTAAAGACATAATTAGAAAGAGATGGATTGATGAAACCTGGAGGTTGCTCTACATATACTTCTTCTTGAAGTTCACCATTCAAGAATACACTTTTGACATCCATCTGAAAGACCTTGAATTTCATGTGAGCAGCAAAGGCAATGAATATTCTGATGGCTTCTAGTCTGGCCACAGGTGCAAATGTCTCATCGTAGTCAATGCCTTCTTCTTGAGAGTAGCCCTTGGCCACTAGTCTTGCCTTATTCCTGGTGATGACTCCATCGTCATCCATCTTGTTTCTGAAGACCCACTTGGTTCCAATAACAGGATGATTCTTTTGTCTTGGAACCAATCTCCATACTTTGCTTCTTTCAAACTGATTAAGTTCTTCCTACATGGCCTCTATCCAGCTGGAGTCTTCCAAAGCATCCTCTATTTTCTTCGGTTCTATTTGTGACAGGAAGCTTAGATAAAAGCATTCATTTTGAGTGGCAGCTCTTGTTTTGACTCTTGCACTCGGATCTCCAATGATTAGATCTTGAGTGTGATCTCTTGCCCATCTGCTTCCTGTTGGGACATCTGTCCTTATGCTTTCTTGTCTTAGATCTTCAAGATCTATTTCTTCCTCTTGGTGTCGAGGCTCGTTGTCTGGCATAGGCCTCTCTACGATCTCATTTCCTTGCTCAACGATTTCACTGTCTGGTACTATAATCGTAGTGTTAAGCTCGACGACCTCATTCGTAGTGTCTGAACTGTTGGACGTAGTGTCTTGAGACACTGTTTTGTCTAAGTCTGTCTCATCAAAGATGATGTGAATTGAGACTTCAACACTCAGTGTCTTCTTGTTGAACACTCTGTAGGACTTACTGTCTGTGGCATATCCAAGAAAGATTACTTCGTCTGATTTTGGTTGAAACTTTGTCAAGTAATGCTTTCCATTGTTGAGAATATAACATGCACAACCGAAAACATGAAAGTAGCTGACACTTGGCGTTCTTCCTTTCCACAGTTCATAAGGAGTCTTTTTAATTGTAGAGTGTATGAGTGATCTGTTCTAAGTGTATCATGTAGTGTTGACAGCTTCTACCCAGAAGTATACAGGCAGATGGGCTGCTGCTAGCATAGTTCTTCCAGCTTCTATCAATGACATGTTCTTTCTCTCGGCTACTCCATTTTATTGGGGAGTTTGTGGAACTGAGAAATTGTGACTAATGCCATTGTCTGTGCAGAACTGATCCATTTCTGAGAAATTGAATTCTCTGCCATGATCACTTCTTATGGCCTTGATTTTCTCTCCTTTCTCATTCATCACTAGCTTGAACATCTTGATCAGTTGGGAGCTTATTTCATCCTTTGAGGTTAAAATGAACACCCATGTAAATCTAGTGTAGTCGTCGACTACGACCAGAGAGTATCTCTTTCCCCCAAGGCTCGTCGTTGGAATTGGCCCAAAAAGATCCATATATAGCAACTGCAGAGGCTTGTCGATGGAGTTGACAGTTTTGCTCTTGAATGAGCTTCTGTTCTATTTTCCAAGTTGACAGGCATTGCACGACCTTTCTTTGATGAAGTTAAACTTGGGTAAACCTGCAACTAGATCTTTTGAAGCTAATTTGGACATACTTTTAAAGTTGAGATGAGATAATCTTCGATGCCATAGCCAGCTCATTTCTTCAGATGCTTTAGCCAAAAAATATATATTGTCTCGTCTGAGCTTAGTTGTCCAAGGTTTACTGTGTAGACATTTCCTTTTCTTGTTCCGATTAACTTTACAGCAGATGTCTTCAGGTCTCGGACTTGACATTGATTGTTAAGAAATGTTACTTGATGACCCTTATCGCAGATTTGGCTAATGCTTAGAAGATTGTGTTGTAGTCCTTCCACATAGGCCACTTTGCTGAAGGATACTGCACCATTTCCAGTTGAGCCATAGCCTCTTGTCTTGTCAGAGCCGTTGTCTCCAAAGATGACAGAGGGACCCTCATTCTCTATGTAGTCAAACAGAAGGGCTTTGTTCCCTGTCATGTGCCTTGAGCATCCACTGTCCAGATACCAGGTTGTGATCGTGGAGCTCTTTTCCTGTAATAACATTAAAACTTCATTTTGGTACCCATACTTGTATGGGTCCTACATTATTAGTGCCCTTGGGGACCCAAATCTGCTTGATTTTGGGTCTCACATGCATGGAATTATAATAACATTTTGCAGCCTTGTGGCCAACTTTGTAGCACACAAAACATTTGATATGATGCATGTTTGTGTGTGTGTGAAAGTTCTTCCTCCATTTGGACTTTTGTGGGTAGGTCATCCTCCTGCTAGGCTGATGTTCCTTCTTCCATGTGTTCTCGTGTTTCATGATTTGTGAGGAGTATATCTTACTTCTACTATACCTTCCTAGTTGGTTCGTAGAGTTGATCTTATTGGTTTCCACGATCCTTCGAGGTTGGTGAGTAGTAGCTAGGTTACTCTTCTCTTTTCTGAAACCCAGACCGGCATAAGATCCCTTACTTCTAGGAATATGAATTGAATCAGCTGAGCAGGGTTTGACAGGCTCAATCTTCTGTGAGGATTTCACAAATATAATGCCTCTATTAAAACTTGAGGCATTACCAGTGCTAATTTCCTTTGCTTTTTCCTTACATGACTCTGAGGTAGATTCCCCAAAGCCTAACCCTATTCTATCAGAAACACTTCTCTGGTTAGAGATTAAGGAGTCCATGGATTAAGAGGATTTATTCCATGTAGAGACTGTCTTTTCTAGATCCTCAATCTTGGAGGTTAGACTAAACTCTCTTTGTGCATTGAGCTCATTTATTTGTCTCAAAAGCTTATTCTCAGCTTCAAACTTGGAGAGAGAATCAATACTGAGAAGGGCTGTTTCTAGTTCTTCTTAAACCTTTTCTTTCTTCTTTTGAAGAAGTGAATAATCCTTATACAGAACTCTAAACCACTTCATGTTTTGATGCAGATCAGATGTTATACCATGCAGTGTAGTTCTTAGGTCATCAATATCTACATCAGGAGAGTTGAAGTCAAATACCTCATCGATACTTACTTCATGTATGTTGGAGTTCTGTTTGTCCCTTGCATTTTTGGCCATCAGGCAAAAATTTTCCATTTGAGGATCTTCATCATCTCTGGATTCTGGAGTTGAGTCATTGTCTGAGTCACTCCACGATCCTCCAGCTACAAGGCCTTTGTCTTTCTTCTGAGGCCTCTTATTGCCTTTGTATTCCTTCTTTGAATGTGATTTCTTCTTGAGTTCTTCTCTGAGAGGTTTGTTGCAGTTGGCAATGAAGTGGCCAGGTTTCTTGCAATTGTAGCATAGGTCATTCATTTTCTCCTGGCTGCTGTAGTTGCTGACTTTCTTTGGCTTACTGGTTTTTCCTTGTCGCATGAATCTTCTTAGCCTTTTCACCAGCATTGCAAAGTCCTCATCATCATCTTCATCATAGTCAGAATCAACTTCAGTGTTGACTTTAGAGGTGTTTTCAGTTGCTTTGAGAGAAACACCTTTATCCTTCTTTCTTCCTTCAGACAATGTTTCAGCCCGTTGTGTCAGCTCTAGCTCGTAAGTGAGGAGGTTTCCATATAACTGTTGAACAGTCATCTCGTGTAGATTCTTTGACTCTCTAATGGCAGTGGTTTTGGCATCCCACTTGCTTGGTAAGGCTCTCATGAATTTTATGATTAGATCTCTATTTGGATAGATTTTTCCATAGGCTCGTAGAGAGTTGAGCTGAACATTCAATCTTTCATATGTGGCAGTGGCGTTCTCTCCTTAAATGTGAGCAAACATCTTATATTGCTGAGTCAAGAGAGATTGTTTGTTTTCTCTGACCTCTTCTATTCCTTCATGCATGATGAGTAATGCTTCCCAAACCTCTTTTGCTGTTTTGCAGTTGACCACATTTTCAAACAGATCGTCTTCTAAGGATTGAAATAAGATGTTCTTGGTCTTCTTGTCAAGCTGGACAGCTCTCTTCTCATTTTCTGTCCATTCTCCTTTGACCTTGATCTGTATTCTGTTTGGGTCGTTTGTAGTTGGTGCAAACTTTGTAGGAATGTAGGGCCCATTTTGAACAGTTTCAAATAGATCTTCATCTATTGAATTCATATAAGCTTGAATTCTAACCTTACAGTTAGCGAATTTGTCTTTGTTGCACATAGGTGGCTTGCTGCCTCCTCCAGTCTTTGATTCGCTTGGTAAGTGTGCCATTGGATCTATTCAAGCTTTGTAGGCTGTATAATAGAACCTGCTTTGATACCAATTATTAGTTATTAGAGGCACAATAATTATCTAGAAGGGGGAGGTTGAATAGATATTAAAAACTTTTTTTTTGTATTAAGACAGTTTTGATAATGATCTTAAGCACAATGGAATTATGGCTTCTTTGAGATCCCTTTTAGATAGAGAGTTAATGAGAGTGAAGCAGTTATAGCAGTTATAGCAAGAATGAAATAGACACAGTTGTTTTTAAGTGGTTCAGAGCACTTAAAGCTCCTAGTCCACTCTTCTACTCCTCGAGTAAGAAATCCACTAAGGATGTCTTTTTACACTTTCTGAATCTCACAGATTCCTTCTAGACCAACAGTCTAGGCACTTCTTAGTTCACTCTTGAACTCTTCAAGTCCAGCAGACTTGACTCTTCATAGTTCACTTAGAACTCTTCATGTTCTTCTGACTTGGAACTCTTACTTCAGTTGATTGATGGTTGTTGAGTCGTGATTGATGCTACTCAGTTGCTATTAAGCACTTGTTCGAAAGAACTGAGTAGCTGAACAAGCTTCCTTTTTTTCTTAGATCGTAGAGTTGAGCGTTGAGTGTTCTTATGCGTTTTTGTTCAATTGCTTGCACTCTACCTCTCATTTACATATGTTCTGCATATATGTGTTTCTTGAAATCTTTTCGTTGAAGCCTTTTGATGAAGCATTAAATGCGTTTGACATTTCTGAATTTTGGTGGAGACTTTTCTGTACACCTTCTGAATTGCATTCTGGCCCACAGACACAACAGACTGCTTTCTCACCTAACACCTGAAAAGGTATTTTTCCTCTGTCCTATGGTCCTTTCCTTAGCTTCTTGAATACGTTCTTTTGTTGAATACTAAGGATATCTTTTGTACCGTTGGGACTGGTGAGTGGTTCAACGTTCAAAACCCATTCCACATTTGTTGGAATTTTGTCTTCAAACAAAAGTAGGGCTCGATGCTTTTGACACAAGACAGATTATACTCTATGATCTATATCGTGGTGTCTTGTCACATTGGTGCTTGGCCTAGAGAGAACACTACGATCTCTCTCAAGCATTTGCACACTACGATCATCACTTGCTCGTCTTGCAGGCTCTACGTTTCCGAAAGTACACTACGATCTCTGAGTTAGCTTCGGCAAACGTCTGGGCTACTCTACGATTTCTGGAGAGGCCCTTCAAGGCAGATATACTACGATCTTTTGAGCTCTACGATCCTGCCTTAGCTTCTGCATTCTGTTGATCAGTTTGATAGATTGCGATTCTCTTCAAGGCCTATCTATTTCTTTCAAGTCATAGATCAACCTAACAACTTTGATCTCTTTATCTATACATTCGTTTATAGAATGATGAACATTAAAAGTTAAGATCAACCTAACAATTTTGATCTCTCACTAAGTACTTGTACATATATTCTTTGAAGGACTTTACATATAATCATGAGCATTTACTCTAAACATCAAATCAAAATATGCATTCTTCCAAAATATACATTACTCATTTAATATTACTTAATACCATTCGAATCATTCACATACTACGACTTTTTTAAAAAATAATTTTTTTTGTAAAATTAAAATGTATATTATTAGTACATTCCTTACAAAAAAAAAATGTAATATTTGCAAATTTTACATGAATAAAATTAATTTTATATTATATAAGATTTTGTGAATCTATATATATCTACATATATAAGATAAAACTTAATTTTTTAGTCTTCGATTTTTTGATATAAATCTAAAATTTAACTGTTATTAAAATATTTTTTAAAATCTTCTAAATTTATTATAATAATGATGCAAACCATGAAATATTGTTCCTATAAACACAATAAGAATTTGAATTCTTCACGAGGTCTTCTAAAATTATATTTTTTTTATTGCTATATACTTTGAAATATTTGTTAGCTTAAACTTAAAATTATGTCAATATTATTTTCAGTATTATAAAATCTTAAAAAATATACTTCATCCATTTCACAAGAGTCCTATTTACGAATTTTAGAATATTCTTCTTATTGTCTCACAAACTATAATATAACTCTATATTTAATAATATAGTATGATAATTGTGATAATGTAGTAAATGTAATAACGTGAAATTATAAGCTGGTCAGTGTGATAATAATGAGGTAATTGTGATAATTGTGTTAATGTGGTAATTGTGATAAATTGGTATTATAAAAATGGTTAACATAAAGTTAGGTGTTGACATAAACTAAGATACCATATTATGATAATATTCTTTTTGCCGTCTTACAAATTATAATGTTAACATATTATTTTATAATAATTTTATTCTATAATAAAATCATTTATTTATTTAGTTATACAATATATTTTAACTTTAAAATTATATTTAGAATTTTATTTTACTCAACTTTAGACTCAGAATAACTAAATATTAAAAATATATGAAAAATATTATGATTATGTAATAATGAATATTAAAAAAATATATAAATGATTAAATTTTAGTTACTAATTTTATTTCATAGGAGACGTTTAGTTAACTAATTTAAAAATAATTATGACTTATATATTAGTGACTAAAATTCAGCTAATTTTTAAAATTAAAAATTATACTAGTAACTTATTATTCTACAATAAATTTTATTCTTGGATAACTATATATTAAAAATATTGAAAAAAATAGTATGAGAAAGTAATAATTAATATTAATAATGTAGCATATATTAAAAAAATATCAATGATTAAACTCTACTTACAAATTTTATTTTAGATGGGAGGTTTTTAGATAATTAATGTTAAAAAAATACTCACTTAGATATTAGTTATCAAAATTTTGTTAATTTTAAAAATTAAAAACCATGATAGTGACTTATTATTCTATAATAATTTTATTTCATATAGAACTTTTTAAACACTAAGTTTAAACTTTAGGTTCTAATAATTTTTTAACTCTAAAAAATTATATGTAAATTTGAAGATTGAAAATAAAACTAAATTTTAAATTAAAATAACAAAAAAAACATATTATTAACATTTAATTGTGAGTCTCTTAAGTAACTTATTGTAGCCATTGTAATAGTAAAAGTAAGTTAATTTGAAATTGAAAAAATATTTTATAATCATCTTATATATAAAGTAAATAAAAAATTTAAAAAAAACTTTATTTAAAAACAAACCCGTTATTCGCACGGAGCACTTAGTGAGTTGTCTTTCAAAGGTTAAAATAAAACCGTGAATATTAGGACTCTTTGTTATGTCTCAGATCAACAAAATTATTATTAAAACATAATAATTGCACATTTTGCTTAATGTTACATAACTAATTTATTTTTAACATGTTTTAATTAATATTACTTGTGAATAGTTAAATGACTGATTGAATTAAGTTAGGACTGATATAAATAAGCTCATAATCTCGTGCAAAGAATGAGACATATTTTATATTTTTAATAAGATTTTTTTATTAAATATAGTGATTTTTTTATTTTAAACTTGATAATTAAATCATATGGTAAGTTGATGATTACGCTTTATTATATTATAGTATAATAATATTTTTCTAAGTTTTTAATTTTTTTTATTTACTAATTTTAATTGATTTTGCAAATAAAGTTGGATAGTTATTCGAAAGCGTATAATATTCATTTGAATAGTTTTTTAAATATCAAATTTAAATGGTTCTTTAAAAAATTAATGAATATCGGATATGAATATGGATAAATAATTTTTTTTCGGATACGGATACATATATCATCGTATCTGGATTCAAATATGTTCATTTATAGTCTTAACTAGATCCGTCTAAAGAAAACATTTTCCAATTTTTATACGTATTGTCGATGCTGGGATTAAACTTTTGAAAATCTAATGGGTGATTTTGAAAAAAACGACTTATTATGTCGACGTGTTTTGAAATTTTGATTAATTGATGGGTCAATTAGATAGAGTCTTCAGTTGATAAATATTTTAATAGATATTGAAAGTTCGGGGGCTTGTTTAAGCGAGAAGAATGTGTTAGGTACCTCCGATTTCAGTAAAACACGATTATCGCAATTTTAATGTTTTTCTTAAAGTTTAAATAAGTTGCCTTAAAAAGAAAAGGTGTGTGCGAAGTGTCTTGAGCCAAAGTGAATTGTGTCGTGTACGCTTAAAATATGTTATTTTCTAGAGTATCCAAGTGTGTTATCTTGAAAAAAAATTTGAGTCTCATTTCCGATGGACGAGGGAAAAAGTATTTTGAAAACTTTAATTTATGTGAGTGTCTTTAGAAAGGTCGTTTTACTTGGAATCATGTCT
This sequence comes from Panax japonicus, assembly GCA_020205505.1. NCBI lineage: Eukaryota > Viridiplantae > Streptophyta > Magnoliopsida > Apiales > Araliaceae > Panax > Panax japonicus. Next base: position 19,367,372 of record CM035106.1, read on the forward strand.
TTTAAGGTTTCAAAAAATCGTTCCTTAAGTTTTGTTTTTCTTAAAATTGTTATTGTAGGATTGTGGAAAACATAATCCGTGACACCCCCAAATCCGAGTTCTCTAACCTCGGTGTAAGATCCCAACTTATTATAAATAAAATTAAATTTCTTCTATTTATTATTTTGAAATAGTAAGGGTTGATTTGATTAATGTGGTTAGTTATTGGTAAAATGCGCAAATATCTTAAATAAACAAGTGAGTATAAAATATTCATTGTTGTCAAGGAATATTCGTTTGGTCGTGAAATATTCTTACTGTTGGGGAATATTCGTACGACGGCGCAGCCTTGTGTGGCCCTATAACGGAAAGCGATTGAATGAAGAAAACGACAAGTATAAATTTTTTATAAATAACGGTGTAGTTGTTACCATTAACACTATTGGAATACCCGGTGATTTAAACACAGTAGCACATGATATTACACCAATTATTGATTCTTACGTAATAAGGCTTTACTCAATAATTGTTACAGTAATTACTGTTCAATATTTTATTTTATTGATTCAATAATTGCTACGTTGATATTTTATATTATTGTTATTTCAATAATTGTCACTACACAGTCTCATTATCAGATCAATAATCCATATTATTTGAATAATATTATTAGATAGCATTATTGGCAATGTCTAAAAAGTTCTGTCGAGAAAAGGGGTTAGGTCATCTAATTACGCGCCAGTAAGGAGAAATTCTTATTGAAAACCTCCCTCTTTTTGGGGAACGGTCTGGTTGTCATTATTGTGATCGTGACGCACCCAAAATAGGTATACCTCACCCATCTTGAGTCGCCAGATACATGGTAGAAAATTCAAATAAAGTCTTAATTATACAACAGTCGTGCAAAATATGACATATATACTGTGAGTTTTAATACAAATATTGTAACGTATATAATACGAAAATATTCATACTCAAATTAATACATGCTATATAAAGTACAGCAGCAAATATTTCAAGTCTCCACAGGGACACGAGAATATTTTTGTTCTCTTCATTTTACTGTGGTGCACTTTTGACGCTTTCAGAGTCGGGTTCTCATCACCCTATTGTTGTTCACCAAAATCAATTATTAAGTGATGTATAAAATACGACACACACATCTTAGGTCCTCAATACAATTATATATTGCATGTCATATCATAGTAAGGACTACTAATGCTATCATCTGGACCGTCACTCCATTCCCCGACTAGTCCCAACTATATTCTCATTTTCTGAAGAGAACAATAAAAGAAAGGGTGAGCTCAACTAGCCCAGTAAGAAATATTATGACTAAGATAATGCAGAATAAATTATCATTAGTCTTTAACAATGGTAAACTGATAAAATACAATAGACATCAAGTTTAACTGCAGCGGAACAAGCAATCCATTAGAAGAGTCAAGTAGAGCATAAAATCTACTATCTTCTAAGATTTAAAAAGATTTTCATAAACTTTATCGCTGAGACTCAGCTTAATAAATAAACCACATCATCCCTGTACCACGGCCAAGGATAATCATGTAATCATCAATGGTCATGATTATACCGAATAATCCCTGGTCATAATCATACCAACAACTATCCACCAATGAACTACAGGCCAATGAGGACTTTTACCACATCATTCGTTATATTACGGTCATAATTATACCGAATAATCCCTGGCCATAATCATACCAGGTCCATCTCTGCACACAAACCAAAGATGACTTTCATCACAATATAAGCATGATGATGACGACAATAATATAAGCATTAATCAAACGAAAATAAGGATAAATATTAAAGACTTTAAATTTATCCAAATATTTTCAATCACTTAATAAACTCATCATCTAATATTATTAATATTATAACAATATTTTAATCACTTCTTAAACTTATAAATAATTTATTTCAATTGTTTACACTTTACTAAATAATGCATTTAATCATTCAAAAATGCCATACTCATAAAATTTAATCACCAATGATCAAATCCCTCATAAAAAATCTGCATGTACCCTATATAGGATTCCCAAACCATAAAATCCTATTTCCAATTTCGTTACTTCACATAACATATTTAACTCATATGTTTGTAACTAAACTATTTTCATGAAAAATTACCAAATCAATTTATTATTTTTCTATCCTTTGCCTAAATATATATACATATATTTCATACACAACAAGTATTATTTTATAATTTTTCAACTCCCTTAAGTATTTTTTAAAAATCAATTTCTAATTAATTCCTTAAGAAATTAGCTACCTCAAGTTTAACTCCAGAAATTCCCAAATCTTGGTAGGATCTTACACATGTTAACGTGAGCCTCCAGTTTAAATTTCATGGTCATTGGAGTTATAGAACTCCGGTTATAGCATTTTTCGTCGAAAAAATCTAAATATTGAAATGGTCATAACTTGCTCATTTTAAGTCAGAATGAACTCATTTTTGGACAAGAGGTACTTTATATCATATATTTCCATATCTCAAAAGGCCGGAATTTTTCTCATAATTTAGGTGGCCGAAAATGCCCTTTTAAATTTATGGGCAGTAGCTTTCTAGTACTTTGCAGTTTTTGACTCCTTTGCTAAAATCAGTCTACACAAAAATCTACAACACCTTTTCCAGTGATTCCACTTGGATAAGTTAGAAAACTCATAGATCTAACTTTAGAACTTAACCACACTCAAAATTCGAAATATAATAGGAGAATAAACGCACAGACAGGATATTCTGACAGAATAATAAAGAACGGAACCAGGTCAGGCGAAATTTGCACCGACAGGATATTCCAACAGAATAATAAAAAATGGAATAATAATAGAAATCACCATGCATGCGATAGACCGTACAGACAGGTTATTCCAACAACATAATAATTAATGGAACCAGGTTAGGCGAAATTCGCACCGACAGGATATTCCAACAGAATGATAAAGAATGGAATAACAGAAGAATTTCACCATGTATGCGGTACTTCGCATAGACAGGTTATTCCAACATAATAATAAGGAATGTAATATCAGAAGAATTTCACCATGTATGAAGTACTTCACATATACAGGTTATTATAACAAAATAATAAGGAATGGAATAACAAAAGTTATCTTCATGAATACGAAAGAAATAATACCCCTTACGAGTACAACAAATAATATCCCTTACCTTATAAAGAAGAGTACTCTGACGGGTAGGGCGGGGATATACTTGAAGAAAACTTGCACTACACTCAAAGCTTTCTTAAACTCTAAAGAATACGCTCAAGATTATAGAAGGAGAATTCTCTGAACTTCTGGTGTGATTTTTAATTCTAAGTAACCATCCTATTTATAGGAAAAATAGAAAGGATACTATGCAATAAAATATAATATATTCTATTTATAATATATATATATATATATATATATATATATATATATATATATATATTATTTAAAATCTAATAAAACAAATAATTTTATAAAAGTATTCTGTTTTATATTAAAAGTTTTTCTGTTTTATTATATTAATAATACTAATAAAACGAAATATATATATATAAACTTCCGTGACTTCATAAAAAGATACCTCAATATATTTAATAACATTTATCAACATTATTATAATTCACAATATTAATCGACCAGGTCGTTCCCAAGAAAGAGGGGACTTTCAAATAAGGATTTCTCCCTATTGGCGCACAATTAGGTGACCAAATCTCTTCTTGGCAGAACTTCTAGACATCTTTAATATTGCAAATAATAATATTAATAACTTCGTCGTCTCAATTATTGATTTAATAATATATAAAATAATGACAATAATTGAATCAAATAACGTGAGATACTAGCAACAATTACTGTAGCAATAATTGAACAAAACTGAGTGACTTCTCACGTAAACATCAATAATCAATACCGTGTGCTACTATGTAACCACGCATATTACTGTAATTTTAACACCGAATGTTTCAACAGTTAATGGTAAAACTTCTGCCGTTATTTTCATACAAATATTTTTGTAGTTTTCTCAATCCGACAATAATTCTGTTGTGGAGTCCACCAATGATTGTGCCATCATACGAATATTCCCTGTTAAAACAAATATTCCCCGACCAATCGAATATTATATAACAACTTGCATACTTTTCAAAATTTATAAATATTACCCACAACTATAACATTATCTCAAATCCACACCATAATTTTGAAAAAATATTTCGAGAAATTTAAATCTTTATTCATAAAATTTAGGGTCTCACAATCTCCCCTCCTTATGAAATTTTGCCCTCGAAATTTACGTACGTACTTGGTATGCCGAAGAGATGAGGATACCTTGACTTCATTTTAGATTCTAACTCTTGAGGTATAACTTTTGAGTGTTGAATACTATCCTTTTTATCCAAGATTTTAACACGTATCTCCTCATACGTTAAATCTTCTGCTATCTCGTCTAGTTCTAATTTAATAACGTGGTTCGGGTCATCCACATATTTACGTAACATCGATACGTTAAAAACTTTATGAACACGCAACATACTTGGCGGTAAAACGAGTCTATAAGCCATAGTTCCTACTCGATCAAGGATTTCAAATGGGCCAAATCGAGGGTTGAGATTTTCTCTCTTTAACAACTCTTGTTTTTAAAATACCGCCCTCTTAAACCTTCTTCTTCGTATTTATCAGCTCCGGGTCTGTAGCTTTAGCGGCTTTAACATTATTGACTAAAGTCGATTCTAATCGTATATTTGTTATCTTTACATGGGTCCCTAGAGTCTTTAACTCTATCTTCATCATTTGTAAGTTATAAGAAATGGGTTTTTCTACTGGGGTCAATACAAAATTCAATTTCACGCTCTAGGGGTAGGCTAAGAAGTCTTTAAGAATACGTCAGGAAATTTATTAACAATAGAATTATCATTTAAAACTGTGACTCTCTTCCAAGACTTGGATAACACGTCACATTGATACCTATCAACTTGCCATCGTCATTCACAACGTCCCCTATGGAAAGTCTGGCTTCTGTGCATTCCACACAAGGAAGTCAACAATGAAAGGATCGGGGCTCTTTACTTATGGCTTGATATAATAGTGATTAACTTTAGTGGTTTGGTTGCTTGAATTCGCATAACAGGTTGGTTAGGAATATGAAAGCTAACAACCTTACGAAAAGCTTGATGAATAGTTAACCAATCGATTCTTAAAATCACATCAAAGGCAAGTATTTGCAAAGAGATAAGATCGACAGGTAACGTGAAAGTGTCAATTTGAATTAAACAAGATTTATAAACAGTGGAGGTAACGAAGGTTTCTTCCAACAGAGTTTCAAGAGATAAATCAAAGTCTAATTTCTCAAGAGCCAAGTTCAAACATTAAACATAACTAGGTGAAATAAAAGAGTGGGTAGAACCGATATTTAACAAGGTATAGACTTCGCAAGAGTTTATGATTAACTTACCCGTGATAACTTTGTTCAGGTTCCTCAAAAAAATGCTCTCTCTTAAACTATCGATTTTGACTTGTCTGGGACATCCTAGTTGAACTTAACTTTGCTGTAGAGTACATTCCACCCTTAATTGCTTCATCACATTCCTGATCCATAATTCAAATCATTACTCTCCGATCCATATCAAATCGGGGTTGACCGCTCTGCACAGGGTAATTCCGAATTTGATGTTAGATTCTCCCAATTGCTGTCCAAAAAGCAAAATCCATTTCATCTATTTTGGCCTTATTGGTTCGGACGTCTTTTTCTACAATATCTACGCGTCGTACGACTTTTACCCATGCATAATCTATTCTCATTCGTTCAGTTGCTTCTTCTTTCATCAGAACTTTGATCATAGCATTCTTAGATTCTAGCTCTAATATCTTATACTCTGCCAAAGAGTGCTTCTGTTTAAGCATCGCACATCGGGTAACACAATTTTGAATTGTTACATCTCTTTGTTCCACGACCGTCTGCCATTATTCAGCCTGCTCTTCTAATTCATGAATACAATTCTGTAATTCTAAATTTTGATCATAAAATTCTTCTAACCAATTCTCCTCAGGTTCCTCTTCTTCCTCTCTCTCAGCTCCTACCTCTGCAACTAGATCGGGTGCAACTATTAGTTCTTCACTCACCACGTAGATATCTCTAATTTCTTCTTCGTCTGACATCACATTAACCTGGTTAGTGATTAAAGGTGTCTCAACGGTCTCATGTGCTTCATTGCTTATCTCAACATTTTCGGATGCCATTTTCAAATACTGCCACAAAACAAGGGTTAATTAACATATCACATATTATCCCTATACTTTGACCGATCAATTAAATACCAAATAAACTTAGGTAGGTCATACTAGCGAAGGAATTTCCCGTCTCTCTCCTCCTAGTTCTTGTCTCATATCTCAGCCAGGGATCATATCCCTAAGCTTTGATACCAACTGTGACGCCCCCAAAATAGGTATACCTCACCCATCTTGAGTCGCCAAATACATGGTACAAAATTCAAATACAATCTTAATTATACAACAGTCGTGCAAAATACGACGACATATATATTGTGAGTTTTAATACAAATATTGTAACGTATATAATATGATAATATTCATACTCAAATTAATACATGCCATATAAAGTATAGCATCAAATATTTCAAGTCTCCAAAGGGACATGAGAAGATTTCTGTTCTCTTCATTTTACTGTGGTGCACTTTTGACGCTTTCAGGGTCGGGTTCTCATCACCCTATTGTTGTTCACCAAAATCAATTATTAAGTTACGTATAAAATACGACACACACATCTTAGATCCTCAATAAAATTATATATTGCATGTCATATCATAGTAAGGACTACTAATTCTATCATCTGGACCGTCACTCCATTCTCCGACTAGTCCCAGCTATATTCTCATTTCCTGAAGAGAACAATAAAAGAAAGGGTGAGCTTAACTAGCCCAGTAAGAAATATTATGACTAAGATAATGCAGAATAAATTATCATTAGTCTTTAATAATGTTAAACTGATAAAATACAATAGACATCAAGTTTAACTGCAGCGGAACAAGCAATCCATTAGAAGAGTCAAGTAGAGCATAAAATCTACTATCTTCTATGGTTTAAAAAGATTTTCATAAACTTTATTGCTGAGACTCAACTTAATAAATAAACCACGTCATCCCTGCACCACGACCAAGGATATTCATGTAATCATCAATGGTCATTATTATACCGAATAATCCCTAGTCATAATCATACAAACAACTGTCCACCAATGAACTACAGGCCAATGAGGACTTTTACCACATCATTCGTTACATTACGGTCATAATTATACCGAATAATCCTTGACCATAATCATACCAAGTCCATCTCTGCACGCAAACCAAAGATGACTTTCATCACAATATAAGCATGAGGATGATGACAATAATATAAGCATTAATCAAACGAAAACAAGGATAAATATTAAAGACTTTAAATTTATCCAAATATTATCAATCACTTAATAAACTCATCATCTAATATTATTAATATGATAACAATATTTTAATCACTTCTTAAACTTATAAATAATTTATTTCAATTGTTTACACTTTACCAAATAATGCATTTAATCATTCAAAAATGTCATACTCATAAAATTTCATCACCAATGATCAAATCCCTCATCAACAATCTGCATGTACCCTATATAGGATTCCTAAGCCATAAAATCCTATTTTCTAATTTCGTTACATCACATAACATATTTAACTCATATGTTTGTAACTAAACTATTTTCATGAAAAATTACCAAATCAACTTATTATTTTTCTATCCTTTGTCCAAATATATATACATATATTTCATACACAACAAGTATTATTTTATAATTTTTCAACTCCCTTAAGTATTTTTTAAAAATCAATTTCTAATTAATTCCTTAAGAAATTAGCTACCTCAAGTTTAACTCCAGAAATTCCCAAATCTTGGTAGGATCTTACACATGTTAACGTGAGCCTCCAGTTTAAATTTCATTGTCATTGGAGTTATAGAACTCCGGTTATAGCATTTTTCGTCGAAAAAATCTAAATATTGAAATGGTCATAACTTGCTCATTTTAAGTCAGAATGAACTCATTTTTGGACAAGAGGTACTTTATATCATATATTTCCATATCTCAAAAGGCCGGAATTTTTCTCATAATTTAGGTGGCCGAAAATGCCCTTTTAAATTTATGGGTAGTAGCTTTCTAGTACTTTGCAGTTTTTGACTCCTTTGCTAAAATCAGTCTACACAAAAATCTACAACACCTTTTCCAGTGATTCCACTTGGATAAGTTAGAAAACTCATAGGTCTAACTCTAGAACTGGACCACACTAAAAAATTTGAAATATAATAGGAGATATGGTCAATTGAATTTCATGTTCCATTCTCACCAAAAATATGATTTTCAACTCTTTGTGATTTTTAAGAAACTTACATGTTTTCACATAATAACCAACATAACTCAGCATAAAACTTTCTAATACTACATATACCCATGATTTTCATCAGTCCAATGCTTTTATTATGACTTTCATCATAATCCACGTAAACAGATCATTTCCATAATTTAATAAGGATTGAATACAAAAGATCATTCACCATGCATGTGGTAATCCACATAGACAAGTTATTCCAATTGAATAATAAAGAATGGAATAGCTGAAGAATTCACCATGCATGTGATAGATCGCACAGACAGGTTATTCCCAACAGAATAATAAATAATGGAACCAGGTCATGCGTAAATGCACAGATAAGATATTCTGACAGAATAATAAAGAACGGAACCAGGTCAGGCGAAATTCGCACCGACAGGATATTCCAACAGAATAATAAAGAATGAAATAATAACAGAAATCACCATGCATGCGATAGACCGCACAGACAGGTTATTCCAACAACATAATAAATAATAGAACCAGGTCAGACGAAATTCACACCGACAGGATATTCCAACAGAATGATAAAGAATGGAATAACAGAAGAATTTCACCATGTATGCGGTACTTCGCATAGACAGGTTATTCTAGCATAATAATAAGGAATGGAATAACAGAAGAATTTCACCATGTATGCGGTACTTCGCATATACAAGTTATTCCAACAGAATAATATGGAATGGAATAACATAAGTTCTCTTCATGAATACGAAATAAATAATACCCCTTACGAGTACAACAAATAATATCCCTTACCTTATAAAGAAGAGTACTTCGACGGGTAGGGCGGGGATATACTTGAAGAAAACTTGCACTACGCTCAAAGTTTTTTTAAACTCTAAAGAAATACGCTCAAGATTATAGAAGGAGAATTCTCTGAACTTCTGGTGTGATTTTTAATTCTAAGTAACCATCCTATTTATAGGAAAAATAGAAAGGATACTATGCAATAAAATATAATATATTCTATTTATAATATATATATATATTTTATTTAAAATCTAATAAAACAAATAAATTTTTAAAAGTATTCTGTTTTATATAAAAAGATTTTACTATGCAAATACTATGCATAATAAAATATATTATATTCTAATAAAACAAATAACTTTATAAAAATATTCTGTTTTATATAATGAATTCTCTAAGCATGCTCGAACAAAAGATTGATCAAAAGGAAATCAATTGAAAGCTTCTTAGAGTCATGCCAAAGCGATTCGTACCAAAGGTTACTACACTTCAAGACCCCGTCACAATCAGCACGATGGAAACTCTTACTTTATTTGGAGAGCTTGAAGAGTTTCAAAACCAACTAAAATTGTATGATGAAGAAGATGAGACGCCTAAGAAGAAAACCTTGGCTCTACAAGCTGAAAGCTACATAGAAGGCAATGATGAAGATTCGGATGAAGAAATAGCTTCAATGACTAGAAAATTAAGGGAGTTGATTCGAAAGAAGAATAGATCAAAATTACCAACAAAAGTTTTCAACAAGAAAGATTTCAAGCAAAAGCCACAAGAGGAAACCTATTTTGAATGTGGAAGGCCTGGACATTTCTAAAGAGATTTCTTCCAACTAAAAAGAAAGAATAAAGCAAATGTGAAGGCTCTAATGACATGGAGTGATGATGAATCTGATCATGAAGATCAAGAAGAAGAAAATGCTTAGCTGTGCTTTACTCAAATACACAATGAGGAAACATCCGAGGTAAGTCCTGAACTTGGAGAAATAACTATTTCTGACTATCTTGTTTTAAAAAACAAAAACATTTGTATGAAAGAGAAAAATGTTCACTTGAAAAGTTGAATAAATGACTTAATGAAGGAAGTAGAAACTTTAATTGAGGAAAAACAAAAAATAGTTTAAGATTGCACATCATGTGAAGTATCTCAGTTGAATGCTAAAATTGGATATTTCGATAACTATAATAAAATCTTATATAATCGTGCAAATAAATTGAATGAAGAAAATAATTGCCTTAAAAAGGAAAATGATGTTTTAAAAGAAAGTTTGAAAATGAGAGATACTTGTATAGACGCTTTTAATGATGGAAAAATAATTAACATGCAAAATAACAATGAAGAAAAAATAATATCATTGAAAAAGGATTTTGCAAGATTTGTTCAAGGAGAAGAAAATTTAAATATAATGTTGGGTGCTCAAAGGTCAAGCCTAAATAAACATGGAATTGGATATAATCCTGTTAAAAACATAAAAAACACTACTATTAAAATTAGAGTAATAAATAATAAACTAAGGAACAAGTCTCTTTATTGCTCACCTTATGTTACTTGCAGAAAATTTGGTTTAAAAGGACATTTTGATACTAATTGTAATAAAATAAAAATAAAACAAGTTTGGGTAAAGAAAAATGATTTATATGCTACTAACCTAAAAGGACACAAGAAGATTTGGGTGCCAAAAATGTAGAAACTATTTGTTCATTTTGTAGCTGTCTCAAGGTCAAAAGGAGACGAATAGTAATTACCTATAAATTATTTGGCGAAATCTGTAAGTACCTCATATTTTTTTAATAATGTTTTAATTGGATATATGGATTTTCTAACACAAGGGTTCATAATATTATTTATTCTAAAATTTTTATTGTGCTAAATGTTCCATATTTAATACACATGACAATCATGGTGAGGAATTTGTATTTGTATATTTTTATGATCTTAATAATGGCCTGTCAAAGGAAGAGAATGAGTTTTTTACAGGAAAAGGTAATGTGGAGCATAGAAATCAAATAGCTCAATCCAGACAGCCTAAGTCGTCTGCATCAGAAGAAAAAACAAATGAACCAGGAAAACATGCAGACACCTAAATCCAGACTGCTCAAACCGTCTGTTTTAGAAGGCAAATCAGATGAATATTCTGATGCAAAATCTGATACTCCAGAAAGTGAATCATATGAACAAATGACCAATGACAGTCTTCCAAGAACAACCAGAGTAGTGAAAAATTATTCTCTTAACCTGAGTTTTAAAGACCTCAACATTGGGATGCCAAAAGAAGTGCTATTGAAGAGATTTTTGATTCTGAAAATACAAAATTCAAATCTACACTAAGGAGCACAATTATCAAGCTTTCTACTGGTAACAAAATGTTGATATATAGGTAACAAATTACAAAGGTATTATTATATTGTTTACTTGCGATATGTGATTTTGTTATAACCTTGTTCTATTGTCATTCTTTATGCTTATTTTTTTCAATTTGGCAAATGAGGTGAGATAACTAAGTTCAGCTAAATTGATATGAATTATTTTTTGTTGATGACAAAGGGGGAGAGATATAACTTGATGATTTATTTATTTTTGACAATGACAAAGGGGGAGAGATATTTGGGTATATTTAAATTGATTTGAATTGGTATTCATGTTGATATTGAGATACTATATTATGCTGGAATATGCAGTGATGGTTATTTGGATAAAGTCATTTTCTTTTGCTCCTTAATATGCATACATTTAGGGGGAGCCATATACTTAGGGAGAACATGTTGGTGCATAAATTGTCATTATCAAAAAGGGGGAGAATGTTAGTTTTTGATTTTATAATGTTTTGAATGATGACTAATTTAAGTATATTAGACGTGTTCATGGTTCGTAGTTTGTTATAATATTATTAAATATGCATGTATTATGGTTTATAATATTATAATTAATATGCATGGGTTATGGTTATTACATGAATACTTGTTGCTGATTTCCTTCAGTTGGTAAGTTGGAATGTTTTAAAATCATTTCAAATTTAAATTGGTGTTTATTAAGGAAGATTTGAATTGGAGTTTATTAAGGAAGATTTGATTTGGATTTTATTAAGGAAGATTTGATTTGGTGTTTATTAAGGAAGATTTGAATTGAAGTTTATTAAGGAAGATTTAAATTGGAGTTTATTAAGGAATGTTGGTATTTATGATTTTTAATGCTGTCAAATATTATTAGATGTGTTTATGTTATTAAAAGTTTTTCCAGCTAGCCCAAAATTGGTTCATCTATTCTACGGAGTATTTCGTGGGTGCTAATTTTATTTAAGGATATTCTCTTGCTTAGTGGAGCCCACAACAGTTAGTAATATTTTGGTATTCTATTTTAAAAAGGAGTCTTACAGAAGCTATTGGGTCTTATCATATCTCCTTTGTTCCTGTTAAATTCAGTTGATTGGGTATAGAGTTTCTCTCCTTTATTTCAGCTCTACAAAATCAATTAGCTGGCGCAAATTGCTTAATATCTTTCTGGTTATACAAAGCTGCTGAAATCATGGATGGTTGTTAACGAGACTGAGAATTCTTAGCTAACATATTTTATAGACGTTACTTGTTTAGTTATATATACTCCTTCTCTTCGGTTGAACAGGACACGACTCTGAAACCTGCAATCAAGTTGACATACTATATCAGAGCACTTCAATTCCAGCCATTTTATTGTAATCTGTTATATTCTTTTGTGCTGGAAATTTGTATTACCTTCAAAACTCATTCATTGTAAACCGAAGTACTCAAGCATAGTTTTAGTTAGTCTGTTCAAAGAAGGCTTCAAAGGTCTCAGAGGTAAGAAGAGGTGCAGAGGTGTACAAGTTGCATAGGTGTTAAACATCAGATTTGAGGCTTCTTTGTAACAGGGAATAATTTTTGTATTGAGGTTTAAATAGTAATAAAAGAGTCTCCAATCCTATTTGGGATTTAACGTGGATTATGCCACTAGGTAGAGAATAGGGGCTGAACCACATAAAAATCTTGGTGTTTTTACGTTTATGCACTTCTCCTTTCTGTTTGTTTAATTTCTGGGTATTTTGCTTTATTAGTTTGAAGATACACAAATCCAGACACTAAAGCAGACAAGTATAGCTGTCTGATAATATTAAACAAAGAACATAAGTTAAAGTAGACACTAAAGCAGATATGTGTAACTGTCTGAATTAAATCTGTAGCAGAAAATTTCAAAAAGCTTTCACTGTTTATCACTTTAAGCTTAAACACCTATCGACCCCCCTTCAGGTGTGCGTATTTACTGAATTACATGTTCAACAATAGCAATCGATTGTGAAAGAACATAAATTAATTCTCAATAAATGGGATATTCGAATAATTGAATGATAGATGTTGAGTGGTTTGAAATAATCATGAACATATACTAAGATATCATTATTTAAACTGTTCCTTTTAATAAGTTTTGGTAATCAAGGGGATCAGGCTTTCATACCCGGTGATTTTTGCATAAACTGTAAGACCCCAAATTTTATGAAATAAAAGTATTTAATTTTTCTTATAATTGTTATTCAGTAAATGATTAAATTGATAAAAGGTTAAAGTTAAGGGTGATATATGTAAATATTTTAAATAAGCAAGTGGCTATAAAATACTCATTGTTGTCGGAGAATATTTGTTTGGTCGTGGAATATTCTTTCTGTCTGGGAATATTTGTACGACGGCGCAGCCATTTGTGGGCCCCATAACAGAACAACTGTCGGATGAAGAAAACAAAAAATTTGAGTTTTTACAAATAACGACGTAGTTGTCACCGTTAACACTGTTGGAATACCCGGTGGTTAAAATACAGTTGTGACGCCCCCAAAATTAGGTATACATCACCCATCTTGAGTCGTCAGATACATGGTACAGAATTCAAATACAACTTACTAATACCACTGTCGTGTATAATACGACAAAATACAACTGTGAGTTTGTTGAATACAATAATTGTCTACTAGAGATCATACAAACTCAAAAGGAGTCCTCAATACAATTATTGTCACACTATTTCACAGAATAGTGAGAACTACTAATGCTATCCTCTGGACCATTACTCCATTCCCCGACTCGTCCCTGCTATGTTCTCATTTCCTGAAGAGAACAGTGAAAGAAAGGGTGAGCTCAACTAGCCCAGTAAGAAATATTATGACTAAGATAATGCAGAATAAATTATCGTTAGCCTTCAACAGTATTAAACTGATAAAATATAACAACATCAAGTTTAACAGCAGCGGATCAAGCAATCCATTAAAAGAGTCAAGTAGAGAATAGAATCTACTATCTTTTATGATTTAAAAAGTTTTTAATCACTTTTATCGCTGAGACTCAGCTTAATAAATAATCCACATCATCCCTGCACTACGGCCAAGGATACTCATTAGGGTCACGACCACAAATTCCATGCACTACGGGCCAAGGATATTTGTGTATTCATCAATGGTCATGATCATGCCAACAACTGTCCATCAATGCACTACGGCAAATGAGACTTTTACCACATCATTTGTAACATTACGGTCATGATTACACCGAATAATCCCTGGTCATAATCATACCAAGTCCATCCATGCTCTACAGGCCACAGATGACTTTCAAAAATATAAATAAGAGGATGATGACAATGATATAAGAATTCAATAAAACAAGTTCAAGAATTATTTTATCCAGGAATTATTAACGTCCAAATTGTCAACACGATACTATTTTATGGTGTAAAATTCAAGAATGATCAGAAGAATATTTCCATGAAAGGATACTGGATGAAGCGCAAATGTCAAGGATATTCCACTAATTTCATGGAGTATAGAAATCAAAGTTTTATCCAACTGAGTATAATAAAGAATGGAATAACAAAAGAACTCACCATGCATGCGATAGACCGCACAGACAGGTTATTCCAACAGAATAATAATAATGGAACCAGGTCAGGTGAAATTCACACCGACAGGATGTTCCAATAGAATAATAAAGACGGAACCAGGTCCGGTGTAAAACACACAGACAGGATGTTCCAACGGAATAATAATAAAGACGAAACCAGGTCCAGTGTAAAACACACAGACAGGATGTTCCAACGGAATAATAATAAAGACGGAACCAGGTCCGGTGTAAAACACACAGACAAGATGTTCCAACGGAATAATAATAAAGACGGAACCAGGTCCGGTGTAAAACACACAGACAGGATGTTCCAACAGAATTATAGAAGAATGTCACCAAGTATAGGGTAGACCGCGTATACAGGTTATTCCAACAGAATAATAAGAAATGGAATAACAACAATTCTCTTCATGAATAAGAAAGAATAACACCCCTTACCGTAACAGAAACTGGATATGGGAAAAGAAAAGTTAAGTAGCAGAAAGCTTTTCTTCTATCTCTCTATAGTTTCTCTCTAGAGTTCAGTGAATTCGTAAGAAAATAATGAAGGAATGAGCTTCTATTTATAGGAAAAT
The DNA here is from genome assembly GCA_020205505.1 of Panax japonicus. Taxonomy (NCBI): domain Eukaryota; kingdom Viridiplantae; phylum Streptophyta; class Magnoliopsida; order Apiales; family Araliaceae; genus Panax; species Panax japonicus. The sequence continues at coordinate 19,383,029 of CM035106.1, forward strand.
GGAATGCATAGTAACTAATCCATGAACGGTCCAGATTGATTTACTTTAATCTGACGGTCCATATTTAAATAAAAATCTTTTAAATAAAATATAATATATTCTATTTATATAAAAAGATTTTTACTATGCAAATACTATGCAAAACACTATGCAACACTATGCATAATAAAATATAATATATTCTATTTATAAAATAACTTTAATAAAGTATTCTGTTTTATATAAAAAGATGTTTCCGTTTTATTACGTTAATAATACGAATAAAACAAAACGTCATTATCGCTATAATAATTCATATTATTAATCGACAATAATTGAATCAAACTGAGCGGATTCTCACATAAATATCAATAATCAATACCGTGTGCTACTATGCAACAACGCGTATTACTGTACTTTTACTACCCAGTAGTTCAACAGTATCAACGATAGAACTTCCGCCGTTATTTTTAATAAAATATTTTTGTCGTTTTCTCAATCCGACAATAATTCTGTTGTGGGGTCCACCAATAATTTTGCCGTCGTACGAATATTCCCCGACAAAAAGAATATTCCCCGACCAAACGAATATTTTATAACAACTTGCGTACTTTGCAAAATTTATAAATATTACCCACAACTATAACATTATATCAAATTTCTTCCATAATATTCAAAAATAATAATTATAAAAATTTATCTTTATTTATAAAAACTGGGGTCTTACAACCTCCCCTTCTTATGAAATTAGGGTACGTACCTGGTATGTCGAAGAGGTAAGGATACCTTGATTTCATTTCAGATTCTAACTCCCAAGTCATTTCCTCAACATCGTGGTTTCTCCACAAAACTTTGACTTGAGGTATAACCTTGGTGCGTAAAATATGTTCCTTCTTATCCAAGATTTGAACAGGAACTTCTTCATACGTTAAATCTTCCGCTATTTCATCCGGTTCTAATTCAATAATGTGGTTCGGGTCTTTCACATATTTACGTAGCATGGATATGTGAAAAACGTTATGAACAAGAGACATACTTGGCGGTAAAGCGAGTCTATAGGCCACAGTTCCTACTCGATCGAGGATTAAAAATGGGCCGATGAATCGAGGATTGAGTTTTCCTCTCTTTCCAAATCTCATAACTCCTTTCCATGGAGCAACACGTAACAACACATGATCTCCTATATCGAATTCCACGTCCTTTCGATGAAGATCAGCATAACTCTTTTGTCGATCTTGTGAGGTTTTTATACATTTCCGGATCGTTTGAATCTTTTCCATAGTCATACGTACCAAATTCGGTCCCAATAACGTTGCTTCACCCACCTCATCCCAACATACTGGAGAACGACACTTTCTTCCATACAACGCCTCGAACGGAGCCATGCCAATACTTGCTTGATAACTATTGTTGTAGGAAAACTCCACCAATGGTAATAACTTGTCCCAACTTCCCTTGAAATCAAGGACACAGAGTCTTAATAGATCTTCAAGAGTTTGAATAGTCCTCTCTGACTGTCCGTCCGTTTGAGGATGATATGCCGAGCTAAATCGTAAATCTGTGCCCATAGCTTTTTGTAAACTAACCCAAAATCGCGAAGTAAATCTTGGGTCTCGATCAGAAACTATGGATACTGGCATACCATGCAATCTTACAACCTCGTTTATGTACATACGAGCAAGACGTTCAAGTGTATAAGTTTCTCGTATCGATAAGAAATGAGCAGACTTGGTCAATCTATCAACAATGACCCAAATCGCATCTATGCCTTGAGAAACTTTGGGAAGACCAGTAACGAAATCCATGGTAATGTGCTCCCACTTCCATTCTGGAATTTCAAGTGGTTGCAATGGTCCTTTTGGTATTTGATGCACCGCCTTGACTCGTTGACACGTTAGACACCTTGAGATAAAAAGCGCTATCTCTCTCTTCATATTGCCCCACCAAAATGTATGTCGAAGATCATGATTGTGACAACCCCAAAATAGGTCCATTCCAGCCAACCTATTCTGAGTCGCCAAATACACATGGTACAGAAACAACTACAACTTTTACCACCCATAAGCTGTGGGTTTGAATACAAACATTATCATCTAGACAATATCCACATGCAAATAAATCCCCATCATAATTATTGATACATAATTTTATAAAAAATGGTGAGGACTACTAAACAACTCTCTCTAGAACCTTCATTCCATACCCCGACTAGTACTCGCTACATTCTCGCCTCCTGAGAAGAAAAATGGAACAACAAGGTAAAGGGTGAGCTCAACTAGCCCAGTAAAGAATATTATGACTAAGATAATGTACAACAAATTATCCTTAGTCTTCAACAGGGAAAAATCTGATAGAATACAATAGACAACAAGTTTTAGATCAACAACTGCAGCGGAAACAATAATTCATTAGAAGAGTTAAGTAGAGAATGAAATCTACTAACATCTATGAATTTAAAAGTCCATCATCAATATTTTATCCCTGTAACATCAATCAATATATATCTCAAATCAAATCAAATATTCATCTTTGCACTACAGGCCAAAGATATTCATCAGTCGATCATGTTCATCTAAACACCTGTTCATCTTTGCACTACGGGCCAAAGATATTCATCAATTGTTCATGTTCATCTCATCACTTGTACATCTTTGCACTACGGGCCAAAGATATTCATAATAAAATCAACCATCTTTGCACTACAGGCCAAAGATATTCAGTAACACCATCATTTAGGACTGAGGATGATGAAAAATATTTTAAAGGAAACGAATCCAGTGAAACAAAATAACAAGTATTAAAGATCCGTACTTTAAACAATCTAAGTTCAAAAAATACTTCATAAATAATCATACTGAAGTAAAATTCAAGAATGATCAAAACATAGATCCAATCAAAGCTAGTATCCAGAATAGATATTTTGAACAAAAAGAAGAAATTTCATTTTTTTCGATGAATAGTGCCGTATTCGTGAATAGTGTCGTATACGTAAATAGTACCGTATACATGAATAGTAACTCCGACACCAAAAGATAGAAATTTCACAAAAAATATCATCACGTTTCATGAATAGTACTCGTGAATAGTAACTCGTGAATAGTAACTCATGAATAGTAACTCGTGAATAGTAACTCATGAATAGTAACCCCGACATGAAAAAGTTTCAAATTTGATAAAAAGTTCCAACCAACATTTCAACATAATGATATTGAAGAAATAATATCATTTGAGAAGAAAATAACATCCTTTACCTCGAAAGACAGTACTTCTAGTGAAACACCGGATATAGGCTATGACTTGAACTTGCACCATATAGCAATACTCAAAGTATACTCAAAATACTCACAAGAATACGCTCGATAATATAGAGAGAGAAAACTTCAGTTTCTGGTGTGATTTTCAATTCTAACCTAAGCACCTATTTATAGGAAATTGCTTAGAACACCAAAGCAGAAAATTTATATAATAATAATATATATAAAAATTTTCTACGCATTCTTAGAATCTGCAAATTTGAATACAAACCACATGCTCCCTTCTAGAAGAAGTAAAAAAAACGTTTTTATTATTAAAAATATTTTAAACTTCCAAAAATCAATTATTTCGGAGCTTCAGAACTTCAATAATTCATAATAAATAGCCCTTTTTGCCAGAAAATTCGAATCTCGCGAGTTTTTATAGGAAATTCAATTCTCTACAACTTTACAGAAGAAAGTTTTTCCAAATTCCAAACAGAAATTGGCCGAAATCTACAAACGAACGATTTTACAGGCTATAATCAAATTTCAGTCAATAATTGTGCCCACCAACACACAAAATATTTGTTAAACATTTAATGCCACAAAAATACTCTTCCTCCTCATATACTCATATATCCCACATTCATTATAAAAATATCACCATTAATATATTATTAAAATAATATATTTAAATGAATTATTTTATCAGAAAAAGATAAAATATTAATTTTCAACAATTGTCACATTAAAAATTTTCTCCATCTATATCCACATAAATTCAATATTTTCCTCATCATATAAATCAATAATTAATTATTCACAAATAATATTACAGAATCACAGTACTGGCAACCAGGCCGTTCCCAGGAAAGAGGGGGCTTTCCAATAAGAATTTCTCTTTACTGGCGCGCAATTAGGTGACTAAACCTCTCCTTAGACAAAACTTTCTAGACATTGCCAACAATTTTATCAAATAATATTATTCAGATAATATGAATTATTGTTTCGATAATGAAAAATACTGTGTAGTGACAATTATTGAAACAACAGTAAAATGTCAATGCAGCAATTATTGAATCAATAACATAAAATACTGAACAGTAATTACTGTAACAATTATTGAGTAGTGCCTTCTTACGTAAGAATCAATAATTGGTGCAATACCGTGTGCTACTGTGCAACAACGCGTATTACTGTGTTTCAACCACCGGGTATTCCAACAGTATTAACGGTAACAACTACGCCGTTATTTATAAACAACTTATACTTGTCGTTTTCTTCATCCAATCGCTTTCTTTTATGGGGCCCACAAAAGACTGCGCCGTCGTACGAATATTCCCCGACAGCAAGAATATTCCACGACCAAACGAATATTCCCCAACAACAATGAATATTTTATAACCACCTGCTTATTTAAAATATTTGCGCAGTTTACCCATAACTAACCACATTAATCAAATCAACCCTTACTATTTGAAAATAATAAATAAAGGAAATTCCTTTTTATTTAAAAATTTTTGGGGTCTTACAACCTCCCCTCCTTATGAAATTTCGTCCTCGAAATTGACGTACGTAACTGGTGTTTCGAAAAGATGAGAATACCTCGCTTTCATTTCCATTTCCAACTCCAATGTCATTTCCTCTATAGCATGATTCCTCCACAAAACTTTAACTTGTGGTATGACCTTCGTGCGTAGGACATGCTCCTTCCCATCCAACATCTTGACAGGTACCTCCTCGTACGTTAAGTCTTCAGCTATTTCGTCCGATTCTAACTCAATGACGTGGTTCGAGTCGTCCACATCGGTACATAAAAAAAAACGTTATAAACACGCGACATACTTGGCGATAAAACGAGTCTATAGGCCACAGTTCCTATTCGATTGAGGATTTCAAATGGATTAATAAATCGAAGGTTTGAGCTTTGCTCACATCGCCAATTCTCGCTTTTGAAATAACAACTTCTTGTACCTACTTCTTCGTATTCACCAGCTCCGGTGTGTAGCTTGAACATCTTTAACTTTATCGATTAAAGTCGATTATACTCGTATATCATAACGTGGGTACGTAGAGTTTTCATCTCCATCTCTATTATTTGTAAATTATACGAAATGAGTCTTTGACAATATCGTACTCATACTCTTCTACTCAACACGTCAGCTACCACGTTCGCTTTTCCAGGATGGCATGGTCAGAACATGTGCTGAAATGAGTCTCCTCTTGAGTTCTTCGAAGCTCTTCCCACATTCCTTGCTCCATTCGAATTTTGTATCTATACGAGTCAGCTGCGTTAATGGAATAGCGATTCGAGAATATCCTTCAACGAATCTCCGATAATAACCAACTAAGCCTAGAAAGCTACGTATTTCGATTACCGACTTAGGTTGTTCTCAACTGTGACTCATATCCCAACCTTGGATAGCACGTTACAATAACACCTATCAATTTACTACCGTACGAATATGGCATCCCCTACGGAAAGTCTGGCTTCTGTGTATTCCACAAAGGAAGTCACAAGATAAAGGCTTGGGTATCAACTTCTACAGTTGGGTTTTTAACTCCTGAAGTTCAATAGGAGCCATTCGATATGAGATTTTAGAAATGGGTTTTGTACCGGATTCAAAGTCGATACAAAATTTAATATCACGCTCTGGGAGTAGGCCAAGAAATTCTTCAGGAAATACGTCAGGAAAAATCAATAACAACAGGAATATTATTCAAATCTGACGTGTCTTTATTCAAATCCATAACATGAACTAAGAAAACTTGACATCCGTTTTTCAATAAACGAATGACTTCATGGCTTGATATAAAAATGTTTGACTTCAATGGTTTGATTGCTTGAGTTCGAATATCAGGTTGCTTAGGAATATGAAAACTAACAACCTTACAAAAGCAATTAATTTTGGCATGATGAGTAGTTAACCTTAAAATCACATCAAAAACAAATATCTCTATAGAAATAAGGTTAACATGTAATGTGATAGTGCCAACTTGAATCAAGCAAGATTTCTAAACAACGGATGTAATGAAAGTTTCTTCTAACGGAGTCTCCATAAATAGGTCAAAGTCTAATTTCTCCGTAGTCAAGTTCAAAAGTTGAGCGCAAGCAAGAGAGATAAAAGAATGGGTAGAACCGGTACCTAGTAAGGTATAAACTTCGCAAGAATTATAATTAACTAACCCGTGCTAACTTCGTTCGGGTTCTTCGCATTTTGACCGGTCACGACAAACGCTCTTCCAGGAACCGTTGACTTTGACTTTTCTGGGACAACCTTTTGAATCACCATCCCCGCTGGAATTGGTTTCGCTACCGTACACTCTCGAGCGATATGTCCTTCCTTTCCACAATTATAGCATACCTTGAACTGTTGTGGGCAGTTTGGGCTGATATGTCCCTCTTTCCCGCATTTGTAACATACGACCGGTGGTCTTTCTCCTCCCTTGGAACCAGTTGCTGCTGGTGCTGTCGTCTTCACATGGTCGTTGTTAAATCTCCTCTTTTTAAAATCTCCTCCCGACTCGCTTCTTCTATTTTCATGGCCACGATTACCACCAAAGTGGTTACCGCCTTTGTCCATATTCTTCTTTCTCCGCTGGTTATCGTTATTCTGATGACTGCTATCTTCGGTATGATCCTGGTTATGGTCCCTCGGTTGAACGTACTCGTTATCTCGCTCTAACAACTGAGCCCTGTTGACAACATCTGAATAGATAGAAAATTTATGAGAAATGAGATACTGACGTATGCCGGGTTTCAAACCTCTCAAAAACATTCGCGTCATGCGTTCCTCATTCTCCACCAAATGAGGTGCAAACCTGGATAACTCCGTGAACTTCGCCTCGTACTGGGACACCGTCATGTTATTCTGCTCTAGTCTAATAAACTCCACTTCCTTCATATGGCGAATACTTTCAGGAAAGTATTTTTCGTTGAAAAGTTTCTGAAACGTCTCCCATGACATGCTGAGTGCGGCTGGATGTGTATGCTTCACAGACTCCCACCAGTAGTCTGCCTCGCCACGGAACATAAAGGTGGCGAATGGAACCTTCTGTTCCTCCGTGCATCCCAAGACATCGAATATCTTGGTAATTTGCTTGATCCACGTCTCCGCATTAATCAGATCCGGCTTTCCCAAAAATTCTGGTGGTCCCAACTCTTTGAACTGCTTGGCTGTGACAAGCCGCGCGTTGCTATCATTTTCTCCTGTATTTTGAACACGAGTCTCCCTCATCTGGTTTTGCATGAACTGCAAAAAGCTCCTAAACATCCCGTCGTTTATCGTCTGCTCAGTGGCGTTGTTCACAGGAGGTACATTGCCAGCCTGTTGCACGTTCTCCTCATTGGTGAGTACAGGCATCTCTACGGTCTCATTTACTCCACTGTTAACATTCTCAGTCGACATTCTCAAATACTGTCATAAAACAAGGGTTAATTAAACAATTTAACAAATCACATATTACCCCTATATTATGACCAACCAACAAATAAGCTTAGGTAGGACACACTAGCGAAGGATTTACTCGTCTCTCCCCTCCTAGTTCTATTCTCCGATCTCCGCCAGAGATCATATCCCTAAGCTCTGATACCAACTGTGACAACCCCAAAATAGGTCCATTCCACCCAACCCATTCTGAGTCGCCAAATACACATGGTACAGAAACAACTACAACTTTTACCACCCATAAGCTGTGGGTTTGAATACAAACATTATCATCTAGACAATATCCACATGCAAATAAATCCCCATCATAATTATTGATACATAATTTTATAAAAAATGGTGAGGACTACTAAACAACTCTCTCTAGAACCTTCATTCCATACCCCGACTAGTACTCGCTACATTCTCGCCTCATGAGAAGAAAAATGGAACAACAAGGTAAAGGGTGAGCTCAACTAGCCCAGTAAAGAATATTATGACTAAGATAATGTACAACAAATTATCCTTAGTCTTCAACAGGGAAAAATCTGATAGAATACAATAGACAGCAAGTTTTAGATCAACAACTACAGCGGAAACAACAATTCATTAGAAGAGTTAAGTAGAGAATGAAATCTACTAACATCTATGAATTTAAAAGTCCATCATCAATATTTTATCCCTGTAACATCAATCAATATATATCTTAAATCAAATCAAATATTCATCTTTGCACTACAGGCCAAAGATATTCATCAGTCGATCATGTTCATCTAAACACCTGTTCATCTTTGCACTACGGGCCAAAGATATTCATCAATTGTTCATGTTCATCTCATCACTTGTACATCTTTGCACTACGGGCCAAAGATATTCATAATAAAATCAACCATCTTTGCACTACAGGCCAAAGATATTCAGTAACACCATCATTTAGGACTGAGGATGATGAAAAATATTTTAAAGGAAACGAATCCAGTGAAACAAAATAACAAGTATTAAAGATCCGTACTTTAAACAATCTAAGTTCAAAAAATACTTCATAAATAATCATACTGAAGTAAAATTCAAGAATGATCAAAACATAGATCCAATCAAAGCTAGTATCCAGAATAGATATTTTGGACAAAAAGAAGAAATTTCATTTTTTTCGATGAATAGTGCCGTATTCGTGAATAGTGTCGTATACGTAAATAGTACCGTATACATGAATAGTAACTCCGACACCAAAAGATAGAAATTTCACAAAAAATATCATCACGTTTCATGAATAGTACTCGTGAATAGTAACTCGTGAATAGTAACTCATGGATAGTAACTCGTGAATAGTAACTCATGAATAGTAACCCCGACATGAAAAAGTTCCAAATTTGATAAAAAGTTCCAACCAACATTTCAACATAATGATATTGAAGAAATAATATCATTTGAGAAGAAAATAACATCCTTTACCTCGAAAGACAATACTTCTAGTGAAACACCGGATATAGGCTATGACTTGAACTTGCACCATATAGCAATACTCAAAATACTCACAAGAATACGCTCGATAATATAGAGAGAGAAAACTTCAGTTTCTGGTGTGATTTTCAATTCTAACCTAAGCACCTATTTATAGGAAATTGCTTAGAACACCAAAGCAGAAAATTTATATAATAATAATATATATAAAAATTTTCTACGCATTCTTAGAATCTGCAAATTTGAATACAAACCACATGCTCCCTTCTAGAAGAAGTAAAAAAAACGTTTTTATTATTAAAAATATTTTAAACTTCCAAAAATCAATTATTTCGGAGCTTCAGAACTTCAATAATTCATAATAAATAGCCCTTTTTGCCAGAAAATTCGAATCTCGCGAGTTTTTATAGGAAATTCAATTCTCTACAACTTTACAGAAGAAAGTTTTTCCAAATTCCAAACAGAAATTGGCCGAAATCTACAAACGAACGATTTTACAGGCTATAATCAAATTTCAGTCAATAATTGTGCCCACCAACACACAAAATATGTGTTAAACATTTAATGCCACAAAAATACTCTTCCTCCTCATATACTCATATATCCCACATTCATTATAAAAATATCACCATTAATATATTATTAAAATAATATATTTAAATGAATTATTTTATCAGAAAAAGATAAAATATTAATTTTCAACAATTGTCACATTAAAAATTTTCTCCATCTATATCCACATAAATTCAATATTTTCCTCATCATATAAATCAATAATTAATTATTCACAAATAATATTACAGAATCACAGTACTGGCAACCAGGCCGTTCCCAGGAAAGAGGGGGCTTTCCAATAAGAATTTCTCCTTACTGGCGCGCAATTAGGTGACCAAACCTCTCCTTAGACAAAACTTTCTAGACATTGCCAACAATGTTATCAAATAATATTATTCAGATAATATGAATTATTGTTTCGATAATGAAAAATACTGTGTAGTGACAATTATTGAAACAACAGTAAAATGTCAATGCAGCAATTATTGAATCAATAACATAAAATACTGAACAGTAATTACTGTAACAATTATTGAGTAGTGCCTTCTTACGTAAGAATCAATAATTGGTGCAATACCGTGTGCTACTATGCAACAACGCGTATTACTGTGTTTCAACCACCGGGTATTCCAACAGTATTAACGGTAACAACTACGTCGTTATTTATAAACAACTTATACTTGTCGTTTTCTTCATCCAATCGCTTTCCGTTATGGGGCCCACAAAAGACTGCGCCGTCGTACGAATATTCCCCGACAGCAAGAATATTCCACGACTAAACGAATATTCCCCGACAACAATGAATATTTTATAACCACCTGCTTATTTAAAATATTTGCGCAGTTTACCCATAACTAACCACATTAATCAAATCAACCCTTACTATTTGAAAATAATAAATAAAGGAAATTCCTTTTTATTTAAAAATTTTCGGGGTCTTACAACGATATATTTTGGTACTCCCAGGATGGATTGCAAACGGTGTGTTGTGCGCCTCCATCATGATTTTATACTTTAAATCAGGGTCGTTAGGAACACAAAGTCTGGAGTTGACTCGAAGTATTCCTTCTTCATCGATTCTTGCTTCCGGTATCGCACCTTCTTGTACTTTCTTCCTCATACGCATCAGCTTCGGATCTGTAACTTGAGCAGCTTTAATTTTATCTATTAAAGTCGATTCTACTCGTATATTCGCCATCATAATGTGGGTCCTTGGAGTCTTTATCTTTATCTCCATCCTTTGCAAGTCATCCAAAATGGGCCTTTACGTTGACAATATTGCACTCGCACCCGCATATGACCTTCTACTCAATGCGTCAGCTACCACGTTCGCTTTTCCAGGATGGTATTGGATGGTATGATCATAATCTTTCAACAGTTCAAGCCAACGTCGTTGTCGCATGTTGAGTTCCTTTTGAGTGAAGAAATATTTGAGGATTTTATGATCCGTAAAGATCTCCACTTTCTCCCCATACAAGTAATGCCTCCAAATTTTAAGTGCGAAGACAACAGCTGCTAACTCTAGGTCATGAGTAGGATAATTTCTCTCATATTCTTTGAGTTGTCGTGAGGCATAGGCTATGACTTTCCCATGTTGCATGAGAACACATCCTAACCCTTTGCCCGAAGCATCACTGTAGATGACAAATCCCTCCGAACCAGATGGTATTGTCAGAACAGGTGCTGAAATGAGTCTCCTCTTGAGTTCTTGAAAACTCTTCTCACATTCCTCGCTCCAACCGAACTTTGTATCTTTCCGAGTCAGCTGAGTTAGTGGAGTAGCGATTCGAGAAAACCCTTCTACGAATCTCCGATAATAACCAGCTAAGCCGAGAAAGGTACGTACTTCGGTCACTGATTTAGGTTGCTCCCAGCTTTGAATAGCTTCAATCTTTGCTGGGTCAACAGATATTCCATGATTTGATACCACGTGCCCAAGGAATGCTACTTCCTCAAGCCAGAACTCGCATTTCTTCAACTTGGCATAAAGCTTGTATTCACGAAGCTTTTGGAGTATTAGCCTCAAGTGTTCCTCATGATCTTCACGGCTTTTGGAATAAATAAGGATGTCATCAATAAAGACGACCACAAAGTGATCCAAATATTCCTTGAATACTCGGTTCATCATATCCATGAAGGCAGCAGGAGCATTAGTCAATCCAAAGGACATGACTAGGAATTCATAATGCCCGTACCGAGTTCTGAAAGCCGTCTTTGGAATGTCATCGATTCTAATCTTCAATTGGTGATATCCGGAACGAAGATCAATCTTTGAAAAGAATTTGGCTCCTTGCAACTGGTCAAACAGGTCATCAATACGTGGCAATGGATACCTATTTTTGATGGTGACATGATTCAACTCCCGATAATCAATACAAAGTCGCATACTCCCATCTTTCTTCTTCACGAATAGAACAGGAGCACCCCAAGGAGAAGTACTAGGACGAATAAAGCCAATGTCTAACAATTCCTGCAGTTGAGTCTTTAACTCTTGAAGTTCAATAGGAGCCATTCGATATGGGGCTTTGGAAATGGGTTTTGTACCGGGTTCAAGGTCGATACAAAATTCAATTTCACGCTCTGGGGGTAGGCTAGGAAGTTCTTCAGGGAATACGTTAGGGAATTCATTAACAATAGAAATATTATTCAAAACTGACGTATTTTTGTTTAGATCTGTGACATGAGCTAAGAAAGCTTGACATCCGTTTTTCAATAAACGAATAGCTTTATGGCTTGAGATGACAGTGATTAATTCTAATGGTTTGGTTGCTTGAATTCGCATAATAGGTCGATTAGGAATATGAAAGCTAACAACCTTACGAAAACAATCAATTTTTGCATGATGAGTAGTTAACCAATCAATCCCTAGAATTACATCAAATGCAAGTATTTTTAATGCAATAAGATCGACAGGTAATGCTTGGGTACCAACTTGAACCAAACAAGACTTATAAACCGTGGATGTAATGAAGGTTTCTCCCAACGGAGTTTCCATAGATAAGTCAAAGTCTAATTTCTCCGGAGTCAAATTTAATCGTTGAGCGCAAGTAGGAGAAATAAAAGAATGGGTAGAACCGGTATCAAATAAAGTGTAGACTTCGCTAGAGTTTATGATAAGCTTACCCGTGATGACCTCATGCGGGTTCCTTGCTTTCTGGGAGGTCACAACAAACGCTCTCCCTTGCACTACCGGCTTTGACTTTTCTGGGACAGCCTTTGGTGCCTCCATCCTAGTTGAATTTGTCTTCGGTGAACGACAAAATCGGGCTAAGTGGCCTTCTCTTCCACAATTATAACATGCTTTGGACGGCATCGCGCAATTTGGACTGATGTGTCCCTCCCCTCCGCATTTGAAGCATATGATAGGTTGTCTTTCTCCTTCCTTAACAACGGTTGCTGATGCTGACGTCTTTCCATCATTGTTGAATCTCCTCTTCTTGAAATGTCCATTCTTATTGTTTTGGCCCTGATTACCATCGAAGTGGTTACCATTTCTGGCCTGATGATTTCCTCCACGCTTGTTGTCACCGCTTCGATGACTGCTCTCACTGGTATTATCATTTTGCCGGCTGCTCTCTTTTGATTGCGTTGACTCATTATCGCGCTCTACCAACTGAGCCCTATTTACAACATCTGAATACAAACACAATTTATGAGAAATAAGATGTTGACGTATCTCCGGCTTCAAACCTCTTAAAAACAATCGTGCCATTCTCTCTTCATTATCCACCAAGTGGGACGCAAACCGGGATAACTCCGCAAATTTTGCCTCGTATTGCGACACAGTCATATTTTTTTGCTCCAATTTGATAAACTCCACCTCCTTCATGTGACGAATACTTTCGGGAAAGTATTTGTCGTTGAACAGCTCTTGGAACTTCTCCCAAGACATCTTCAGTACGGCAGGTTGAGTACGTTTTACCGATTCCCACCAGTAATCTGCCTTTCCGCGCAACATAAAGGCGGCAAAGGGAACCTTTAGCTCCTCGGAGCATCCCAAGACATCAAATATTTTGGTGATCTGCTTTATCCATGTTTCCGCAATAAGTGGTTTTGGCTCTCCCTTAAACTCCGGTGGTCCCAGCTCCTTGAACTGTTTAGCAGTGACCGCCCGAGAATTTCCAGTGTTTCCACCTACATTTTGAACAGGAGCTGCTCTCGCTTGCTGTTGCATGAATTGCATAAAGCCTCTGAACAATCCATCATTCATCATTTGGTCATGAGGATTGTCGCCTTCCTGATGCACATTCTCCTGATTATTGATATGTGGAGACTCAACGGTCTCTTGTGCTCCATTGTTATTCTCAACATTTTCGGAAGTCATTTTCAAATACTGCCACAAAACAAAGATTAATTGACATGTAACATAATATCTCTAAACTTTGACCAACTAATTTAAATATAAAATAAATTTAAGTAGGTCATACTAGCGAAGGAATTCCCCGTCTCTCCCCTCCTAGTTCTAGTCTCACATCTTAGCCAGGGATCATATCCCTAAGCTCTGATACCAACTGTGACGCCCCCAAAATTAGGTATACATCACCCATCTTGAGTCGTCAGATACATGGTACAGAATTCAAATACAACTTACTAATACCACTGTCGTGTATAATACGAAAAAATACAACTGTGAGTTTGAATACAATAATTGTCTACTAGAGATCATACAAACTCAAAAGGAGTCCTCAATACAATTATTGTCACAATATTTCACAGAATAGTGAGGACTACTAATGCTATCCTCTGGACCATTACTCCGTTCCCCGACTCGTCCCTGCTATGTTCTCATTTTCTGAAGAGAACAGTGAAAGAAAGGGTGAGCTCAACTAGCCCAGTAAGAAATATTATGACTAAGATAATGCAGAATAAATTATCGTTAGCCTTCAACAGTATTAAACTGATAAAATATAACAACATCAAGTTTAACAGCAACGGATCAAGCAATCTATTAAAAGAGTCAAGTAGAGAATAGAATCTACTATCTTTTATGATTTAAAAAGTTTTTAATCACTTTTATCGCTGAGACTCAGCTTAATAAATAATCCACATCATCCCTGCACTACGGCCAATGATACTCATTAGGGTCACGACCACAAATTCCATACACTACGGGCCAAGGATATTTGTGTATTCATCAATGGTCATGATCATGCCAACAACTGTCCATCAATGCACTACGGCAAATGAGACTTTTACCACATCATTTGTAACATTACGGTCATGATTACACCGAATAATCCCTGGTCATAATCATACCAAGTCCATCCATGCTCTACAGGCCACAGATGACTTTCAAAAATATAAATAAGAGGATGATGACAATGATATAAGAATTCAATAAAACAAGTTCAAGAATTATTTTATCCAGGAATTATTAACGTCCAAATTGTCAACACGATACTATTTTGTGGTGTAAAATTCAAGAATGATCAGAAGAATATTTCCATGAAAGGATACTGGATGAAGCGCAAATGTCAAGGATATTCCACTAATTTCATGGAGTATAGAAATCAAAGTTTTATCCAACTGAGTATAATAAAGAATGGAATAACAAAAGAACTCACCATGCATGCGATAGACCGCACAGACAGGTTATTCCAACAGAATAATAATAATGGAACCAGGTCAGGTGAAATTCACACCGACAGGATGTTCCAACAGAATAATAAAGACGGAACCAGGTCCGGTGTAAAACACACAGACAGGATGTTCCAACGGAATAATAATAAAGACGGAACCAGGTCCGGTGTAAAACACACAGACAGGATGTTCCAACGGAATAATAATAAAGACGGAACCAGGTCCGGTGTAAAACACACAGACAGGATGTTCCAACAGAATGATAGAAGAATGTCACCAAGTATAGGGTAGACCGCGTATACAGGTTATTCCAACAGAATAATAAGAAATGGAATAACAACAGTTCTCTTCATGAATAAGAAAGAATAACACCCCTTACCGTAACAGAAACTGGATATGGGAAAAGAAAAGTTAAGTAGCAGAAAGCTTTTCTTCTTTCTCTCTATAGTTTCTCTCTCTAGAGTTCAGTGAATTCGTAAGAAAATAATGAAGGAATGAGCTTCTATTTATAGGAAAATGGAATGCATAGTAACTAATCCATGAACGGTCCAGATTGATTTACTTTAATCTGACGGTCCATGTTTAAAGAAAAATCTTTTAAATAAAATATAATATATTCTATATATATAAAAAGATTTTTACTATGCAAACACTATGCAACACTATGCAAAACACTATGCAACACTATGCAAAACACTATGCAACACTATGCATAATAAAATATAATATATTCTATTTATAAAATAACTTTAATAAAGTATTCTGTTTTATATAAAAAGATGTTTCCGTTTTATTACGTTAATAATACGAATAAAACAAAACGTCATTATCGCTATAATAATTCATATTATTAATCGACAATAATTGAATCAAACTGAGCGACTTCTCACATAAATATCAATAATCAATACCGTGTGCTACTATGCAACAACGCGTATTACTGTACTTTTACTACCCAGTAGTTCAACAGTATCAACGGTAAAACTTCCGCCGTTATTTTTAATAAAATATTTTTGTCGTTTTCTCAATCCGACAATAATTCTGTTGTGGGGTCCACCAATAATTTTGCCGTCGTACGAATATTCCCTGACAAAAAGAATATTCCCCGACCAAACGAATATTTTATAACAACTTGCGTACTTTGCAAAATTTATAAATATTACCCACAACTATAACATTATATCAAATTTCTTCCATAATATTCAAAAATAATAATTATAAAAATTTATCTTTATTTATAAAAACTGGGGTCTTACAACAGTAATACGCGTGGTTGCACAGTAGCACACGGTTTTGCACAGTATTTTTGAATTATTGATTCTTACATAAGAAGGCACTACTCAATAATTGTTACAGTAATTACTGTTCAATATTTTATTTTATTGGTTCAATAATTGATGCGTTGATATTTATATTATTGTTGTTTCAATAATTGTCACTGCACAACATTTCCCATTATCGGATCAATAATTCATATTATTTGAATAATATTATGAGATATCATTATTGACAATGTCTAGAAAGTTCTGTCAAGGAGAGGTTTGGTCACCTAATTGCGCGCCGGTAAGAAAAAATCCTTATCGGAAAGCCCCCTCTTTCCTGAGAACTGTCTGGTTGTCATTATTGTGATTATGTAATATTATTTATGAATAATTAATTATTGATTTATATGATAAGGAAATATTTATTTGATGTGAATATAAATGATGGATTTATTTATGTGGTTATAAATGAAGGAATTACTATTGAGGTGTTTTATCAGTATTTTATCAGATTGGAGGTATTAAAGGATCAAATCACTATTCTTGAGATATATTACGTGAGTTATAATTTTTAATCTGACCGTTGGATCATTGTGATTTTTGGATATCTTATACACATATAAGTTGAGTATATGTCCACAAATTTTGAACCGTTAAAAATGAACGTATAATTTGTTATGAATATTAAGAGGTGACTGATTCAGAAATTAGGTTTATAAATGATTTTGGTAGAAAATTCTAGAATTGAGTCGGCCCCACTTGTGGTTGGTGAATAAATGTGCTGAATTTTATTTCAAATTTGGTTGGTGGCAATAGTAGCAGGTAAAACCATCAGGTAGCAGGTTAAGTCTGCTTCGGCGTGCTACCATTTTCTTATAAATAGAGGGCTAAGTTAGAATTGAAAATCACACCAGAAACATAAGCTTTCTCTCTTTCTCTCTCTATATTATCGAGTGCATTTTGTGAGTATTTAGATACTTTGTGAGTTTCTATTTATCAGTGCAAGTTTCCTTCAGCTTTATACCAATATTACAGTCAGAAATACTACTCTTTTGAGGTAAGAGATTTTAAGGGTTCTTATGTTTTTCAGTTTCATAATTTTTCTGACCTTCAAAAATTCTGAAAAAATTTGAAATGATAATTTGATGAATTTTCTAGATTGTGTCCAAAAATGACGATTTTTGGATGTATAAATTAAGAGTTATGAATTTTATAAGAAAAGACTATTTTAAAAGTAAACCCTTATAACTCCTTGCGGTTAACTCCAAAATTGATAAAATTTTTATTGGGAGTACATGTATATGATAGAAGTATACTCTGTAAATTTTGGAATTTTTGGACTAAAGTACAATTTATAATAAATGTCTAAATATTCGGCTATTTTGGCCATATGAAAAATAGTAAATGAATTTTAAAAAAAAATCTGAGAAAAATATATGTTCAATATGGAACTATATTCTTCTAAAACCCAGAAAAGAAAATTTATTTGTACTAATTTGGTATTTTTCATGAAAATAGACTAGTTATGAGTAAATGAATTAAATATGTTATGTGAAGTAAGAAAATTGGAAAATATGATTTTATGGCTTGAGAATCCTATATGAGGTATATGCAGATTTTTGATGAGGGGTTTGGTTATTGGTGATAAAATCTTATGAGTTTGGCATTTTATGATGATTAAATGCATTATTTAGTAAATTGTAAACAATTAAAATAAATTGTTTATATGTTTAAAAAAATGTTATTCTTTCAATATCATTATACCGAAATATTGGTATGAATTTTATTGTAGAATTTCTACCTTTTTCATGTCGTGGTTACTATTCATGAATTACTATTCATGAGTTACTATTCACGAGTTACTATTCATGAGGTACTATTCATGACAAAATTGGTTTCTTTTTCTGACCAAATTGTCATTGATTTATGAATCTTACTCTTGAAATTAAATCCGTGTTTTGATCATATTGTTTTTATTATCATATATAACATTTTTATAATCCTGGTGAAGAAATTTCTCTTTGACTTGAGTGTAAAGATGGGTAGATTATTGGTATGATCGTGACTATGAGTTCTCTTTGGCCAGTAGTGCAAAGTTGAATCGTTGACTGGTATGATCATGATAATTGAATTTATAATTGAATATTTTTAACTTAAGTACAAATGTGAATTGATCAACATGGTTATAATTATTATTTATATACATTCTGAAATGATTATACATTTCTTTGAGATATTAATATCTTTGGCCAGTAGTGCAAAGATGATTTGTTATTGAATATCTTTGGCCCATAGTGCAAAGATGAACTGTTATTGAATATCTTTGGCATGTAGTACAAAGATGAACTGTTGTTGAATATCTTTGGCCCGTAGTGCAAAGATGAACTATTATTGAATATATTTGGCCTGTTGTGCAAAGATGAACTGTTGTTGAATATCTTTGGCCCGTAGTGCAAAGATGAACTGTTGTTGAATATATTTGGCCTGTAGTGCAAAGATGAACTGTTGATGAATATCTTTGGCCGTAGTGCAAAGATGAATTTATTAGTATGATTATGAACAGGAACTGTGATTTGGTATAACCATGATCTTTGATATTTCAGGTAAAGAAATGTGATAAAAATTATCTTCGTCCTGGATGCGAAGAGGAATTTAGAATCACAATTATGATTATGAGTTATTCATATGATTGTGGACCAGAACTGTTAATTGATGTTACGGGGATAAAACATTGTTGGTGAATTTTTAACATGGAGAAGATAAAAGACTTTATGGTCTATTTGACTCTTCTAATGGATTGCTCTTTCCGCTGCAACTATGGTTGAAAATTTTTATCGTCTACCATATGTTCTAAATCTCTGATTTATTACTGCTGAAAGCTATTGATAATTTATTTATCTTTAGTAATGATATTCTTTACTGGGTTAGTTGAGCTCACCCTTTTTCTTCACAATTCCTTTCAGGTAATAAGAGTTTGTAGCTGGGTCGTGCGGGGTAACAGGGGAATAGAACGGTGGTCTCTAGCTGTGGAGGTTCTCTCTAAACAGTATAGAAAAGTGTGTTATACATTATTTAGTAATTATATTTGGTGAATCAAATAGGGTGAGGCGAATCCAACTTTGGAAGAGTGTTTTGCCACTATCATACAAGATGTCTAATGTCATACAACCTCATGTTATCATAAGATAGGGTTGTGCGCATCCACTTGCTGAGTATATCTACGAGCACTACCTATATAATCTTGGTGTTTGGATGAAGTATAATTCTCGATTAGAGATAGTGGAGATAATGATATGTCAAGAAAAGACTCACCATTGGAAAGAACATGATAGTAATCTTCTCGTTTTTCTTTGGGGTCTATTGGGTCAACCAAGGATAATTCTGTGGACATATGATATCTATCATAACTTAGACGCGTGGCCTCCCATGTACGAAGGTTTCCTTGAGCACTTCTCAAAGGTTTTAATTTCCAAAACAGTTTTTGACTGTACCTTTATGTAAGGTGCCATTGTGACATGCTATCCAAGGTTGGGATGAGAGTCACAGTTGGTATATATTTGTATCAAAACTCACAGCATATGTATTGTTGTATTTTGCAAGACAATTGTAGTAATAAAGTTGTAGTTATTTTCTGTACCATATATTTGGCGACTCAGAATAGGTTGGATGGATTGGACCTATTTTGGGAGCGTTACATAAACACTTAATAATCGAGCAACAATTGTTTTTCAATATCATGCTTTAATAAAATTATTATTTTCTGTGTCAAAAGTTCTTACCAAATCAATTAGTTAAGAACAACTTTTAAAACATATTTTATTTAACAAATTTAAACAATGCTTGATCTAGCTGATACAACTAGCATAGATCTTTCTCATAAACAATTCATGAATAAAAGAACTTTAATTAATTCACATTCAATAATAGAACATTAATTCAATTGCACAAAGTGCGATTAACAATAATCGTTAAGGATGTGGAGTAATCAACAATAATTATCCACTAACATGCTTCAAAATAATAACTCGAGTTTGAGTTAGGGAACTTGATTTGTTTGTAGTCTACTGCTACGAAATTAAATATATCAGGTTAAGCAATTTAATCTATCTTCCTTTGAAAGACCTATAATTATTATTTCGATTAGTAAATCATATAATATCATCACTCTATATTACATTATCAAACATTTAGTCATTACATTAATTCCTTACTAATATTATCATCCCTTGATAAAATTAATATCACGTAAACATTATCTTAAACTCATCTAATATTATTGCCCTTAATAATAATAGTTTATTTATTTCTTAGTATTATTAATCAACTAATAATACTGTATTCGCTTACTAATATTATTAACCTCTTAATAATATTTTAATTAATTTCTAATATTCTTAACACTTCTTTTACTAATATTATTAATCATTTATTAATATCTTAATCCTTAACTAATATTATTAATCATTTAATAATATTTTATTACTTTACTAATATTATTAATCTTTTAATAATATTTTAATCATTTACTACTATTATTATTTATTTAATAATATTTTATTCATTTACTAATATTATTAACCTTTTAATAATATTTTAATCATTTACTAATATTATAATTCATTTAATAATATTTTATTTATTTACTAATATTATTAACCTTTTAATAATATTTTATTTAATTTTGAATATTATTAATTATTTAATAATATTTTAATTATATAATAATACTTTAATATAATATTATTAATCTTTTAATAATATTTTAATCTAATATTATTAATTACATTAATAATATTTTAATCTAATATTATTAGTCATTTAATAATATCTTAATCATTTATTAATGTTTTAATCTAATATTATTAATTATTTAATAATATTTTAAATCCAATCTTAAACTAAATATTATTGGTTATTTAAAAATATCTTATTCTAATATTATTAGTATCATAATAATACTTTAATCTTTTATCAAACTAATAAACAATTTATTTTAATGGTTTACCCTTTAATAATACATTTATTTAATAACCATAAAAGGTTATAAATATTAGTTCACATCAAAAATTACCAAAATATCCTCCAATAATCAAAATATAACATATTTAGGGTTTTCAAGCATTAACATCACAATTTTACCATTTATGACATCACATAACTATTTATTTCTATTTATTCATAACACAACCATTTACAAGAAAAATACCAAAACAGTTCCAAAAATATATCTTTTCTGGAATCGGATAGAATATGAGTTCTTGATGATCCCCAAATTTTCCTGGAATTTTTCTAACATGATTTACTATTTTTAAAGTGCCCAAAACAGCCGGATCTTGCAACATTTTTCATAAATCGAGTTTTCGTCCAAAAATTTCGAATCTTTCAGAGAATTTTCATGTTATATATATGTGCTTCCAGTAAAAATTTAACCATTTTTAGAGTTACATACAAATAGTTATTCATGTTTACTTTTAAAAGAGTCCTTTTTTCTAAAGTCCATAACTTCCATTCTACATATACAAAAATGTCCATTCTTCTTTCTAAATGTAGATAAATCATCAAAGTATCTTTCTAATTTTTGTAAGAATTTTTAAAGTATAGAAAATTGATGAAAATACCCTTGTTAGCAAATGGCCAAAAACTGTCTACTACCTTTTGTTCCACAATGGTCTGTTTTGGTTCCATCAGCCACCAAGACTTGATAAATCAGTGTTTTTGAGTGCTACCACTTGGGTTTAGTAGTTAACTTACATATCTAGCACCCACCCTTTGACGGATCATAAATAGGAGGTGTAGATCTAAAGTTACACATGAACCAAGTGAAGAAAAGCTAAGGTTTTTCACCCTTTAGGAATATATGTACATTTTCTTCATTTGGATCTTCATTCTAACACTCAAAATAGCTAGATACTTACATGAAACATGTATATCTAAGAGATTTTGAATCTTAGAACATAAACCCTCTAAAACTTTGAAAATAAACCAAAATAAGAAGGAAGAAACTAGAATAGAACCTCACCTTGATCTTCTAGTTATTCTCCTTGATTTACCAAAGTAGTTTATGTGCTTAGGATGCATAAGAGCTTGAGCTCTCTCTCTCCTCTCTCTCTTTTCTTTCTTTTGTTACGCTTATAGGTGAAATGAGAGCAAATGAGAGTAAAAATGAAGTATTAGGTGTTTAATATATAAAAATAGATATACTATATGTATCTATATTTTTCTTTACCATAATAACCCTTATCTCTCATAATTCTTATCTTTTAGGATTATATGTAATCTTAATTAAGATTTTGAACCAATGGGAGCTTGACACATGTGCTTTGTGTAAGTAAGGAGATTAGTTAACAAAAATGGCAACTTAATTATCATATATCATCATAAGGCCAAAAGTAGCACTAAGTGCCCGACCACTCATCTCCTTTTTGTCCTATTTTTGCTTAATTTTTAATGCCAATTTTGATTAATCAAATGTCCAAAATATCCTTAGTAATTGGGCTAAGGATTGGTTCTTCAATTTAATTCTATTGGGCTTCCTAATTAATTATTTGGACCATGGGAGTAACATAGTCCAATACTTTTAATCTCTCTTACCCTAATTATTTATTTAGGATTTCTATCCCCTCTCTTTTGGAATTTAAATACTTACTCATGTCCATTTAACTTTATAACCCAATTAGGCTTGCTTTAATTAGGTTTGAAATAAATAATCAATTGAGATAATAAGATTAAGCTCTTAGGTTTGTATAAATTTTAAATACTAACATTTCTCAATGTCATAACCCTTAGGTTATTTAATTACCATACCTAAGGTCTAGCTAGGTTATGTAGCTTTCCTTTTGAATTTTATTTACATAATTAATAAATATACATATCCATATATACCACATATATATATATATATATATATATATATATATATATATATATATATATATATATATATATATATATTCATTTAGCCATACACATTTCCCATATAGTCATCACATATTTATTCACTATATGCCCCAAAGTGTTCAATATCATTAATATATTTACTTACACCTCCTTAAGCAAGATAGTTACTCCTCTCCTAAAGTACTAGCACGAGCTAATAACAAAAGCAAAGCTAGTAGCCAGCTGCTGCTATCTCTTCCTATATAGCATAGCTTCCAAATAGCCCAAAGCTATTGTCCTATAGAGCTTCCACCTTCCCTATGCTAAATCAAAGGAGCTACTAGGACAACTAAGGTAGTTGTCTTAGATTTAGCTCTAGCAGCTAGGAATTGAGCTTTCAAGCTATGCTTTTGGTTTCATTTAGCTGTAGCTGATTTGGATTGAAAGCCTGTAGCACCTTGGAGAACACTCGATTGAACTTACATAAGGAGCAGTCTTACCCAACAACGGTGTTACAGGACGTCGACATTGGCCAATGAGGAGATTAGGCGGTAGTTGAAAGAGCTGCTCGAAAAGGGTCATGGTTGGCCCAGTACATCCTCTTGTGCCTCGCTCCTATCTCTAAGGGGTCTTGGTACCAAAGAAGGCTACTTAAAATTCTTGGTTATTACATCCTCCCCCCTTATAAGAATTCAGTCCCCAAAATTACATATAAGGTTACTAAAAAAGATTTGAATAATTCTTCCTCATCTTTTCTCCGAGTTCACACATAACCTCTTCAGCATTATGGTTTCTCCAAAGAACTTTTACAGAATGTATAACCTTATTCCTTAATTTTTGTTCTTTCCTATCTAAAATTTTTACAATAATTTCTTCATACGATAAATCTTTCTCGACTTGAATCGGTTTATACTATGTTACGTGCTTGTAATTAGGCTTATATGGTCGCAACACTGACACGTGAAACACATTATGAATATGCTTCAGTTTAGGAGGTAGAGTTACCTCGTACGCCACTTCGCCTATCTTCCTCAGTATCTCGAATGATCTAATAAATCTCGAACTCAGTTTACCTTTCTTTCCAAATCTTATCTTCCCTTGCCAAGTAGATACTTTCAAAAATGCATAACTTCCCACTTCGAAGTCTTTTTTCTTGCGATGAAAATCGGCATACTTCTTTTGATGGTCCTGAGCTACTACTAGTCAAGCTCTTATCACCTTGATGATCTCCACGGTCTGCTGCACCAACTCTGGCCTCAACAGTTAGCAGTCACCTACTTCGTCCCAACATAAGGGCATTCTGTATTTTCTCCCATACAGTGCTTCGTACGGTGGCATATCAATGCTTGCATGATAACTATTATTATATGCAAACTCTACTAATGGAAGATGATCATCTTAGCTTCCCTTGAAGTCCATCACACAGGATCTGAGCATGTCTTCTAATGTTTGAATTATTCTCTCACTTTGCCCATCGGTCTATGGATGATACGTGGTACTCAACCTTAGCTGTGTCCCTATTCTTTGTTGAAGACTCCTCCAAAAGTTTGATGTGAAGCGCGGATCCCTATCAGACACAATTGATACCGGCACTCCATGTCTCGAAATAATTTCCTTGATATATAATTTAGCTAACTGATCCAAACTATACCTGATCTTGATCGACAAAAAGCGTGCTAACTTTGTAAGACGATCTACAATCACCCATATGGCGTTGTGTTCTTTCTGCGTTGTTGGAAGTCCCACCACAAAATCCATCATGACGTGCTCCCATTTCCATTCTGAAATCTCTAATAGTTGTAATAAATCGCTCGGTCCTTGATGCTCTGCCTTAACTCTCTGACAAGTTAAACATCTGCTGACACATTCTGCAACCTCTCTTTTCATTTATGGCCACCAAAAGTTTTGTCAAAAATCTTGATACATCTTCGTGCTTCCTAGGTGTATCGAGTATCTCGTATTGTGATTTCTTGCAAAATCTCCTCTCTTAGTTCTGGTACTAAAGGTACCTAAATTCGTCCTTGTAAAAACCCAAAACCCTATTAAAACTCGTATGAATAAAATCCCGTTATATAAATAAAATATCTCCGTTCTGAATGTGTTATGTGTTAATATATACTTGGTTTGACAAATTTGACCAAATAAATTTTTGTCCAAAAAACGTCGTGCTTGACACCTCGTGCTTAATATTTTTTTTTCCTATAATCGAACTTCTCGGTAAAATTATTTTGACAAGTTGCTTTGTCGTGCTTACACTGACAAAACGCTTTGTCGTGTTTGTTAGGATTAGTGAGAAATTTAGGTTAACAATCCTAGATTAACAAACCCTAACCCTAATTAGCAAAACCCTAACCCTAATTTGTAAACCTAACCTTAATTAGCTAAATTAACTCTAATTAGCTTATGTTAACACCTAATCATGGTTACTAAACTTCAATTAGGTACTAATTAACATTACTTAACATTCCTAATCATTAAAAACAAAACCCTAATCAAGATTAGTGAAGATTAAAGCCTAATTAAGCTACTAAACAAACCTAACTAGCTCACAAGTTGGTTAGGAGTCACTATTGCAAGTTCCAAGATAGCACATGACATGCTTGAAACTCCCAAGCATCACAATAGTCATCAGATCAGATCTTTGTAGAGGCAAGTTGCTCAAAAATGACCAAAAAGCCAAGTTGAAGAATTCTATAAATAGGAACCTTAGGGATAAGTAAACTCACGAAATTCCTAAGCCTAGATACACTTATAAACTTAATAAATCAAGCCTGGGTGATAGCAGCAACAACATCAGAAGCTAGAATAAAAAATTATTCAAGAAAAGGTACAAACCCTAGTTCTTAATTAGCTCTATGATCTTATGTTAGATTTGTTGTTTAGATGTTTAGAATTATGTATTATTATGTCAGAAAGTATGTTAGATTGGTAGAACACGTTTTCATAATGTCTAGATGCCTTAATTAAGTGTTTTAAGAAATTTGGAAATTTTAAAAACTATGTCTGACAGTCGAATGTTAGGGCCTATAAATTCATTTGTGTTTATGTTTTGGTCCGTTAATTGTTTGTTATTTGTAGCCTGTTAGTAGGTCTTTAATCTTGAAAAGAAAACAGGTTCATTTGAACCATAGATTTCAAGTTATAAGCAGTCAATGTGGGTTGACCGTTCACGGATTGCAGTTTTCTGGGTTACCTAGAAAGCTCAAGAACAGTCGAATCGGTTACTTTGACCAATCTGTTTAATAGTCTTCTGTTTGTGATTTTTGTAAGTTTTTGTTATAGATCAATACCCTGATATATGTACTACATATCTATGATCTTTAATTGAACAAACAACGTATAGGTTTACTGAAATTAATGGTTAAAAGTCGTTGACCGAGCTTGACCAAGTTTTCTGGGTTTTCCAGAAAACTGAAGAACACGAAGAACAACATTTGGTTGTACTTTGACCAGCATAATTAGAGACCTTAGATTTATGCTTTGTTCATGTTAATGTTATATATATGTTCCCTGACATATATACTACATGTTACAACAAACATCACACACATCTAATACACAGAATCAAAGATATTTAAGCCACAAAACCGTTGACCGGCCATGACTTCTGTTCTGGGTTACCCAGAAACTCAAGAACAGCTCTGACATTGACTTTGAGCCTCTATAACTTCTTATTATATGTAGGTTAATGCCTAAAATTTGTTTCATGTTATACTACTGTTTGAGTACTACAACATCAACTCTTGAACAAACCAAAAATAATCATCAGTAGCCTTTTAATTAGTGGTCAAACTAGTCACTCGACCATGACCAAACTGCTGCCCAGAAACTCAAGAACACCTACAACGACACTTTATGTCACTGAAGGGCTTTAGCGACAGACAAAAATTATTTTTCTAAAAATAAATTATAAAAATTAGAAATAATTAATAAATAAATATAAAAACAGTTTTAAAATTTTTATTAAATTATTATAAATAAATTCTGATATTTTTATATAAATTTAATAAATATTTTATATTATTTTGATATTATTAATAATTAACTTATTAATAAAAGAATAAATTTTTTTATAAATACTAAATAATTATGGAAAAATATTATTAATGATATAAAAATTATAATAAATGAATATAAATTATTTAAAATTATAATCAATGTTTTTGTAAAATTTTAAGTAAATATTAATTACTTATAAATAGAAATAAATGATTTAGAAAGCAAAATAAATGTTTTAAATACTTTAAAATTTCTAAAAAGGTATTTTAAATTATAATTAAATTTTATAAATAAAATTTAGTCCATTTATCAAAGGTATTAAACACCAAACCTAATTAATCTAACCCGATATTATATTAATGTTATAATTGAGTATTGTTATCAATACTAACGTGTTAGATTTATATATATGAACTTCGTAGGAATTTATTAACGATTGAATAACATAACTTGATTGATCTACGCTCAGGCAAGTTCTCTATCCTTAAATTTCTTATAAAGCAAATTTATTAAACCCTATTTATTTATTGGACAAGATTTTTATCTTGATATGCTGTTGATATAATATACTACACCTATAATTGAATTGCGAAATTATTGTAAAGTTATTGCTATAGATTCAACATAACTTAAAAATGAATTGTTTATTCAGATGATAATGTTTATTGAGCATAAACTGTTGTGTCAAACCAAATTATCTTGGTAAGACATCTTATAATGAAGTTGGGTATCCCGTAAGGGATTGAAATTTAGTCAATTCATATATTGACATTTAGTGTATTTTGAGCACTGGTAGGATGATATGCATACTCCTAAGATATTGAATAGGCTGATCCCCTATCTCATATCTGAACAAAATATCTAAGTCTGTGTGATTGACATAAATAAAGAAAAATTCTAGAAATGGTTGAAATAAATAGAAATCCAGAAATGGTACAACTATCTGTCGAAATTTGAACTGTTATATTTCTTCAAATCCTATATTGTTATAAATACATAACTTGTTGAGCATGTCATAGGTCACCCTTGCAAATTATTCCCTTTGCAGTTTTAGACGGTAATCCTGGAATTTCTGGAGTAGATAAAGGGAAGCGTCCCAACATAGATTAGATTATATTCTTGTTTGTTTGAATACCCTGTAATAAGAACTCGTTATGAGAATCATGTAATCGAATATTAATATTATGGTATATATAACATCTTTTATTTCCGCAATCGTGTTTTCTTACATATATAGATGTAAAATTAGACTTCTTCGAATCTAGTTGAGATCATTGGAAACTATTTATCTGAGTGAGGGTATTAATAGCATGGACTGTTCATGTTGTTATTGATACTCTGGATTTCAGATAGATAGTTACTATTGATACGATAATATAAATTTGTTTGGCTAGGTGAGAGTATTAGTAATATGGATTGGTCATGTTATTACTGATATTCTGAATTTCGGATAGATAGACTCTAGTCACAGATTCAGTTCATATATCCAAGTGAGGGTATCCAAACACAGGAAAAGTTCTCTTGAGAATTGACATCTGTTATGGGATACTATGAATTTTGGATCTATGGGAATTATATCTGCTAGTCCCTCTATTTAATGTAATCTTATAATCAGATACCATGGGTGTATAGATTTAAAAGCATTATGTTGATTTTCTGTAAACACCATATCAGATACCGTGGGTGTATAGATATTGGGGCGTTACAATTTTGGTATAAATTTTTTTAAGGCTATAGATATAAGGAAGAGAAATCTTAGTATATAGTCTTCGAGTCCGTAAAAAAATTTAAAAGTACATATAAAATATAATATTAAAATTATTTTGTTGTGTAAATTTCTATACAGTATTTAAGGAGTTTTCTTTTATAGATGGCCAACTCCAATGCTGAGGAAATGGTGATAGCCAATAATCCACCACAAATAGAGTCATACATAGCCAGTGATACAGAAGATGAGGAATTGCTTAATGATCAACAACGGTTAGATGCTGAGGAAGAAGAGGATCTAGTGGCAGGACAGTTAATGAGAATAGATGAGGCAATGACATTACTGTTGAAGACAACAGAATATGAGGGTAATAAGATGAGGTTTAGGGCTGGTATAGCTGAAGGAATGCTACAACATGAGAGAGGACATAGTCAACGACTAAAAGTACAACTGCACCATGCACAGAGGGGCAAAAAGGAAATTCAGTCAAGGCTTCTTAAAACATCTCTGGGTGTTCGAGATACTTTTAATGATTTGCAGCGCCGTGTAGTTCGATATCTGGTAGAGGAGAAGAAGACGACTTATCTCATCGATCGATCTGTGATTTGTCACATGATCCAATATTCCTTTGATGATATCAATGAATTCTAGAGAGTAGCATAGGTGGTTGAATGCTTTATATTAGTACAATAAAGAAGCATTCAAAGTTTGTAATGTAATAAGTACTTTTTAAAATAGTAGTATGTTTAATTATGAAGTTGTTGTGTAATATTATTGTGATATATAAAATAAACAATATGTTGTGTTACTCAAATTCTTATATGTATTTTATTGGTTTATATAGAATCATGCCACCAACCAAAAGACCCCAAAGAGAAATGAATGATGATAATTCTACCCAGCAGTTAGTAGACCTTATGCTAGGAGTTGTAAATAGACCTATGAACCAGAACACAACTTTTAAAGATTTTAAATTAGTTGGACCACCTGAGTTTAAAGGTACATCAAAACCTGTAGATGCACAAATTTGGATTTTAGAGATAGAGAAATTTTTCCTAGTAACCAATGTTAATAATAACCAAAAGACAACTTTTGTAACCTTTTTCTTAAAGGGTGAGTCTAATTATTGGTGGGAATCAACAAAAGGTCGGGTAGAAACTGAAATTATTCCTTGGGATAGATTCAAAGAGTTGTTCTTTGAAAACTATTTTTCCCAATCCCTGAAAGACCGGATGGAAATAAAATTTCTGGACTTAAAAACAAGGAGATCTTACTGTAACCCAGTATACAACTAAGTTTAATGAACTATCCAGGTTTGCTCCTCATCAAGTAACCACTGAACTTAGAAAGACTCGTAGGTTTCAGGAAGGTTTAAAACCTCAGATTCGTAGTAGATTGTCAGTACTTCAAATAAAAACTTTCTCTGAGATACTAGAGAAGGCCACTATAGCCGAAAGTGAGAATAACAGTCTTGCTAAATTTCATCAGAACAAGAGAAGTCAGAATGAAAAAGGAAAAATTAGGGTAGAACCAAATTCAGGTGGATTTAATAACAAACGTAAATGGGATAATTCTTTTTCTAACAACCCAGGGAAAAAGATAGGAAATACTAACAATAACTTTATTAATAATAATATTAAACCTTTTCCTAATTGCGGTAAGAAACATAGAGAAGAATGCCTTCATAACAAATGTTTTAATTGTGGACAGTCGGGACATTATTATCCACATTGTCCTCTTCCAAGGAAAAATAAATGTTTTAATTGTGGTTCCTTAGACCATTTTCAAAGAACTGTCCCAAACCTAGGAATCAAGGAGGAAAAGGGGTTAGAATACCAGAGAATAATCAATCAACAGTAGCTACAGTTGGGGTTCAGAATTGACCTACCGCGAGAACATTTAATATGTCGGTGAGGGATGCTGTTGCTTCACAGGAAGTGGTGACAGGTATCATCCCTATCAACACTTTAAATGCATATGCGTTATTCGATTCTGGTGCTACATGTTCATTTGTGTCTAGAAATTTCTCTACAAACTTAAATATACCTTGTGAAAATCTAGACAAACCATTTTGCATAGAAATTGCTAATAATGAAAGGATTCTGGTTGAGACCATATACAGAAACTGTAGTGTGATAATAAAAGGACATAATTTTAAGGTAGATTTAATACCAATTCAGTTGGGAGAATTTGATGTAATTCTAGGAATGGATTGGTTAGTTAATCATAACACGATGATTGATTGTCATCAAAAACGTATAAATCTTTTGACTACTTCGAAGTCAAAGGTAGTGTTCAACGGTAGTTGTTTACCTAAGCAATCTCGATGTTTGACTATAGTTCAGGCAGAAAGATTACTTAGAAAGGGTTGTTTAGGATATTTGGCCTATATAGTTGATACTCGATAAGAAGGAGTAAAACTAGATCAAATACCTATAGTTAAGGAATTTCCTGATGTATTTCCAGATGATTTACCAGGTTTGCCTCCAGATAGGGAAATTGAGTTCGTCATTTATCTTGCACCAGGAACGACACTAGTTTCTAAGGCACCGTACAAAATGGCACCTATAGAACTGAAAGAGTTACTTATGCAATTAGAGGAACTCTTAGATAAAAAGTACATACAACCTAGTGTTTCACCCTGGGGAGCACCAGTTTTGTTTGTAAAGAAGAAGGATGGAACTATGAAACTATGTATAGACTATAGGGAGCTAAATAAGTTAAATATTAAAAATAAATATCCTTTACCAAGAATTGATGATTTGTTTGACCAATTAAAAGGGGCCGAACATTTTTCAAAAATTGACCTTAGAATAGGTTATCATCAATTAAAGGTAAGAAATGAGGATGTGCCAAAATCAACGTTTAGGACACGCTATGGACATTATGAGTTTCTTGTAATGTCTTTTGGATTAACAAATGCACCAACATCATTTATGGATTTAATGAATAGAGTGTTTAAATCATGCTTGGACAAATTGTTGTAGTGTTTATTGACGATATTCTGGTATACTCGAAAACATGGGAAGAGCATATTGAACACTTGAGAGTCGTTTTGGAGATATTACGAAAGGAACAACTTTATGCAAAGTTTTCCAAGTGTGAATTCTGGTTGAAGAGAGTTCAATTTTTAGGTCACGTAATTGATAAGAATGGAATATCTGTAGATCCAACTAAGATCGAAACGGTTGTGAATTGGGAACAATCAACAACTCCAACAGAAGTACGAAGTTTTCTCGGATTAGCGGGTTATTATCGACGGTTTATAAAAGATTTTTCAAAAATAGCAACCCCATTAACCAATTTAACTCGAAAGACGGTGAAATACGTCTGGACAGATAAATGTGAAGAAAGCTTCCAAGATTTGAAGAAGAGACTGAGCATGGCTCCAGTGTTATCCTTACCAGATGATACGGGAGGCCTTGTAGTATATAGTGACGCATCACACAGAGGTTTAGGGTGTGTGTTGATGCAACATGGGAAAGTGATATCCTATGCATCACGACAACTCAAAGATTATGAGAAGAGGTATCATACTCATGACCTAGAGTTAGCTGCGGTAGTTTTTGCTCTAAAAATTTTGAGACTTTACTTGTACAGGGAGAAGTGCGAGATATATACAGATCATAAAAGTCTGAAATATATTTTTACACAAAAGGAATTAAATTTAAGACAGAGACGATGGTTAGAACTGATAAAGGATTTTGACTATGAAATATTATATCATCCCGGTAAGGCCAATGTTGTAGCTGATGCGTTAAATAGAAAGAATTAGGAAAAATTGAATGTATTAACCACCGATAATAGGTTAATAAAAGACTTTGAAAATTTAGAAATTGAGGTGGAATGTCCAACTATCTCTACCCAAAAATTGTATATTTTAGAAGGAGTTTCATCTTTGCTTAATAAAGTTAAAGAGATACAGGAGAAGGATGAAGAATGTCATAAGTTCAAATCTAATTCAACACATGATAAGTATAATAAATTTCTAATAGATACAGATGGAATAATAAAATATGAAAATAGAATTTGGGTTCCGTTAGACCAAGCTTTAAAAGATGAAATTTTAAACGAAACTCATAATTCTAAATTTTCTATACATCTTGGAAGTACAAAAATGTATGAGGACTTAAGTCGACACTTTTGGTGGTCGAACATGAAAAGAGAAATAGCTGAATGGGTAAGTAAATGTCATACGTGTTAAAGGGTTAAGGATGAGCATCAAAAGCCGAGTGGTTTACTTCAACCCTTACCAAAAGTGGGAACATATAACTATGGATTTTGTTGTTGGTCTTCCAGCTACACAAAAGGGCCATAATGCCATTTGGGTAATAGTTGACCGTTTAACAAAATCAGCTCACTTTTTACCTATTGAGATTACTCATAACCTAGATCACCTTGCCAAACTATTCATCAATGAAATTATCTCTAGGCATGGAGTACCTGTGTCCATAGTATCAGATCGAGATTCAAGATTTACTTCTAATTTTTGGAAAAGCCTTCAGAAACACTTAGGAACACAACTAAGATTGAGTACAACTTATCATCCTCAGATTGATGGACAGAGTGAGAGAACCATACAAACATTAGAGGATGTGCTAAGAACTTGTATTATAGATTTCAAAGAAAGTTGGGAAGATCAGTTACCCTTAGTTGAATTTTCCTATAACAATAGTTATCATGCTAGCATATGTATGCCACCCTATGAAGATTTATATGGGCGTAAGTGTAGAACACCTTTATATTGGGATGAAGTCGGTGAAAGACAAATGTTAGCACCTGAGATAATTCAACAAACAACTGAAACTATCAGAATTATTCGTCAACGATTACAAGCATCTCAAGATCGACAAAGAAAATACGCCAATCCACATCGTCAACAACAAAACTTTAATGTAGGAAATCACGTATTCTTGAAAGTATCTCCTTGGAAAGGCAAGATACGTTTTGGAAAGAAAGGAAAATTAAGTCCGAGATTCATTGGACCTTTTGAAATTTTGAGAAGGGTTGGTGAAGTTGCTTATGAAATAGCACTACCTCCTGAGTTAAATAATATTCATAATGTGTTTCATGTGTCCGTATTATGACCATATAAACCTGATTATAAACACGTTATACAATATGAGCCAATCCAAATCGAGGAAGATCTTTCTTATGTAGAAGAACCTGTACAGATCGTCTACCGTAAAGAGCAAGTCCTGAGAAATAAAGTGATAGCATCGGTCAAAGTAATTTGGAGGAATCAGAACGTTGAAGAAGCTACATGGGAGCTTGAAGATAAAATGCACGAGAATTATCCTCAATTATTTACTTAACTTGTACTGTAATTTCGAGGACGAAATTCTTATTAGTGGGGGTGAATGTAAAAACCAAAAACCCTAATAAAATTCGTATGTATAAAATCCTGTTATATAAATAAAATATCTCCATTCTGAATGTGTTATGTGTTAATATATACTTGGTTTGACAAATTTGACCAAATAAATTTTTGTTCAAAAAATGTCATGCTTGACACCTCGTGCTTAATTTTTTTCTTCTATAATCTGACTTCTCGGTAAAATTATTTTGACAAGTTGCTTTGTCGTGCTTACACTAACAAAACGCTTTGTCGTGCTTGTTAGGATTAGTGAGAAATTTAGGTTAACAATCCTAGATTAACAAACCCTAACCCTAATTAACAAAACCCTAACCCTAATTTGTAAACCTAACCCTAATTAGCTAAATTAACTCTAATTAGCTTATATTAACAACTAATCATGGTTAGTAAACTTCAATTAGGTACTAATTAACATTACTTAACATTCCTAATCATTAGAAACAAAACCCTAATCAAGATTAGTGAAGATTAAAGCCTAATTAAGCTACTAAACAAACCTAACTAGCTCACAAGTTGGTTAGGAGTCACTATTGCAAGTTCCAAGATAGCACATGACATGCTTGTAACTCCCAAGCATCACAATAGTCATCAGATCAGATCTTTGTAGAGGCAAGTTGCTCAAAAATGACTAAAAAGCCAAGTTGAAGAATTCTATAAATATGAACCTTAGGGCTAAGTAAACTCACGAAATTCCTAAGCCTAGATACACTTATAAACTTACCAAATCAAGCCTGGGTGATAGAAGCAACAACATCAGAAGCTAGAATCAAAAATTATTCAAGAAAAGGTACAAACCCTAGTTCTTAATTAGCTCTATGATCTTATGTTAGATTTGTTGTTTAGATGTTTAGAATTATGTATTATTATGTCAGAAAGTATGTTAGATTGGTAGAACACATTTTCATAATGTCTAGATGCCTTAATTAAGTGTTTTAAGAAATCTGGAAATTTTAAAAACTATGTCTCACAGTCGAATGTCAGGGCCTATAGATTAATTTGTGTTTATGTTTTGGTCCGTTAATTGTTTGTTATTTGTAGCCTGTTAGTAGGTCTTTAATCTTGAAAAGAAAATAGGTTCATTTGAACCATAGATTTCAAGTTATAAGCAGTCAAAGTGGGTTGACCGTTCACGGATTGCAGTTTTCTGGGTTACCCAGAAAGCTCAAGAACAGTCGAACCGGTTACTTTGACCAATCTGTTTAATAGTCTTCTGTTTGTGATTTTTGTAAGTTTTTGTTATAGATCAATACCCTGATATATGTACTACATATTTATGATCTTTAATTGAACAAACAACGTATTGGTTTACTGGAATTAATGGTTAAAAGTCGTTGACCGAGCTTGACCAAGTTTTCTAGGTTTTCCAGAAAACTGAAGAACACGAAGAACAAAATTTGGTTGTACTTTGACCAGCATAATTAGAGACCTTAGATTTATGCTTTGTTCATGTTAATGTTATATATATGTACCCTGACATATATACTACATGTTACAACAAACATCACACACATCTAATATACAGAATCAAAGATATTTAAGCCACAAAACCGTTGACCGGCCATGACTTCTGTTCTGGGTTACCAAGAAACTCAAGAACAGCTCTGACATTGACTTTGAGCCTCTATAACTTCTTATTATATGTAGGTTAATGCCTAAAATTTGTTTCATGTTATACTACTGTTTGAGTACTACAACATCAACTCTTGAACAAACCAAGAATCATCATCTGTAGCCTTTTAACTAGTGGTCAAACTAGTCACTCGACCATAACCAAACTGCTGCCCAGAAACTCAAGAACACCTACAACGACACTTTATGTCACTGAAGGGCTTTAGCGACAGACAAAAATTATTTTTCTAAAAATAAATTATAAAAATTAGAAATAATTAATAAATAAATATAAAAACAGTTTTAAAAATTTTATTAAATTATTATAAATAAATTCTGATAATTTTATATAAATTTAATAAATATTTTATATTATTTTGATATTATTAATAATTAACTTATTAATAAAAGAATAAATTATTTATAAATACTAAATAATTATGGAAAAATATTATTAATGATATAAAAATTATAATAAATGAATATAAATTATTTAAAAATTATAATCAATGTTTTTGTAAATTTTAAGTAAATATTAATTACTTATAAATAGGAATAAATGATTTAAAAATCAAAATAAATGTTTTAAATACTTTAAAATTTCTAAAAAGGTATTTTTAATTATAATTAAATTTTATAAATAAAATTTAGTCCATTTATCAAAGGTATTAAACACCAAACCTAATTAATTTAACCCGATATTATATTAATGTTATAATTGAGTATTGTTATCAATAATAACGTGTTAGATTTATATATATGAACTTCGTAGGTATTTATTAACGATTGAATAACATAACTTGATTGATCTACGCTCAGGCAAGTTCTCTATCATTAAATTTCTTATAAAGCAAATTTATTAAACCCTGTTTATTTATTGGACAAGATTTTTATCTTGATATGCTGTTGATATAATATACTACACCTACAATTGAATTGCAAAATTATTGTAAAGTTATTGCTATAGATTCAGCATAACTTAAAAATGAATTGTTTATTCAGATGATAATGTTTATTGAGCATAAACTGTTGTGTCAAACCAAATTGTTTTGGTAAGACATCTTATACTGAAGTTGATTATCCCGTAAGGGATTGAAATTTAGTCAATTCATATATTGACATTTAGTGTATTTTGAGCACTGGTAGGATGATATGCATACTCCTAAGATATTGAATAGGCTGATCCCCTATCTCATATCTGAACAAAATTTCTAATTCTGTGTGACTGACATAAATAAAGAAAAATTCTAGAAATGGTACAACTATCTGTCGAAATTTGAACTGTTATATTTCTTCAAATCCTATATTTTTATAAATACATAACTTGCTGAGCATGTCATAGGTCACCCTTGCAAATTATTCCCTTTGCAGTTTTAGACGGTAATCCTGAAACTTCTGGAGTAGATAAAGGGAAGCGTCCCTACATAGATTAGATTATATTCTTGTTTGTTTGAATACCCTGTAATAAGAACTCATTATGAGAATCATGTAATCGAATATTAATATTATGATATATATATATAACATCTTTTATTTCCGCAACCGTGTTTTCTTACATATATAGATGTAAAATTAGACTTCTTCGAATCTAGTTGAGATCCTTGGGAACTATTTATCTGAGTGAGGGTATTAATAGCATGGACTGTTCATGTTGTTATTGATACTCTGGATTTTGGATAGATAGTTACTATCGATACGATAGTATAAATTCGTTTAGCTTAGACTATACATCTGGGTGAGGGTATTAGTAATATGGACTGCTTTTGTTATTACTAATACTCTGAATTTTGGATAGATAGACTCTAATCACAGATACAGTTCATATATCCAAGTGAGGGTATCCAAACACAGTAAAAGTTCTATTGAGAATTGACATCTGTTATGGGATACTGTGAATTTTGGATCTATGGGAATTATATCTGCTAGTCCCTCTATTTAATGTAATCTTATAATCAGATACCATGGGTGTATAAATTTAAAAGCATTATGTTAATTTTCTGTAAACACCATATCAGATACTGTGGGTGTATAGATATGGGGGCGTTACAGTCCTTCAAATTTCAGCAATCTGGTGCCATCGATCTTAAACTTCAACTCATCGCCTTCAGCTAACCGATTCTTGATGTTACCACATTCTTCGTCATTTTCTTGTACCTCTTTCACTTTGTCGAGTAGAGTCGGACTTGCTTCTATTTCTATTAATTTATCTGAATTCTTCGATATTTTCACCTCCAACTCCATTTTCTCTATATCCTTTACTAACTCTTCTTGCTTTGTCAAAACGAACAACTTCTATCTACTTTTTCTGCTTAAAGCATCTATTACTACCTTAGCCTTCCCGGGATGATAAAGAATCTCACAATCACAGTCTTTCATCAATTATAACCACCTCCTCTACCTCATGTTCAACTCCTTTTATATAAAGATATATTTCAGACTCTTGTGATTTGTGTATATCTCAGACTTTTCTCCATAGAGATAATGTCTCCAGATCTTAAGGGCAAACACTACCGCAACCAATTCCAGGTCATGGGTAGGGTATCCTTTCTCATAGTCCTTTAATTGTCATAACGCGTACGTAATAACTTTACCATTCTTCATCAATACGCAACCTAGTCCCTTGTGTGACGCATCACTATATACTGTAAAACCTTTTGTATTATCTCGTAAGGATAACACATGTGCTTCACTCAATCGCTTCTTTAACTCTTGAAAACTCTACTCACATTTCTCTATTCATACATAGTTAACTGCCTTCTTGTTAAGGTTTGTCAACGGCGTCACTATCTTCGAGAAATCTTGAATAAACTTTAGATAATATCCAACTAATCCCAAGAAACTTCTGATTTCTGTCTGTGTATTTGGCTGTTCCCAATTCTTCACCGCTTCTACCTTTGCTGGATCTACCGATACTCCCTCGTTATCGATAACATGCCCCAAAAACTGAACTCTCTTCAACCAGAATTCACACTTTGAAAATTTCTCATAAAACTTCTCCTTACTTAATATCTCCAGTACTATTCTTGTAACATTCAAGAATTTTTAATTGTTATATTAAATATTTATTGAATTATTTAAGTATTTAATGGATGTGTTTATTGTTGAATAAATAATTGTTCAAATTTGATTCAATTTGGTTAACTATTTGTTAAATAAATAATTAAGGAAATTAATTATTTTATGCAAATTTAATTTAATTATTAAGTTAGAGAGTTTTGATTAATTGAATTATTATTCTTTTTATTTGAATTTGTACTTAAAAGGATGTGTTAGTTGATTAAATAAAGTTATAATTATATAGAAAATTATAATTTTGTGGTATTGATTTATGTGATGAAGTAATTTAATAAATTATTATTAGAATTAATTTAATTTAATAAAAGTATGACAAATAATCTTTTATAAGTAGTTATTAAAATAACTTAAAGGTGTTTTAATTCAGTTTTGTCAAACAAGGCCTAATGCCTATTAAGTCTTTAATCTAATTGTGTTTTACCAAACAAGGCAAAAGGATTAATTGATTATTTTTTTGGTGGTAAGCCAAACAAGCCTTATGGCTTTTGGTTTTCAAAATAAAAATAACTGATGTCAGTTAAGTTAGTATTATATTATATAATTAATATATATTATATCTTATATGCGTTATATTCTAAGACGTAAGAATAGAAGAGAGAGGTAGGAGAGAAGAAATGAAAAACTCAGATGAAGAAGAAGAAGAGAAGAAGAAAAGTGAGAGAATCCAAGAGAATTTGGAGTGAAGAGGAGAAAAGCTTGACAATCAAAGAGATAGTATCATCATCTTCTTCAAGGTATCATCCTATTTTTTTTTAGTTTTAAAAGTTTAGTTTTTCTCTTCCCTAATTCTCTGTAGAATCCTTGTGTAAGGATAAATTGTTGTTGTTATGTGGCTTTATATGATATACTAATGATGTTAAAACCATTTTCATAAGTTATAGTCAATGAATTGATGATATGTATATAATTTGTGAAGAAAAATATTTTTTATAGAGAGTTTTTGTGAATATATATTGTTTGGTTTAAGGTAGAAATTAAGGGTTAATTAGTTGTTTAGTTGATAAATTGATTATTGAATGTGGTAGAGTATGTATAAACATTGATAAAGTGCTTTGAATTAACTATTTTGGTTGGAAAACAAAATCACAGTGTTTATTTTCATTTAAAACATCAAAAAGTGAGTTTTTAACAAAAACAGTGAAATTAGATGTTTTAATTTGTTGTTTATGTTGTTGTATGGGTAGAAACATGTTAGGAGTTCTTGAATTATGTTTACATGAAGTCTTTGTATGAATTACATGTGAATTAGACTGTTAGAAAGGAGCTTGTAGGCCAAAATTGGCTTTTGTTCATATTGTTGCCGAAGCTGCCAGTCAAAGACTGCAGTTTCGCGCCGCAGCGCGACTTGGTAGTATTAATCTCGCGCCGCAGCGCCGGCTCCACGTCGCAGCGCAAGTTAGCAGAATGGTCTGACAATGTACTTTTTGTACTCAAAATTTGAAGGAATTGTTATGGGATAATAGTAGGACTGTTAAATGTTAATTTCAATATTTCTATACTATGAATAAACATGTTATCAACGATTAACTTGTGTTATAACTTGATTATGTGATTAAATAATCAAACCTACACGATGAATGTAGTTAGTTAAGTTTGTAAAGTAGTAGTGACTAATTATGTCATGATGACATATGTTTATAGGATATTGTGATTTGAATTGTTCGATTTAGCCCACAAGCAAGGCAAGTTCTCTAATCTATTTTCTTATTGAAGTAATTATTGTTTCCAGTTCGATTACCTTATAAATGATGCAAGTTTTCTAATCCATTATCTTGTTGAATCAATTATTGTTTCCAATATAATAATGCAAGGTTTCTAAACTTTGATTTTTGATATTGAACAAGTTGTTCTTGTATTTAACTTGTTGTTTAGCATGCTCAGATATATTTGAATAGTTTTATCGTTCATATTATTATGCATGCTTAGTATTCAATTCTAAATAACCTTGACCTAATGTTGTTCAAGCAAGGTGTGATATAGTTATTCAAGTTGTATGCTATTAGATTATTCCTAAAGCATGACTTTAATTTACCATGTTTATTCAATTACGGTTATTCTATAGTATGACGTTATTGATTTTATTAAACTAATCCTTAGTTGATGTTCGTTGAATTCCAAATTACCCTGAAATGTTTCCAAACCAAACTCACTTTGGTGCGGACTTGTACTCTAAATACTGAGATGAACAACCCTATTATTAGGGGTAGCTTACGCTTAGTGTTGAAATGTTGTGCACAATACATTATACGAAGGGCTGATCCCCCTAAGTAAGAGGAGTCCCTATAGTCTTATGACTGTTAAAGTTTAAGTTGAAAAATTACTTATAACTATGGACATAGTTCGTGGTCTTAGGACCCTCAGTTATATACTTCAGAATGTTGATAAATCATATTGTTTAATTCTATCCAGCCTCTCATTTGACAATTGTTGTAAAGATTTTTCATTCATTGTTGTTCCAAGTGAGCTTTGTTTGCTCACTCTTGCTTATATAATTATTACAGTGAAAGAAGAGAAGGTTGATGTACCTAGCACCAGGAAGGGAAAAGTAAAGATGAACCAGTATTGAAGACTTGTAATATGATGTTATTATATTATCAGTTTTTAATTTGAATGGTTGTAATGAAGTTTATTTATTTTCTGCATTTGAATGATTGTATTTAAAGGTTAGACAACCTGGGAGATTTTTGTTATGTAACCCTTTAATGGGAAATGTTTTATTTATTCAATTTTAATATGATTGGGTAGTTAGATAGGAATTTTTGATTAAGTGAACACCAAATCCTGTGGGAATGAAGTACCTGGGTTTGGGGGTGTCACAAGTTGGTATCAAAGCCTTAGGTTATGAACCTTAGGTGGGGAAAAGCCTTAAGAAGTAACCTTCGAAAAGATAGTGATGATAAACTCTTATCGAGTTTTAAGGAAGAAGTAATAAAATAATTATGTGCTTATGTGTTTACAACTTATGTGCTCGTGAGCGTCGAGTAATAATGATTAGTAATTAAAACTTAAACTTTGGTTGACAGGATGTCTAATATAGGAGGATTCAGTCAAGCTAGGGAGGAGGAGCCTCGAGATATTCAGGTAGTCTGGGAACAATTACTACCACGGGAAACAGTTCCGTTGGTCACAGTAGTTGAGCAGGAAAGAGTACCTGATGAGGATGATGAGATAGAGACGGATGAGAAAGATTCCTTGGAGCTGTCACAGACAGATGAAGAGGACGAGGAGGAAAGGATTCCACTTAACTCGATAGCTGACCGTATATACGATGAGGTGTATGACCACAACGTGGAACTTCAAGATACTGTCGAGGAATTGCAAGAGATAGTAGCTGAACAACAGACCTCAATGGCACAGAAGGATGACGAGATCCAGGATCGAGAAGAACGACTGAACAATGTTGAAGAAAAGTTGGGTCACACTGAAGGAGAGAACGAGCAAATGAGAGTAGAGATTGCAGAGTTGAAGAGCAAGTTGAGAGAAGAATCTACAAAAAGGGCAAGAGCCAAAGATGCGTACAGTGAAGCTTATCAACAAGCTAGAAAAGCAGATAGGGACGCACAAGCAAAGAAAAGGAAGATGGAAGAGATGGATAACGTGTTCAACATCGCGATCAATCGAGCTCAAGATCAGGTCATGGGTTACCCAATTCAGTTTGAGACGTTGCCATCGTACATACTAGATCGTCGAACCATGTTCCGAATTATGGAAGAAGAGCATCGTAAGGCTTTGCAGTATCTTAATAGGACATCGTAGGAAGTGTACTTGATTTATGATTTATGATTTATGTTATGATAAATAATATGTAAATCCTAAGTGTTATGCAACCTATGGGATATGATGATGATGTCCTGAAACATTAGTAGTTCAGGAAAATAATGTAAATAGCAGTGATGCTATTGTTATGATGTTTTTAAAGAATTAAGTATGAATAAAAGTTATTATCTTCTTTTATCCAAAGTGTTATGTGTTATGTGGTGATTATTTTGGGGGCAAGTTAATTAGAAGTTACCTGAAAGAGTTGAGTAATAATCTAATGAGTTTTTTTTTAACAGAAAATGCCTCCAAGACGTCAACCACCCCGTCAGAGAACCGCTGAAGGAACCAACAATGATAATGCTGAAGCTAACCCTGTTCAGCAGCTGGTGATGTTACTGACATGTGCACTACAGAATCAACCGCAGAATAAACCACAAAATCAAGCTACAACGTTTAAGGACTTCAAGGCGGTTGGACCACAAGAATTTCATGGGTCCATGAACCCGATTGAGGCATAGACCTGGGTCATTGAGATAGAGAAAGTGTTTGATGTTGCAGGAGTAGGGGAAGATCAGAAGACTGCTTTTACAACATTTATGTTGAAAGTAGAGGCTAGTTATTAGTGGCAGGCCAATAAAACCCGAGGAGGACCAGGAGTTATGACTTGGGAAAGGTTTAAGGAGGTTTTCTTCGAGACTTATTTCCCAGAGAGTTCGAAGAGTCAGCTAGAGGTGTAGTTTTTAGAACTAAAACAGGGAACGATGACGGTGTCAGAGTATGCCACAAAATTCAACGAGTTGGCGAGGTGTGCGCCATACCAAGTCAGCACAGATGAACGCAAGGCGAAGAGGTTTGAATAGGGACTGAAGCCTTGGTTGTTTAGTAGGGTTTCCTTATTCCAGTTGAAGACGTTTGTAGCCATGATGGAAAAGGAAATTCTCGCCGAAGGTGGAGGCGAGGCTGTAACCAAGTTCAATCAAGA
This sequence comes from Panax japonicus, assembly GCA_020205505.1. Lineage (NCBI taxonomy): Eukaryota > Viridiplantae > Streptophyta > Magnoliopsida > Apiales > Araliaceae > Panax > Panax japonicus. The sequence continues at coordinate 19,426,913 of CM035106.1, forward strand.
ACAGAAAAAGAAGAAGAATGAAGTGGAGGTGAAGAATAGAGGTGGTGGTGGTGGGAATGGTAATAATAATCTGAAAAGAAAGTGGAATGGAAATGTGGGTGTTGGGAATCAACAAGGTAACCAGCAGAATAAGAAGTTTGAAGCATGTGCTACATGCGGAAAGTTTCACAAGGGTGTATGCTTGATGGGGAAGCATGTATGCTTTAACTGTGGCCAGGAGGGACACATCGCCCCAATCTGCAATCAACCTAAGAAGCATGTTTGCTACACTTGCGGGTCCAAGGATCACTTTGCTCGTGAGTGCCCTAAGAAGAAAACTGAAGAGACAACGGGAAGCAAGGGAGGAAACAGTGGAGGTACTTGGGCCATTACTGGGCTAACGACATCAAACAAACCCACAGCCAGAACCTTCAACATGACTGTGCAAGATGATGTGCAATCAAAGGATGTGGTGTCAGGTATTATCCCAATCAATGATATTGATGCTTATGTATTAATTGATTCCGGTGCTACTTGTTCATTTATATCTGATGAATTTGCTATGAGATTAGGATTGCCTAGTGAAGAATTGAATTTTCCTTTAAACATAGAAATTGCGAATAAGGAAGTAATTCATGTTCGGTTTGTAAACAAGAATTGTAAGGTGAATATTAAAGGAAATATTTTGATGGTAGATTTAATTTCGATTAGGCTTAGAGAGTTTGATGTTATTTTGGGAATGGATTGGTTGTTCAGTTGTGGAGCGATAATTAACTGTCAAAAGAAATGTGTAAACCTTATGACTCCGTCAAAGGTAGTTTTCAATGGTAGCAAATCGCCTAGACAAATGAAATGTCTGACGATTATGCAGGCCAAAAAGTTGTTGAGTCAAGGCTATGTGGGTTATTTAGCTTACATAGTCGATACTCAGAAGAAGGGTGTGAAACTGGAAGAAATACCAGTAGTTAGGAAATTTGTGGACGTGTTTCCGGAGGATTTTCTCGGACTTTCACCTGATAGAGAAATTGAGAGTTCATGATCGACTTAGCACCAGGAACCGCTCCGATATCGAAAGCCCCGTACAGAATGGCTCCGGTAGAGATGAAGGAACTGATGGTACAACTGCAGGAGCTGTTGGACAAGAAATACATTCAGCCGAGTGTATCACCATGGGGAGTATCGGTGTTATTCGTAAAGAAGAAGGATGGGTCAATGCGTCTTTGCATTGATTATAGGGAGTTAAATAAAGTCACTATTAAGAATAAATATCCCTTGCAGAGAATAGATGACTTGTTTGATCAATTAAAGGGTGCCATATATTTCTCTAAAATAGATTTGAGAAGTGGGTATCACAACTGAAAGTAAGGAAGGAGGATGTACCAAAGACAACATTCCGAACTCAGTATGGACATTACGAGTTTTTGGTGATGTCTTTTGGTTTGACAAACTCCCCTGCAGCGTTTATGGATTTGATGAACAAGGTGTTTAAACCATTTTTAAACAAGTTTGTGGTGGTGTTTATCGACGATATTCTGGTGTATTCTAGAACTCAAGAAGAACACATGGAACACTTACGTCTAACGCTGGAGACGCTAAGAAACGAAAGGTTGTACGCAAAATTCTCTAAATGTGAATTCTGGTTAGAACGTGTATAATTTCTTGGGCACATAATCGACAAGGATGGAATTTCAGTGGATCCATCAAAGGTCGAAGCTGTGATAAATTGGGAACAACCAAGAACTCCATCAAAAGTAAGAAGTTTCTTGGGATTGGTAGGGTATTACAGACGGTTTATTCAGGATTTCTCCAAGATAGCCACTCCGTTAACAAATTTGACGAGGAAATCTATAAAATTTGTTTGGACGAAGAAGTGCGAAGGAAGTTTCCGGGAATTGAAAAAGAAGCTAAGCATGGCACATGTGTTGTCATTACCAGATAATATAGGAAATTTTGTGGTGTACAATGATGCTTCACACAAGGGATTAGGATGTGTCCTTATGCAGAATGGAAAATTCATCGCGTATGCATCAAGACAATTGAAGGACTACAAAAAAGGGTATCCAACTCATGATTTAGAGTTGGTGGCAGTTGTGTTTGCACTAAAGATATGGAGACACTATCTCTACGGAGAGAAATGTGAGATCTACACAGTCCATAAAAGTCTGAAGTATATTTTCACTCAAAAAGACTTGAACATGCGTCAAAGGAGATGGATGGATTTGATAAAAGGATTATGATTGTGAGATCTTTTATCATCCAGGCAAAGCAAATGTGGTTGCAGATGCCTTGAGTAGGAAAGGAAGAGAGAAGTTGATGCTGTTAACTGATAAGGAGGAGCTTATTACAGCAATGTCAAGGTTAGAGTTAGAAATCAAATTTCCAAAAGAATCTGATGAGAAATTGTACCAGATGGAAGTCAGTCAAACTTTGGTGGACAAATTGAAGAATGCTCAACTACAGGATGAGGAATGCAGAAAAATAAGAGAAAGTGTGGTCGAGGGAAAGGAAGTGAAATACAAGGTTGATACTGATGGAATGCTGAGATTCGAGGGATGAATCTGGGTTCTAGCAGTACCAGATATTAAAGAAGACATCTTGACAGGAGCTCATAGCTCGAGATATTCGATTCATCTAGGAAGTACGAAGATGTAGCAAGATTTGCGACGACAGTTTTGGTGGCCAAATATGAAAAGAGACGTTGCAGAATGCGTTGTAAAGTGCTTAACATGTCAGAGAGTCAAAGCCGAGCATCAAAGACCAAGCAGATTACTTCAACCATTAGAAATACCGGAATAGAAATGGGAACATATCATAATGGATTTTGTGGTAGGTCTCCCACCGACTCAGAAAGGATACGATGCGATTTGGGTGATAGTGGACAGATTGACAAAATCTGCACACTTTTTGCCAATAAAGATTAGATTCAATCTTGATTAGCTGGCAAAATTATATGTTAAAGAGATCGTTGCAAGACATGGAGTTCTAGTGTCAGACAAAGATTCGAGATTCACATCAAACTTCTGGAAGAGACTACAAGAATGTATGGGAACACAGTTGTGAATGAATACGACATATCATCCACAAATAGATGGACAAAGCAAACGAAAGATTCAGACATTAGAAGATATGCTGAGAGCATGCGTCATGGATTTCAATGGAAGCTGGGATGAACAATTATTGTTGGTGGAATTTGCCTACAATAACAGTTACCACGCAAGCATCGGCATGCCGCCTTACGAAACATTATACGACAAGAGGTGCAGAACTCCACTGTGCTGGGATGAAGTCGGTGAACGTCAACTGTTAGGACCAGAACTGGTACAACAAACTGCTGAGGTTGTCAAACTCATCAGAACAAGATTGATAGCTGCTCAAGACAAACAAAAGAAATATGCTGATCAACACAGACAAGATCATGCATTTGACATAGGAAATTACGTTTTCCTAAAAGTTTCACCTTGGATGGGAAAAATTCGATTTGGTAAAAAGGGGAAACTAAGCCCAAGGTTTATTGGACCCTTCGATTATTATCGAAATAAATGTCGATTTTCACTAACACTAATAATTCCAACACAATGGAACTATCAATTTCATCTTTAATTAACACGAACTTATTCATCATTAATATTATAATTCACAATATTTAACAACTAGGTCGTTCCCAGGAAAGAGGGGGCTTTCTGATAAGGATTTCTCCTTATTGGTGCGCAATTAGGTGAACAAACCTCTCCTTGACAAAACTTCTAGACATTATCAATATTGCAAATAATAATATGAATAACTTTGCCGTCTCAATTATTGATTTAATAATTTAACATATTATACAGATGATACTGTGACAATAATTGAGTCAATAATATGAGAGATATGATGCAACAATTACTGTAGCAATAATTGAGTATAACTGAGTGACTTCTTACGTAAGCATCAATAATCAATACTGTGTGCTACTATACAACCATGCGTATTACTGTACTTTTACTACCGGGTAGTTCAAAAGTTTAACGGTAAAACTTTCGCCGTTATTTTTATAAAAAGATAATTTTATCGTTTTCTAAATACGATAATACTTCCGTTGTGGGGTCCACCAATGATTGTGCCGTCGTACGGATATTCCCCACAAAGTTCTCCAAGTGTGAGTTTTGGTTGCAGATAGTGCAGTTTTTGGGTCACGTTATCGACAAGGATGGTGTTTCGGTGGATCCAGCAAAAGTAGAAGCTGTTATCAACTGGGAACAGCCAAAGACGCAAGATACTATCGGAGATTCATCCAAGATTTTTTAAAGATAGCATCGCCGTTGACCAACCTTACTAGAAAGACGGTGAAGTTCGTTTGGACGGAGAAATGTGAAGCGAGTTTCATGGAATTGAATAAGAGGCTCAGTCAAGCACATGTGTTGGCTTTACCAGACAACACGGAAGGATTTGTAGTTTATAGTGATGCGTCACACAAGGGTCTTGGCTGTGTACTGATACAACATGACAAGGTCATTCTGTACGCTTCACGTCAGCTGAAGGACTATGAGAAAGGTTATCCGACTCATGACCTGGAGTTAGCATCAGTAGTTTTTGCCTTGAAGATTTGGAGGCACTATTTGTATAGCGAGAAGTGTGAGATATATACGGATCACAAGAGTCTGAAGTATATCTTTACGCAGAAGCAGCTAAATATGAGGCAGCGCCGATGGCTAGAATGGATCAAGGATTATGATTGTGAGATTCTGTACCATCCAGGCAAAGCAAATGTAGTGGCAGATGCCCTGAGCAGAAATGGCAGAGAGAAGTTACTGAAGTTAACCATTTAAGAGGAATTGGTGAAAGATTTCGAACGACTTGACATAGAGGTTAAGTATCCGATGGAGACCAATGAGAAATTATTTACAGTGGCAGTGAGCCCGACTTTATTAGATAAGGTTAAAGAGGCTAAAGAGAAGGACGAAGATTATGACAACATCAAGAAGAGGTTAGCTGAAGGGGATGAATTGAAATACAAGATTGATGGCACCAGACTGCTGAGATTCGAAGGACTAATTTGGGTACCGTTAGTACCAGAACTAAGAGAAGAGATTTTGCAAGAAGCACACAGTACGAGGTACTCAATACACCCAGGAAGCACAAAGATGTATCAAGATTTATGTTAACACTTTTGGTGGCCAAACATGAAGAGAGAGGTTGCAGAATACGTCAGCAGATGTCTAACTTGTCAGAGAGTCATGGCAGAGCATCAACGACCGAGTGGATTACTACAGCCTTTAGAGATTTTAGAGTGAAAATGGGAGCACATCACGATGGATTTTGTGGTGGGACTTCCAACAAAGCAAAAAGGGCAAAACGCCATATGGGTGATTGTAGACCGTCTTACGAAGTCGGCCCACTTTTTGCCGATCAAGATCAGGTATAGTTTGGACCAGCTAGCCAAATTATATATCAAAGAAATTATCTCGAGACATGGCGTACCAGTATCTATTATATCAGATAGAGATCCGCAATTCACGTCAAACTTCTAGAAGAGTCTTCAAGAAAGAATGGGGACGCAGCTACAGATGAGCACCGCGTATCATCCGCAGATCGATGGACAAAGCGAGAGAACGATTCAAACGCTTGAAGACATGCTTAGAGCTTATGTGATGGACTTCAAGGGTAGCTGGGAGGATCATCTTCCATTAGTAGAGTTCTCATACAAAAATAGCTATCACGCAGGCATCGGAATGCCGTCGTACGAAGCATTATATGGGAGGAAATATAGAACGCCCTTATGCTGGGATAAAGTGGGTGAACATCGACTATTGGGACCAGAAGTGGTGCAGCAGACCGTAGAGATCATCAAGGTGATAAGAGCCCGACTGGTAGCAGCTCAAGATTGCCAAAAGAAGTATGCAGACTTACATCGCCAAAAGAGAGATTTTGAAGTGGGAAGCTATGCATTTTTGAAAGTATCTCCCTGGAAATGGAAGAAAAGGTTTGGAAAGAAAGGTAAACTGAGTCCGAGATTTATTGGACCCTTCGAGATGTTGAGGAAGATAGGTGAAGTGGCGTACGAGGTAGCTATACCTCCTGAATTGGAACATATTCATAATGTGTTTCATGTGTTAGTGCTACGAGCATATAAGCCTGATTATAAGCACGTGATATCGTACAATCCAATTCAGGTCAAAAAGGATTTGTCGTACGAGGAAATTTCGGTTGAAATTTTAGATAGAGAATAGCAAAAATTGCGAAATAAGGTTATACATTCTATAAAAATTCTTTGGAGGAACCACACTACTGAAGAAGCTACGTGGGAACTCGAAGAAAAGATGAGGGAAAATTATCCACATCTTTTTGAGTAACCCTATATGTAATTTTGGGGACGGAATTCTTATAAGGGGGGAGGATGTAATAACCATGAATTTTAAGTCACTATATATGTATGTACATTATTGATATTTAAAACTTTGTGTTATATAGTGATTTAATATGTGACAACATATGTGAAGTGGTGCATGGATCAATAAACATATATACTCTAGTTATGGATATATACATTTATAGATTTCATTAAAAATGAAAGCTTCGTAACCTAATTATACATTAGGTGAGACAATTAAATAACCTAAGGGTTATGGTAATAAGGAAAGGTTAGTATTTAATATGTATATTAACTTAAGTGGATAATCTTGTTATTTCAAATGACTAATAATTTTAAACTTATTTCTAGTAAACCTAATTAGGTTATGAGCTAAAGTCACATGTATAAGTAATTAAATTTCATAAGATTGAGAATGGAAACCCTAAATAAATAATTTGGGTAACATATATTAAAATTGTTAGACTATGTTTATTACATGGCCCAAAATAATTAAAGGAGAATCCCAAAAGAAATAAAATGCAAACCAATACTTAGCCCACTTGATTAAGGGTATTTTAGACTTTTGATTAATCAAATTTGTGCATTAAAATAAAAGCAAACTGGAGGAGATAATGGGGGCAAGGGGACCGACCATATTAGGCCTTTTAAGGCAACAAAATTAAGCTAATCAAGTTCCTTAATTAGTAACACTTACATCAAGTACAAATGTGTCCATCTCCCATTGGTAGAAAGTCTACTTAGCACCCTTAATCACATGATTAGGCTCAATTGAAAGTGATAAGGTGAAGCCTTTTATCCAAGGGACAACAAAAGTATGGGGGATATTAGTTAAATCACACATTTCAATTGCTAGACATTTCATTTCTCTTATTCTTCTTCTTATATTTTTCTCCCAAGCTAGCAAGATACAAGAGAGAAAAGAGAGAGAGGGGTTTGGTTTTTGGAAGAGAAAGAGAGGAGTGTGCTATCTTGTTTGATGCACCCTAAGATTATATATTACTTTGGTAAATCTAGGAAGGTTGCTACTAGATCAAAGTATAACCTAATCTTCATCTTCTTCTTCTATTTTGTGTTATATCATGATTTGTTGGGGTTATGAAATAATACAGAAGATACCCTAGTTCTACATATCATCATGTATGGAACTAAGTATCTTGAGTGTTAGATCAAAGGTTTAGAGGAAGAAAATGAGCATATGTTCTCCTAGGGGTTAAACCCTGGTTTTTCTTCCACTAAATCTTGTGTAACTCAAGTTTTAAAACTTGGATTTGTAATCCGTCGAAGGGGGTGCTAGATACATTAGTTATCTAGTAAACCCAAGTGGTAGAACACAAATCTAGTAAGTATTGAAGCAATGGGGGCTGTTTTCCCCAAAATAGTCCACATAGAGAATTAAAGTTTTAAAACCCTAAAATGCTACTATCCCCATTTTTCTTAAGGCTGTTTTGGACAATTTCAAGTCTTTTAAAAATCTGGAAAAAATCACAAAGGTACCTTAAGAAGTTATCTACGTGTAGTAAAAAGAAAGGACACGTTTCGATTTATAAGTTGTGCGTAATGGCTATTTCTGTAAAGGACTCCTAAATATTAACACTCGAATTTCTCATAGTCTATACACTGGAAAATTCCAAAAATTTTACAGTATATTCATATATGTTATGAGAGTATATCCTAAAAATTTTAGAATTGTTTGAGCAAAACTCAATTTATGAAAAATGAAGCAAGATCCGAGTGTTTTGGGCACTTTAAAATTAGTAAATCACTTTCTAAAATTCCAAAAAAAATTAGAGATCATTATTGGGTCATATACTGTCCAAATCTAGAAAAGAATAATTTTTGGAATTAGTTTGTTATTTTTCCTAAAAATGATGAAGTTATGAATAAAAGGAAATAAATAGTTAAATGATGTCTTAAATAAGAAAAATGTGATTTTAATGCTTGAATACTCCTAATATATAATATTATGACTATTTTAGGGCATTTTGGTAATTTATAATAAGAAATATTATTTATGACCTTTTATGGATATTAAATAAGTGTTTTTTTAAAGGGTGAACAATTAAAATAAATTGTTTATTGATCTAATAAATTATTAAAATGTTATTATGATATTAATAACATTAGAATATGATATTGTTAAGTAAATAAAAATATTAAGATTAAAATTTCATTAAAATATTATTAAATGGATAATAATATTTGATTTAAGCCTTTAATAAATGATTAAAGTATTGTTAAATGATTAATAATATTAGATTAAAATATTAATCTTAGATTAAAATATTATTAAAAGATTAATAATATTAAATTAAAGTATTTTTGGATGATTAAAATATTATTAGGTAAATAATAATATTCCAGATTAAATAAAATGTTATTAAAAATGTAATAACATAAGTAAATGAATAAAATATTATTAAGTGATTAATAATATTAATAAATGAATAAAATATTAATACTATTGGTAAATGAATAAAAGTATTATGAATTGATTAATGATACTAAAGCATAAGTATGATATTATTAAAGTAATAATATTAATACATGATGAAAATATTATTAAGAGGATTAATAATATTAGTAATGTATTAAAATATTATTAAGATGTTAATAATATTAGTAAGCGAATAAAAGTATTATTAGTGAACTAATAATACTAAGAGGTGAATTAAATATTATCAAGATTATTAATATTAAGTGAATTAAAGGTAGTTGTTATTTAATAGTAACATTATCGAGGCAGGATAATATTTCTAAGAACTAAATGTAATATATAATAACTATGTGATTACATAATCTAATGTTATGATATGGCTAATTGAAAGATTAACTATAGGTCTCTCAAAGGAAGATAATTAAACTGCCTAGCGAATAGAATTTAATTACGTAGCTGTAACCTACAAACGAGGCAAGTTTCCTAACTCAAACTCGAGTTATTATTTTCAAAGCATGTTAGTGAATAATTATTGATGATTATTCACATCTATAATGATTATTTAAATTCGCACTTTGTGCAATTGAATTCATGTTCTATTATTATTGAACTGTGAATTAAATTAAAGTTCTTTCATTCATGAACTGTTTATGAGATAGATCTGTGACACCCCCAAATCCGATACTTCCATTTCCACAGAATTTGGTGTTCACTGTACAAACATCATCTTATCTATCTACCCATAAATAAAATACAATCATACAATAGATAGAATAAATAATAACTCTCTCCCCTTATGGGGTTACATCAACTGCATAACTAAATAAATCTCAGGTTAATCTAACCTTAAAATATATGTGCGAAAATATAACAATTAAGTCTTAAGTAACATTAATTTTAAATGTCATTACACAATCAGATAAACAAATAGTCTTCATTACTTGCTAATCTTGCCCTTTCCTTTACTAGTGGAAGGCTCGTCTGTTCTCTCGTTCTTAACTGCAATGTTATTATTACGCAAGAGTGAGCACGATTGCCCACAAGTATAACAATATAATAAATGAATAATAATAACATGCGAATGAATTAATAACTTTGAATATAAAAGCTCAACTTTTGAATCAAGAATGAATAACAAGAATCAAAAGAAATTCTGAGGGTCACAAGACCTTGAACTATGTCCTAGGTTGTCAAGTGTTTATTCTTGAAACCTTTAACAGTCATAAGACTATGGACTCTTCTTCTCGTACTTAGGGGGATCAACCCTTAGTACCATACTGTGCACAATATCTTAACGCTAAAGCGTACATAATCCCCTTAAAAGGGTTGTTCATCTCAGTTTTGACATCAGAGTCCGCACCAAAGGAAGTTTGGTTTGGATAAGCTTAATAAAAATTCTGGAATTTAGAACGCTCATCGACTATGGACTAGTCGAATCATCAAGGTTCACTAGTCTTACAAGTTTCAACAGTAGATTGATAATGATTTGAATAATAAAGCTCAAGGGTATACAATCAAATAAGTATTGTATAACTGAATCATGCTTTTAAAGAACAGTAATATCTCATATGAAATCTTCACTTAAAGAAACAATTATAAGGACTTGCTCGACATAAAAGTAAAGTTTAAGTTTAAACAAACTTGCTCAATAGAATGGAGTTAGGGATAGGATACTTGCCTCGTGTGTAGGCTAAACGATTACTACTTCCGTTCACCACAAATCCTACACACATACCATATGTATTCACGACATGCATTAGTTACATTTTCACTTAATTATTTAATATAAAATCCACTTTATTTAACAAATCATTACCCTTATAATTTAATTACTTAATTAAATTAGAATATTTTCATTCTCTTACTATTATTACACTCGAATAAATTATTTCATAATAATTTCCATCTAATATTTATTTTATTCAATAGATATCTCAATTAAAATATTTACTTTATTTTATAAATATTTTAATAATAATTTTCATCGAATATTTATTTTATTCAATAGATATCTCAATTAAAATATTTAATTTATTTTATAAATATTTTAATAATAATTTTCATCGAATATTTATTTTATTCCATAATATCTCAATTAAAATATTTAATTTATTTTATAAATATTTTAATAATAATTTTCACCAAATATTTATTTTATTCAATAAATATCTCAATTAAAATATTTAATTTATTTTATAAATATTTTAATAATAATTCTCATCAAATATTTATTTATTTTTTTTATTTTTTATTATTATTATTTTTTAGCCGTCGGGGCGGGGTAATTTAGTTTGGTAACGCCCGCCGGGGGTGGGGTTACCCAGGCTCATTTTTTGCAGTTTCTGCAGTTCGCTAACATAACAAGGCCAAATTAGGCCAAAAATCAATCACAGGTAAAATTATACATGAATATGGCCATAACTTCCAATTAGTTATTTTTACACGAATTTAGACTTACTCAATCATTGTAATACATATATAATCATTACTTAACCCATCTAGCATGATTTTCAACAAGTTACAACACATAATTTGCAAAATCAACACATTTACTTCCACTGTTCTTGATGTTCTTGAAGGTTTTGAAAATAAAACATGAAAATTGTCACTACGGATTCGTTATAACACAGAATCCGTTTATTTAAACTTTGGTCTCTTCGTATCAACATGCATAATAATATACGAGTGTAAAATTTAGGGATAATATACGATCAATACATAAAATATCACGTATAAGGCCATAAGGCCAAAACCCACACTCTGTAATTTTGTAGCAATCATATACGACATGTTTTCATGAATTTGATGATATGGTTTACATAATATATATAATTAAAATACGATGTGTTATGTCATAACACATACACAACCCAAAATCATTACTCCTATTCCAATTACAGAGGTTTAAACCAAAAACTTTGAAACCCATATATATGAAACTCAATGACGTAAAATAAAAATTAGAAAGGAGGAGATTACCCTGTAGAGTATAAATTAGTAGGCTTAGATACTTTTGATTCCTCACTCTCAATCTCCTTCACAATCTCTGAATATTTTCTCTGACAATCTAACTCTGTAAATTCTCAATCTCTCTGCTTATTTCTAAACTTAGCCAAAAATAATAAAAAGAAAAAGAAAGAAGAGTACGTATAAAGGAAAGAAACTGATGCGCATTATGGTCAGTTACCCATCATGGGTTAACTGCCTAAAACTCCCACTAAAGCCATGTTTGGCTAGCCTTAAAAAGGCTATATCCAATTAATTTAATAAAATCTTTATAATATAGTTTAAATCATGTCACACCCTTAGACATTAATTCAAATATCTTATTTAATTTAATTTAAATAAAATATAATAACTTCTCATAAATTCACAGTCATATAATTAATTTTCTCATTAATTAATAATATTAAATTATTAAATCTCTAATTAATTATTACATTAATTAAAATAACATTATGCTTATTAAATATTTCATTTAATACAATAAGCTCACATAATGACATACTTCGAATAATAAATATTCTCCAGATTAATTTAATAAATGTAACACATATAATTAAATTAATCCATCACAATTGCATCAATTAATTATTAAATCTAATAATTAAATCCTCAAAAATATTTATTTAATTCAATAAATATTAAAATTTAATTTACAAAAATCTCGTTCGTCACAAGATCTATGCTAATTGTATCAGCTAGATCAAACATGTTTAAATTTGTTAAATCAAATGTATTTTAAAAAGCTGTTCTTATTAAATTGATATGATAAGAACTCTTGACTGAGAAAAGGGCGAAATTGATTAAGGCATGATATCGATGCCGGATTATTAAGTGTTTATGTATAAATCATTGGGTATGAAAGGTCGATCCCCTTGAATACCAAAGCTTATTAAGAGGTCTAGTTTAAATGACTGAGAACCTTGGCAAATGTTCATGGTTATTTCAAAACCACTCAGTATACATTATTCAATTATTCAAATATTCAATTGTTGATTATTAATTCATGTTCCTTCACAATCTTATACTATTGTTGAACATTGAAAGAAAAAATTCTTTCTAGTCATGATATATCTCCCTTGTATATAAACTTGCTAAGCAAATTAGTTGCTTACCCTTGCTATATCATGACATTTATTTCAGTTAAGCCTGAAGGATCCAATACGAAAGACAAAGGCAAGGGCAAGATCCAAGAATAGTTTAGAATGAATGTTAGTTATTATTATCTGATGGAATTTCTTATGTAAACCTTTTGTAATATGAATGGGCTTTTAAGTTAAGGTTAAGAAGACCTTGGGACTATGTTATGAAACTTTATTATAATGAACAATGTATGTTTATTATTTCGTAACAGTTATAGAATGCTTATGATGATAGATCGTGAGCACCGAATCTGAGGTTAGAGAACCTGGATTTGGGGGCGTCACACTAACTATCAAATATACACATGAGAAAAGAATCACCTTTCCACCACATATACATTGACAGCAGGACACCGATATTCCAATGATTATCAATGTGATAAACCAAGTACATGCACAAAATCTCTGCCCATACAAAGGTTTGTACAACTTAGTCACCATTTGAGTCCTCAATTGAAATCCCACCTAAGTTTATCTTACTCTTAACTTGCTCAATACGAATTTCTCGTATCACATTATCTATAACTCCTCATGAGTAATCTCGTACTATATCAGAGTACATTATCTTTATAGCATCAAGCTATAATTATTCAAACATTATAGATCATCTTTCTTTTATAACTTAAACAAATCACGTCGTGATCTTATTTTATAAGCATCTCCCTTAAAATTATTTTCTTAACTCGTGATTGTTTTGTTTTACGATCCTTTTTCTTTCCTTTTTCATCATTTATGATTTCATTTATGCTTTTAATCTTACAAACTTTGTCTATTCATCATTATTTGTTATCTTGACTATTGGATTTCAGTAACTCCCATTTCTTATCTTTATATCTCTTCAAGATTCTTCTTTGAATTTTCTTGTTTATATAGCAATTCTTCCTTTAAGAATTTCTAACTTCATTTACATTGCTCAACATTTCATTCGAGTTCCACATTTTCATCATACGTATCCATTTTCTATACTTGGTACACATCGAGTCTCTAACAGTTTCAATATGGTACGCTGAGTGATTTCCCACAAACAACCAACAAACTAGGTTCTGAGTTGCTAGTTCGTATATACCTCCGCTCTATGAAGGAGTCGTTTAGCCCAGATATCATACATCAACTATTAAAGAGTACAATTATACCATACTTAAATATAACTTTTTATTCTTAACTTCTTTATCATTCTCTTCTTATAGACATTGTCTATTTATTATCGTCTTACATCCTTATTATTAGAGTTGGGTAACCCCACATTCATATTCCTTATAACTCTGCGAGATTCTTCTTTGAATCCTTTCATGCATGTTTTAATCCCTTCTTTATAAATTTCTTAAATTACTTCTTATTGTTCAAACTCTATTTCAGCTTATTCTTTCATTATCTTCACCTTCCTTCTCTAAGGTTATAGACTAAGGTACTCATACCGAAGGTTTATAACCTACAGCTTTTATACTAACTGTAACGACCCTAAGATTCATACAACTCAATTATCGACTTCGAACGTTAATAACACGTCTAACTTCTGATTTTACATCATTATTTGATATTAAACTTAATAATATGTGGAATACAATATTATTAATTCCCTAAATCAAAATCTTCTATCTTCTTACTTTAATTCCCTAAATCAAAATTTTCTATCTTCTTACTTTAATTCCCTAAATCAAAATCTTTATCTTTTACACATCTCTGAATCAATTTTATTTTGTGAATCGCTTCATCAAAGTTATTATATAGAATCTTACATTTCAATATGATAACCTTTACATATCAAATAACTCAAACTTTACAGTTTATTATTACATAATTATTGTGATTTATCAAGTACATTTCTCAAAACCATTATCTTTAGCTACCTTTGAACCATACTTAGCTTATTACTCACTTTATCAAAGTTAATAAATAAAACTTACATCCAGGTTCAACATTCTTTCATACAACAAACAAAACTTAAACTTTATAACTCAACATTTATTAAACATCATACATTATTCAGAACCTTAAACATGGTTCAAATAATAATAGTTCAACCAAAGTGTAAAAATCTTCAAGTATCACATCTGATTCATGTCTTTCAAGTAGCACATAACTTTACCTTGAATACTTAACCTGCAAAAGTGGTTATTTGCAAGGTTGAGCTCGACAGCCCAGCAAAATCTAACAGCTTTCATGCATCACGTAGCACATAATAAAATGCTCAAGATACATCTTATAAACATTGGACTAACATAACATACATGCTGCATTTCATATAACAATTATAAAGATTGAGTTCCTTACTCAATCAGCATGCTTTACTCAATCAATGTAGTCATAAATTGACATTAACATTTCATACTTTCAACATATATGACACATCATGCTCTTTTCAATAAAGATTTAAAACACCTAATCATTAAGTTCGAATAGCAAATAGGAACTAAAAGACTTGCCTTGATCGTTGTTTACCAATAACAATTTAACAGCTTACAGTTATCTGCACTTCACGTGCCTTACACAATTATATAATTATACACATCAACTATTAGTCACATAGCAATGCATAGTAGTTGTAATGTAAACTTTACTCTACATCTCATAACCCTTCCTATTATCAATACACAATGTTCAATTTTATTGTGTTAACTTTTGACTTATATCTCACTATATTTCAAACTCGAAGTTCATTCAAGTGTTTAAGTCTTACTAGGAATCATTATTGGTTTTATATTAAACCCATTTCATATCTTATAATATTCATTTCATTTGACTTAAAACACTTTTACGTTCATTAACATTTGTTACGGCATTTCGACGTTCATTCGTCACACGCCCGATTTGTCTCTCTTGTGTATGCTTAGTATGCTTATACAACCTATTTAATACATCATTTATTAATGTTAAAGCATTATTATTTTTACTAACATTGATGTTTTATAACTTAGAACAACATTTTTTATCGTCAGAAGCACTACACTTGCATACGTGCATGCCCGACGCTCTCCGATTGTCCCTGAAAACACAATTGTCCTAATGATGACCATTTTGATACCTGTTCCCTACCTCAAATTGAATACCTTAAAGAATGAAAGTTGGAGGTCTATTCATACTCGTTCTGGATCATCTTGAATCTCCTCAATCAGAGTTCGTATGAAAATGTTATGCCTATTTTACTAAAACAGGTCGAAACAGTCACACCTGACATACTATGGGCTCAACTGCGCCTAATTAAGGCTTGGGCACAGCGCAGCTACGTCCAAATGACTTAGGGCACAACGCAGCTGCACCCGTTAGCAGAAACGGGACTCTGAAGTTCACTGTTCTTGCGATTTTTGACCTTCTTCTCATACTAATAACTTGAGTTATACACATCCAAATTGGTCTGTTTTCGATTCTATAGATTCATAATTCATAGAACTACAACATACTAGAATTATAACAATTTATAGAAACATAAAATAGCCTAAATATTGATCCAAAACTCATGTTCGTACTAAACTTTCATGTTTAAGATGTCTAGCGAATTCATTCACTTCGAATTCGTTTTTTAACCAAATTAATTCATTCAACTTGCGTTCTTTTTGTTTCTTAACGTATTAACATATTCTAGACTCAATTTACAGTTTAGTTCACAAACTAACTACTAAATTTTGTACTTTCACAAGACACATATATACACATGCACTATAAATAATTTTTCCTTCTTTTGAACGTAAATAGTGCACAAAAATCTTGTCTAGATGCTAGTTATAACATCAAAATTTGCTAATAAACACAATAAATCAGTTTGTATAACAACAATTCATCAAACGTACAACTACAGAATATTGAAACTCAAGAACATGAACTCTTTTAATAAACATAAAACTCAAGGTTGAGAGGCTATACGTTCAATTGCTTGGAGATAATCTTTGATAACACAAAAATTGTTTGGAATCATAGAAGTCTTTCTCTCCTTTCTCAAGCTCTCTCTTTCTTTCAAATTCAAAATTCAAAAGCCATGAGGCTTTGTTTGGAAATTTTTTTTAAAAATAAAGACTTAATATCCTTAAGACTTGTTTGGGTAAATCCATTTAAAACTACTTTAATTTATTTTAATAACTCATTTAGTTTATAGTCCCACATTATTTATTTGGATTCTCATATCCAATCTAAGTTAAATAAATAAAACTAATTACCACAAAATTATAATTTTCATTATAATTTTACTTAATAAATTAACATATCACTTTAGTTACTAAACTAAATTAAGACAATATTTTATCAAACTATATAATCCTTAACAACTCTCTAATTTAGTTATTAAGTTAAATTAGAGTATTATCTCATAAATTTAATTCATCACTCTTTTATCTTAATTAAGTTAATTTATATAACTCATGAATTATTTACTTACTAATAAATAATCCAACAAATATCTACTAAACAACAAACACATCAATTAAAAATATTTATTTAATTCAATAAATATTTGAAATTATAAAAAAAATTTGGATTGTTAAAATGGGTGTCGTAGTCAATTTCTTCTTTAAGTGCTCAAAAGCAGCAAAGCATTCCTCGTCGAATTTAAACGGGACATCCTTCTTTAGCAAACTGCACAACGACTTGGTGATCTTTGAGAAGTCCTTTATGAAACGACGATAGAACCCCGCTTGCCCAAGGAAGCTACGGACCCCTTTCATAGAAGTTGGTGGAGGTAAGCTCTCAATAGTCTCTAGTTTTGCTCTGTCCACCTCTAATCCTTTCCCTGACACTTTATACCCTAAGATAATGCCTTCATGTACCATAAAATGGGACTTTTCCCAATTCAGCGCTAAATTGGTCTCAACACACCTCTTAATACCATAACCAAATTCTCCAAGCATATGTCAAAAGAGTCCCCAAAGACTGAGAAATCATTTATGAAGACTTCCACGTTCTGCTCAACCATGTCGGAGAATATGTCCATCATACATCTCTGGAATGCTGTTGAGGCGTTGCATAATCTGAAAGACATCCTCCTGAATGAAAAAGTACTATATTGGCACATGAAGGTTGTAAGACCCCGAATTTTGTGAATAAAGATTTATTTTTCTCGAAATATTTTTTTAATATTATGGTGTGGATTTGAGATAATGTTATAATTGTGGGTAATATTTATAAATTTTTCAAAGTATGCAAGTTTTTATATTATATTCGATTGGTTGGGGAATATTCGTTTTGTCAAGGAATATTCGTACAACGGCACAATGATTGGTGGACCCCACAACGGAATTATTGTCGAAATGAGAAAACAACAAAAATATCTTTTTATAAAAATAACGGCGGGAGTAACATATCAGAGAATAACAAAAATATCTTTTTTATAAAAATAACAAAAATATCAGAGAATTCTTCTTCTATAATATTGAGCTCATTTCTTTCAAGTTTTAGGAAGCTTTGAGTGTAGAAAATAGTGAAAGTTTTCTTCACGAATATATCCGCTATACCTATTGGAATACTCTTTTTTTTAGGTAAGGGGTATTATTTATTTCATATTCGCTTACGACATTATTTTTCGTATTCGTAAGGAATTTTACTTTCGTTTAATATTCGTAATGAATATCATTTTTGTTCAATATCCGTAAGGGATATTATATTCATTTAATATTCGTGGGAATATTATTTTTGTTCAACAGTTGTAAGGGATATTATTTTTGTTCAGTATTCATATGAAATAATATTTTCTTCCATACCCTGTAGTATATAAGTAATATTATTTTGTTTCAGATTTCGAATTCTACACTCATTTTGTTAAAGTTTTGGCTTCTATACTCCATGAAATTAGTAGAATATCCTTGATATTTGCGTTTCATCCAGTATCTTTTTATGAAAATATTATTCTGAGCATTCTTGATAAGTTTTAACTTTTTCATGCCGGAGTACTATTCACGGGGTTACTATTCTCGAAGTACTATTCACGAAGTACTATTCATGACAAAATTTGATTTTTTTTAGTCCAAATCATTTTTGATACAATATTATTCTTGAATTTTACTCCACAAAATAGTATCATACTGACAATTTGGATATTATTGAATTCTGAATAAACTAAATTATAAATCTTTAAAAATCTATCCTTTACTTTCTTTTAATTGAATTCTTATATCATTGTCATGATCCTCATGTTTATATTATGATGAAAGTCATCTTTAGCACGTAGTGCATAGATGGACTTAGTATGATTATGACCAGAGATTATTCGGTATAATCATGATCATAATGTTACAAATGATGTGGTAAAAGTCCTCATTGGCCCGTAGTGCATTGATGAATAGTTTTTGGTATAATCATGACCATGGGTTCTCTTCGGCCAAGGGTGCGAAGATGAATTGTTTTATGGCGTGATCATGACCGTTGATGAAAACACGAATATCCTTGGCCCGTAGTGCATGAATAATTCATGGTCGTGATACTAATGAATATCCTTGGCCGTAGTGCAGGGATGATTCGATGATGTGGATTATTTATTAAGCTGAGTCTCAGCGATAAAATTTATGATTAAACTTTTAAATCATAGAAGATGGTAGATATTATGCTCTATTTGACTCTTCTAATGGATTGTTTATTCCGCTGCAGTTGTTGATCTAAAACTTGTTGTCTATTGTATTCTATCAGTTGTTATACTGTTGAAAGCTAACGATAATTTATTCTGTATTATCTTAGTCATAATATTTCTTATTGAGCTAGTTGAGCTCACCCTTTCTTTCAATGTTATCTTCAGGAAATGAGAATATAGCTGGGACTAGTCAGGGAACGGATTGACGGTCCAAATAGTTGTTTTAGTAGTTTTTACTATTCTGTGAAATAGTAGATAATAATTTTAAGGAGATTGAATTTGAGTTTGGATATTGTCTAGGTGACAATATTTGTATTAAAACTCATAGCTTATGTTTTATTGTATTCTGCACGACACTTAACAGTTGTATAAGTTAAGTTTGTATTTGAATTATGTACCATGTATTTTGTGACTCAGAATGGGTGATGTATACCTATTTTGGGGGCATCACAGTTGGTATCAAAGCTTAGGGATATGATCCCTGGCTGAGATGTGAGACAAGAACTAGGAGGGGAGAGACGGGAAATTCCTTCGCTAGTATGACCTACCTAAGTTTAATTGGTATTTAATTGGTCGGTCAGAATAAAAGGATAATATGTTGTATGTCAATTAACCCTTGTTTTGTGGAAGTACTTGAAAATGACATCCGAGAATGTTGAGAATAGTAATGGAGCACAGGAGACCTTTGAGTTACCACAGATTAATACCCAGGATAATGTGAAATAGGAAGACAATAATCCTCAGGTAAACAATAACACTGATCAAATGATGAATGATGGGATGTTTAGAGGCTTTGTGCAGTTCATGCAACACCAAATGAGAGAGACTTCTGCTCATAATGCAGGTGGAAACAATGGCAACCCATGGTTGGTCACTGCTAAGAAGTTCAAGGAGTTGGGACCACCAGAATTTTTTGGAAAAGCCAGAACTACTTAAGGCAGAGACGTGGATAAAGCAGATCACCAAGATATTTGATGTCTTGGAATGCTCAGAGGAGCAAAAGGTTCCCTTCCCTACCTTTATGTTTCGAGAAGAGGCGGATCATTGGTGGGAATCAGTAAAACGTACTTAGCCTGCCGCACTCAAGATGTCTTGGGAGAAGTTCCAAAAATTGTTCAACGACAAGTAATTTCCCGAAAGTATTCATCACATGAAGGAGGTTGATTCATCAAGATGGAGCAAAATAATATGTCTGTGTCGTAATACGAGGCTAAGTTTGCCAAGTTATCCAGGTTTGCTTCCCATTTGGTAGATAATGAGGAGAGAATGACGCGGATGTTTCTAAGAGGTTTGAAACCTGAAATACGTTAATACCTCATTTCTCACAAACTTTGTTAGTATTTGATAAGTAGGTTTTATCCCTACTTATCTGGTATCTTTTACTTGAATTAGTTTCTTAATCTCATGTTTCTTAGTTACTTTTCATTCATTTTGTGTTCGTTTTGTAGATTATATGTGTGGGAGCTGTGATTGCAAGGTATGAAATCGTAAAGAAAAGCAATCCGGACATCGTTTGGGCTTTTATGTTTATTTCATGTTCTTGGCTTGGAACTTAGATTATATTGTAGAGCTTCTTCTTAGCTTTCCGGAACATCTTCAATCATTCCAAACGGAGTTCGGATGCAAGAGTTATGATCTTTGTACCAACGGACGTTGAACTTCACTATTTTGGGTGGTCATTTGCATAGCAGTCATTTCCATCCCTATTTCGACCTTCATCTAATCTGGATCTGTCAACTATTTAAGAATGAAAGTTGTAGAGCTCGTCGATATCTTTGATTTGATAGGTGGAAGACTCCGTAAACCCTCCCAGATCAAAAGTTATGGCCGTTTTACCAGAGGATATTGTGGCAGGAAATGGACCCCCGCCGGGGCGGGCTTTTCCTTAATAAACCCCCCGCCGGGGCGGGCATAGCAGCTGGAAAACAGAATGGACCCTGCCGGGGCGGGCCCTTTTAGTGTATAAACCCCCGCCAAGGTGGGGGTATGCGCAAAAAAACCATTTTTTGCCCTAATTTGAGTTGGAGAAGAATTGTTTCGATCAGATTGACTCAAGGACTTCCAAGAGGACTTAAAGACAGATAAAAAGGCTTATAAAAGGAGGAGAAGCACAAGGATTAGAGGAGAGATTTAGACTAGAAGAGAAGAAGAATTCCATTGGATTAGCATATAGTAGATTAGGAACTCTAGATTAGATTATTATTGAAGATTGAAGCTATTTATCATCATTGGAGAAACAGATTGGAAGCAAGAGAATACAGATTTGTTTATCTCAATTCTAATTTCTTTTCTTATCTATGTGTATCTTTTAATGCTTAATCAATTGTGGATGATGGATTCTAGTTCCGTTATGAATTAAACTCTATTTTGAGATTACTATGGATCTTATTGTGTAGTTTACTTTGATATGCTTCTTTGTTAGTCTTATTAGCTATATTTGGATTGTCTATTATGATCTGGACTTAATTGCTTAATTGTCTAGCTAACAATTATTGTGATAATCTATATGAATTCGAGAGATGAAGTATAGATTTAGATCTGATCATGATAGCATATGTTTGTGATTTCTGCATAGATGGAATTCATGATTCGTGTTTAGGATAGAGATATGCCTTTACACCATATGTAGTCTAATAAGAACTTGTGCTTAAACCCTTTTTAATTGTAATTCACATAGAGATATAGTGAATTAGTTAATTAGGGTGTTCAATTTGATTCTATCATCTGTGGATTTAATTTGATATGAGTATGGTGACTTGAGAGATGGCCATATTTTACTTTCGTGTTCTTGATTAACAATCCAGTATAAATAACTTGGCTTAAAAGGAAGTGTGTTGACTTAAATGAAACAATAAGTGAAATTGTAATCTTGAGTCTTCATTATCTTGTTTCCTTCTAGGGATAGTTAGTAATAGTTTAATTAATTATTTTAAATTAAAATATTAAATCATTCATTTAAATAAGATTAAATTGGTTATAAGTTAGTACTTGGTAATTCTTGTTAACTAATTCTATGTGGGAACGATACTCTACTTTCACTTTATTACTTGTTGACCACGTATACTTACGTGTTGTGCGTAATTAGATTTTACCTAATAGTATTCAGATGTTGTGAATAGGGCTCAGTTATTGGAACGCGATAATGAGACAACCCAACCAAGAGAGAGCAGCCGTCAAATCGATAATACCAATGGTAACAGTCATCAAAACGGTGACAACAAACATGGAGGGAATCAAAATGCCAGAAATGGTAACCACTTCAGTGGTAATCATAGCCAGGATAACAGGAAAGGTGAACTAAGTGAGAATAACTTCAAGAAGAGAAGGTTCAATAATGATGGAAAGACAACTGCACCCGTTTCCAAGGAAGAAGAACGACCACCGGTCATATGTTTCAAATGCGGACAAGAGGGATACATTCGTCCAAACTGTACGTAGCAACCCAAAGCGTGTTTCAATTGCGGAAGAGAAGGTCACCTAGCTCGATTTTGTCGTGTAGTGAAGTCAAGTCTTGCTGGGATGGTGACGCTAAAGGATGTCTCAGACAAGTCAAAGCCGGTAGTTTAAGTGAGAGAGTTTGTCGAGAAACCCAAACGAAGTTATCACGGATAAGTTAATCATAAACTCTTGCGAAGTTTATACCTTATTCGATACCGGTTCTACCCACTCTTTTATTTCTCCTACTTGCGCTTAACGTTTAAATTTGACTCCGAAGAAATTAGACTTTGACTTATCTGTTGCAACTCCGTTGGGAGAAACCTTCATTACATCCACTGTTTATAAGTCTTGTTTAGTTCAAATCGGTACCCTCACATTACCTGTCGATCTTATTTCATTGAAAATACTTGTATTTAACGTAATTCTAGGGATTGATTGGTTAACTACTCATTATGCAAAAATTGATTATTTTCGTAAGGTTGTTAGCTTTCATATTCTTAACCAACCTATTATATGAATTTAAGCAACCAAACCATTAAAATCAATCACTGTCATCTCAAGCCATAAAGCCATTCGTTTATTGAAAAATGGATGTTAAACTTTCTTAGCCCATGTCACGGATTTAAACAAAAATATGTCAGATTTGAATGATATTTCTATTGTTAATAAATTTCCTGATGTATTCTCTGAAGAACTTCCTGGCCTACCCCCAGAGCGTGAAATAAAAGTTTGTATCGACCTTGAACCCGATACAAAAACCTTCAAATATTTCTTCACCCAAAGCTAACGTAACATGCGCTAAAGACGTTGGCTCGAGTTGTTGAAGATTACGACAATACCATCTTAGAAAAGCGAACATCGTAGCTGTCGTGTTGAGTAGAAGATCGTATACGTTTACGAGTACGACGTTGTTAACACAAAAACCCTTTTCGTACGACTTATAAAAGATAGGGATACAGTTAAAGACTCCACGAACCTACGTTAAGATAGCGAATATACGATTAGAACCGACTTTAATCGATAAAGTTAAAGCCACTTAAACTACAGACTTAGAGCTGATGAATGTGAAGAAGAAGATTCAAGTGGGCGTTATTTTAGAAGCAAGAATCGACGAAGAGAGGAATCTCAACCCTCGACTTTATTGGTCTATTTGAAATCATCGATCGAGTAGGAACTGTGGCCTATAGACTCGCCTTACCGCCAAGTATGTCACGTGTTCATAACATTTTTTCCCGTATCGATGTTACGTAAATATGTGGACGACCTGAACCACATTATTGAGTTAGAACCAGACGAAATAGCGGAAGATTTAACGTATGAAGAGGTTCCAGTTAAAATTATGGATAAGAAGGAACATATTCTACGCTCTAGGGTTATACCTCAAGATTTAGAATTTGAAATGAAATCAAGATATTATCATCTCTTCGAACTACCAGGTACATAAATTTTGAGGGCGAAATTTTATAAGGAGGGAAG
This sequence comes from Panax japonicus, assembly GCA_020205505.1. Lineage (NCBI taxonomy): Eukaryota > Viridiplantae > Streptophyta > Magnoliopsida > Apiales > Araliaceae > Panax > Panax japonicus. The sequence continues at coordinate 19,451,281 of CM035106.1, forward strand.
ATTGTAAGACCCCGAATTTTGTGAATAAAGATTTAATTTTCTCGAAATATTTTTTTATATTATGGTGTGGATTTGAGAAAATGTTATAGTTGTGGGTAATATTTATAAATTTTGCAAAGTATGTAAGTTGTTATATTATATTCGATTGGTCGGAGAATATTCGTTTTATCAGGAAATATTCGTACAATATCACAATCATTGGTGGACCCCATAATAGAATTACTGTCGGAATGAGAAAACGACAAAAAAATCTTTTTATAAAAATAACGGCAGAAGTTTTACCGTTAACTGTTGAACTACCATGTGGTAAAAGTACAGTAATACGCGTGGTTGTATAGTAGCACACGGTATTGATTATTGATGCTTACGTGAGAAGTCACTCAGTTTTTTTTAATTATTGCTATAATAATTGTTGCATAGTATCTCACGTTATTTGATTCAATTATTGTCGATTTTTTATGTGACGCCCCCAAAATAGGTATACAAAACCTATTCTGAGTCGCCAAATACATGGTACAGAAAGCAAATTACACCTTCAATAATACAAACGTCGTTTAAAATACGACAACACATACTGTGAGTTTAAATACAAATATTATCTTCTAGACATTATCAACACTCAAATAAGTCCTCATTACAATTATTCATACACTATTTTACAGAAATGTTGAGGACTACAAAAACATCTTTCTAGAACCATCACTCCATACCCCAACTCGATCCTGCTATGTTCTCACCTCCTGAGAAGAAAAATAGAACAAAAAGGAAAAAGGGTGAGCTCAACTAGCCCAGTAAAGAATATTATGACTAAGATAATATACAACAAATTATCATTAGTCTTCAACATAGAAAAATCTGATAGAATATAATAGACAACAAGTTTTAGATCAACAAATGCAGCAGAAACAGAAATCCATTAGAAGAGTCACGTAGAGAATTAATTCTACTATCTTCTAAGATTTAAAAGTCCATCATCAATATTTTATCCCTATAACATCAATCAATAATCATCTTTAATCAAATATTTATCTTTGCACTACAGGCCAAAGATATTGATTTATATCACCAGTTGGTCATGTTCATCTCAACACCTGTTCATCTTTGCACTGTGGGCCAAATATTCATCAGTTAATCATTCATCTTTGTACTACAAGCCAAAGATATTTAGTAATATCATCATTTAAGACTAAGGATGATGAAAAATATTTTAAAGAAAACAAATCCAGAAAGACAAATATTAGGAATTCGTATAACAATTTATCCAAGATCAATAATACTTCATAATAACCAATTATGAAGCAGAATTCAAAAATAACGATCAAAACATGGATACAATCAAATATAGTAGCCAAAATAGAAATCTTGGACAAAAAGGAAATTTTTTATTTTTCGGTGAATAGTGTCGTATTCGTGAATAGTACCGTATAGGTGAATAGTGTCGTATATGTGAATAGTAACCTCGACACAAAAGTTCTAAATTTGATTAAAAAGTTCAAACCAATATTTCGGCATAATGATATTGAAGAAAATAGTTTCATTTAAGAAGAAAATAACATCCCTTACCTCAAAATAACCATACTTCTGACTGAAATACTGGATATAGTGCTGAAAGAACTTGCACCGTATAGCAACACTCAAGTATCAAAATACTCATAAGAATACGCTCGATAATATTGAGATAGAAAGAGAGAAAACTTTGTTTCTAGTGTGATTTTCAATTCTAACATAGCCCTCTATTTATAGGAAAATGTTAGCACGCCGAAGCAGACTTGACCTACCACCTGATGGCTTTACCTGCTACTATTGCCACCCATCACATTTGAAATTCAATTGAGCACATTTCTCACCAACCAATTCTAGAATTTTCCAAAATATTTTATCATTTAAACAATAATCAAAAACTTTAACAATTCATAGAAAATAGCCCGTTTATCAGAAAAATACGAATTTTATGTCCATTTCACACGAAATCAAATTCTCTACAACTTTACAGAAGAAAGTTTATCCAAATTCCAAACAGAAAATATTTGAAATCCATAAACGGATGATTTTTAATACCTCCAATATGACAAAATACTGATAAAACATCTCAGCATTAATTCTTTCATTAATAACCATATAAAATAAATAAATCCATCATTTATATTCACATCAAATAAATATTTCCTTATCATATAAATAATTAATTAATTATTCCCAAATAATATTACAGAATAACAATTATGACAATCAGGCCGTTCCCAGGAAAGAGGGGGCTTTTCAATAAGGATTTCTCCTTATTGGCGCGCAATTAGGTGACCAAACCTCTCCTTGACAGAACTTTCTAGACATTGCCAATAATGTTATCTAATAATATTATTCAAATAATATGAATTATTGATCTAATAATGGGAAATACTGTGCAGTGACAATTATTGAAACAACAATAATATAAAATATTAACGCAGCAATTATTAAATCAATAAAATAAAATATTGAAAAGTAATTAATGTAACAATTATTGAGTAGTGCATTCTTACGTAAGAATTTATAATTCAACAATACTGTGCAATACTGTGTGCTACTGTGCCACCACGCGTATTATTGTATTTTAACCACCAGGTAACCCAACAGTGTTAACGATAACAATTACGCCATTATTTATAAAAACTCATACATTTTCGTTTTCTTCATCCGATAATTATCCTGTTATGGGGCCCACGAATGGCTGCGCCATCGTACGAATATCCCCCGACAACAAGAATATTCCACGACCAAACGAATATTCCCCAACAACAATGAATATTTTATAACCACTTGCTTATTTTGCACATTTCACCCATAACCAAAGCATTATATCAAATTAACACCTTATTAATTTAGACTAATGAATAGAGGAAAAAAATTTAATTTTATTTATAATAAGTTGGGGTCTTACAACCTCCCCTCCTTATAAAATTTCATATTCGAAATCGACGTACGTACCTAGTGTTTTGAACAGATGAGGGTACCTCGTTTCATTTCCGATTCCAACTCCCAGGTCATTTCTTCAATAGCATGATTTCTCCATAAAACCTTAACTTGTGGTATAACCTTGGTGTGTAGGACATGCTCTTTTCTATCCAAGATCTTAACAGGTACCTCCTCGTATGTCAAATTTTTGGCTATCTCATCTGGTTCTAACTCAATAATGTGGTTCGGGTCTTTCACATATTTATGGAGCGTAGATATATGGAAAATATTATGAACCCGAGACATGCTTGGAGGTAACGCGAGTCTATAGGCTACATTTCCTATTCAGTTAAGAATCTCAAATGGACCAACAAATCTTGGATTATGTTTTCCTCTCTTTCCAAATCTTGTAACTCCCTTCTATGGAGCAACACGTAACAGTACATGATCTCCAATATTAAACTCCACGTTCTTTCTATGAAGATCAGCATAACTCTTTTGTCGATCTTGTGAGGTTTGAATACGTTGTCGAATTATTTGGATCTTTTTTGTAGTCATGCGTACTAATTCTGGTCCCAACAACGTTACTTCTCCCACCTCGTCCCAACATACTGGAGAACGACACTTTTGTCCATACAACACCTCGAATGGAGCCATGCCTATACTTGCTTGATAACTGTTGTTGTAGGAGAATTCCACCAGTGGCAAGTACTTATCCCAACTTCCTTTGAAATCTAGGACACAGAGTCTTAATAGATCTTCAAGGGTTTGAATAGTCTTTTCCGATTGCCCGTCTGTTTAAGGATGGTATGCCGAACTGAATTATAAATCCGTGCCCATAGCTTTCTGCAAGCTAACCCAAAATTGTGAAGTGAATCTTGGGTCATGATCCGAAACTATGGATACTGGCATGCCATGCAATGTCACAATCTCATTCACGTACATACGAGCAAGACGTTCAAGGGAATAAGTCTCACGTATAGGCAAGAAATGAGAAAACTTGGTAAATCTATCAACAATAACCTAAATCGCATCTATGCCTTGAGAAACTTTGGGAAGACCCGTAACGAAATCCATGATAATGTGTTTCCACTTCCATTCCAGAATCTCAAGTGGTTACAATGGACCTTTTGGCACTAGATGCTCCGCTTTTACACGTTGATAGGTTAAACACCTCGAGATAAACTCTGCGATCTCTCTCTTTATATTGTTCCACCAAAATGTATGTCGAAGATCATGATACATTTTGGTACTCCCAGGATGGATTGCAAATGGTGTGTTATGTGCCTCCATCATGATTCTATGTTTTAAGTCAGGATTGTTAGGAACACAAAGTCTGGAGTTGACTCGAAGTATTCCTTCTTCATCGATTCTTGCTTCTGGAATAGCACCTTCTTACACTTTCTTCTTCATACGCATCAGCCCCAGGTCCGTAGCTTAAGCTGCTTTAACTTTATTGATTAAAGTCGGTTCTACTCATATGTTAGATGTCATCACGTGGGTACTTGGAGCCTTTAACTCTATCTCCATCCTTTGTAAGTCGTTAAAAATGGGCTTTTGTGTTAACAACATTGCACTCGTACCCACATATGATCTTCTACTCAATGCGTCAGCTACAACGTTTGCTTTTCCAGGATGATAGTGAATGCTATGGTCATAATCCTTCAACAACTTGAGCCAGCGTCACTGTCATATGTTGAGTTCCTTTTGGGTGAAGAAATATTTGAGGCTTTTATGATCCGTATAAATCTCTTCTTTCTCCTCATATAGGTAGTGTCTCCAGATTTTCAACGCAAAAACGACTGCTGCCAACTCCAGATCATGAATAGGATAATTCCTCTCATATTCTTTGAGTTGTCACGAGGCATAAGCTATGACTTTCCCATGTTGCAAGAGAACACATCCTAACCCTTTGCCAGAAGCATCACTGTAGATAACAAATCCATCCGATCCAGATGGTATTGTTAGAACAGGTGCCGAAATGAGTCTCCTCTTGAGTTCTTAGAAACTCTTCTCGCATTCCTCGCTCCATACGAATTTCGTATCTTTTCGAGTCAGCTAAGTTAACGGAGTAGCGATTCGAGAAAGTCCTTCCACGAATCTCTGATAATAACTAATTAAGCCTAGAAATCTAGATATTTTGATTACTGACTTAAGTTGCTCTCATATGTGATTCATACTCCAATCTTAGATTGCACGTCACAATGGCACCTATCATTTTACCACCACACAAATATAGAGTTCCCTACGGAGAGTATGGCTTTGGTGCATTCCACAAAGGAAGACACCAGATAGAGACATGACTACCAACTCTTGTACTTGGGTTTTTTAACTCCTAAAGTTCAATAGGAGCCATTCAATAAACGATTTTAGAAATGGGTTTTGTACTGGGTTCAAAGTTGATACAGAATTCAATATAACACTCTGGGGGTAGGCCAGGAAATTCTTTAGGAAATACGTCAGGAAATTCACTAACAACAGAAATTTTATTCAAATCTAACGTGTCTTTATTCAAATCCATAACATGGGCTAAGAAAGCTTGTCATCCATTTTTTAATAAACGAATGGCTTTATGGCTTGATATGAAAGTGTTTGACTTCAATGGTTTGGTTACTTGAGTTCTCATAACAGGTTGGTTAGGAATATGAAAACTAATAACCTTACGAAAATAATCAATTTTGGCATGATGAGTAGTTAACCAATCAATCCCTAAAATCACGTTAAATGCAAGTATCTTTAAAGAGATAAGATCAATAGGTAATGTCATTGTGCCAACTTGGATTAAGCAAGATTTATAAACAGTGGATGTAATAAAGGTTTCTCCTAATGGAGTCTCCACAGATCAGTCAAAGTCTAATTTCTCTAAAGTCAAGTTTAAACGCTGAGCACAAGCAGGAGAGATAAAAGAATGGGTAGAACCGGTATCTAGTAAGGTATAAACTTCACAAAAAAAATTTATGATTAACTAACCCGTGATCACCTCGTTCGGGTTTCTCGCGTTTTGGCCAGTCACGATAAGCGCCCTTCCTTGAACCACCGACTTTTTTGTCCGTAGTCGCCTTTGGTGCCACCGTCCCAGTTGTACTTGACTTCTCTACCGGACAAAATCGGGCTATGTGACCGTCTTTTCCACAATTGAAACACACCTTGGAAGGCTGTGAACAGTTTGGACTTATGTGTCCCTCCTCTCCGCATCTGTAGCATCTAACTGGTGGTCGTTCTCCTCCCCTAGAATTTGTTGGTGCTGCTGCTGCTGCTGATGTCTTTCCGTCATTGTTGAATCTCCTCTTTTTGAAATTTCCACTTGACTCACCTCTCCTATTGTCATGGCCACGATTTTCACCTGAGTGGTTATCGCTTTTGTCCGTATTCTTCCCTCCTCGCTGGTTATCATCGCTCCGATGACTGCTATCACCGGTATTACCCTGGTTGTGGTCCCTCGGTTGAACATACTCATTATCACGCTCTAATAATTGAGCCATGTTTACAACATCTGAATATAAAGGAAATTTATGAGAGATAAGATATTGTCGAATCTCGGGTTTTAGACCTCTCAGAAACATCTGCATCATACATTCCTCATTTTCTACGAAATGAGGTGCAAACCTGGATAACTCCGCGAACTTCGCCTCGTACTGAGACACCGTCATGTTGTTCTGTTCCAGTCTAATAAACTCTACCTCCTTCATATGACGAATACTTTTAGGAAAGTACTTGTCATTGAACAGTTTCTGAAATTTTTCCCAAGACATGTTGAGTGCGGCTGGCTGGGTACGCTTTACAAACTCCCACCAGTAATCTGCCTCACCACGGAACATAAAGGTAGCGAATGGAACCTTCTGTTCCTCCGTGCAGCCCAAGATATCGAATATCTTGGTCATTTGCTTAACCCACATTTTCGCCTTAATCGGATCGGGCTTTCCCCAGAAATCTGGTGGTCCCAACTCCTTGAACTACTTTGCTGTGATAGACCACGCGTTGCTATCATTTCCACCCGTATTTTGTACACGAATCTCCCTCGTCGGATTTTGCATGAACTGCAGGAAGCTTCTAAACATCGCATCATTCATCGTTTGCTCGGTAGTGTTGTTTACAGGAGGAATATTGCCTTCCTATTGCACGTTCTCCTGGTTTGTAACTAAAGGTTATTCCACAGTCTCATACACTCCATTGTTAACGTTCTCAGCAGCCATTCTTAAATACTTCCATAAAACAAGGGTTAATTAAACAAATTAACATATCACATAATACCCCTATATTATGACCGATCAACAAATAAGCTTAGATAGGACAGACTAGCGAAGGATTTACTCATCTTTCCCCTCCTAGTTCTATTCCCCGATCTCCGCCAGAGACCATATCCCTAAGCTTTGATACCAACTGTGACGCCTCCAAAATAGGTATACAACATCCATTCTGAGTCGCCAAATACATGGTACAGAAAGAAAACTACAACTTCAATAATACAAATATCATGTAAAATACGACAACACATACTGTGAGTTTAAATACAAATATTGTCTTCTAGACAATATCAACACTCAAATAAGTCCTCATTACAATTATTCATACACTATTTTACAGAAATAGTGAGGACTGCTAAAACATCTTTCTAGAACCATCACTCCATACCCCGACTCGAACCTGCTATGTTCTTACCTCATGAGAAAAAAAATGGAACAAAAAGGAAAAAGGGTGAGCTCAACTAGCCCAGTAAAGAATATTATGACTAAGATAATATACAACAAATTATCATTAGTCTTCAACAGGGAAAAATATGATAGAATATAATAGACAACAAGTTTTAGATCAACAAATGCAGCAGAAATAGCAATCCATTAGAAGAGTCACGTAGAGAATTAATTCTACTATCTTCTAAGATTTAAAAGTCCATCATCAATATTTTATCCCTGTAACATCAATCAATATACATCTTTAATCAAATATTTATCTTTGCACTACAGGCCAAAGATATTCATTTATATCACCAGTCGGTCATGTTCATCTCAACACCTGTTCATCTTTGCGCTGTAGGCCAAAGATATTCATCAGTTAATCATTCATCTTTGCACTACAGGCCAAAGATATTCAGTAATATCATCATTTAAGACTAAGGATGATGAAAAATATTTTCAAGAAAATGAATCCAGTGAGACAGAAAGACAAATATTAGGAATTCGTATAACAATTTATCCAAGATCAATAATACTTCATAATAACCAATTGTGAAGCAGAATTCAAAAAAAACGATCAAAAGATGGATACAATCAAAGATAGTAGACAAAATAGACATCTTGGACAAAAAGGAAATTTTTTATTTTTCGGTGAATAGTGTCGTATTCGTGAATAGTGTCGTATACGTGAATAGTACTGTATACGTGAATAGTAACTTCGACACAAAAGTTTTCCAAATTTGATTAAAAAGTTCAAACCAATATTTCGGCATAATGATATTGAAGAAAATAATATTGTTTAAGAAGAAAATAACATCCCTTACCTCAAAATAACTGTACTTCTGACTGGAATACTGGATATAGTGCTGAAGGAACTTGCACCGTATTGCAACACTCAAGTATCAAAATACTCACAAGAATACACTCGATAATATAGAGATAGAAAGAGAGAAAACTTTGTTTCTGGTGTGATTTTCAATTCTAACTTAGCCCTCTATTTATAGGAAAATGTTAGCACGCCGAAGCAGACTTGACCTACCACCTGATGACTTTACCTGCTACTATTACCACCCACCACATTTGAAATTCAATTGAACACATTTCTCACCAACCAATTCTAGAATTTTCCAAAATATTTTATCATTTAAACAGTAATCAAAAACTTTAACAATTCATAGAAAATAGCCCGTTTATCAGAAAAATATGAATTTTATGTCCATTTCACACGAAATCGAATTCTCAACAACTTTACAGAAGAAAGTTTTTCCAAATTCTAAACAGAAAATATCCGAATCCACAAACAGATGATTTTTAATACCTCCAATCTGACAAAATACTGATAAAACATCTCAGCATTAATTCTTTCATTAATAACCATATAAAATAAATAAATCCATCATTTACATTCACATCAAATAAATATTTCTTTATCATATAAATCAATAATTAATTATTCCCAAATAATATTATATAATCACAATTATGACAACCAGACCGTTCCCAGAAAAGAGGGGGCTTTCCAATAAGGATTTCTCCTTACTGGCGTGCAGGTGACTAAACCTCTCCTTGACAGAACTTTCTAGACATTGCCAATAATGTTATCTAATAATATTATTCAAATAATATGAATTATATCTGATAATGGGAAATACTGTGCAGTGACAATTATTGAAACAACAATAATATAAAATATCAACGCAGCAATTATTAAATCAATAAAATAAAATAGTGAACAGTAATTACTGTAACAATTATTAAGTAGTGCCTTCTTACGTAAGAATCAATAATTCAACAATACTGTGCAATACCGTGTGCTACTGTGCCACCACGCGTATTATTGTATTTTAACCACCAAGTAACCCAACAGTGTTAACGATAATAATTACGTCGTTATTTATAAAAACTCATACTTTGTCGTTTTCTTTATCCGACAATTATCCTGTTATGGGGCCCACGAATGGTTGCGCCGTCGTACAAATATTCCTCGACAACAAGAATATTCCACGACCAAACTAATATTCCCCGACAACAATGAATATTTTATAACCACTTGCTTATTTTGCACATTTCACCCATAACCAAAGCATTATATCAAATTAACACCTTATTAATTTAGAATAATGAATAGAGGAAAAAATTCAATTTTCTTTATAATAAGTTGGGGTCTTACATTTTATATATTATTAAATCAATAATTGAGCCGATAAAGTTATTCATATTATTATTTGTAATATTATCAATGTCTAGAAAGTTCTGTCGTGGAGAGGTTTGGTCACCTAATTGTGCGTCAATAGGGAGAAATCCTTATTGGAAAGCCCCCTCTTTCCTGGGAATGATCTGGTTGTTAAATATTGCGAATAATAATAATGAATAAATGTTGTTAAAAATATTGAGGGAATTTTTATGAAGTATTTGTTATAAATTTTGCTTATTATTTGGACCCTCATTTACCCATTTTTTAAAATAATCGGTAGAAAATTATTCAGTATATATATAATGGGTCCCGCCTGAGATGGTGAAATGTTGGTGGGAGGGGAACACGTGGGGCCCACGTGTGGAAGAAAAAATGGGGGTGGGGGAGTTTACGTAAATGGAGGGTAATTATATATATATATATATATATATATATATATATGATAATGACATGTGGGGTGGGGCCCATATGTTGGAAGAAGGAATTGGGGGAGGGAAGAATCTGAAAATGCTTCACGGGTGGGGAAAATTTTTCTTATAACATGTGTTTATATATATATATATATATATATATATATATATATATATATATATATATATATATATATATTATAAAGTTTTATTTTACTTGAATATTATATTCTTATTTTTAAAAAAAAGGACGTCTGTGAATTGCAGGATTTCAGCCAGAGAATTTTCAAATGTTATGTCCGTGAAAAAATCTTAACAGTGCCCCTTCCATTCTCCTATAAATAGGATGCTTATTTAGAATTGAAAATCACACCAGAATCAGAGAATTCTTCTTCTATAATATTGAGCGTACTTCTTTCAAGTTTTAGGAAACTTTGAGTGTATGAAACAGTGAAAGTTTTCTTCAAGAATATATCCGCTATACATGTTGGAATACTCTTCTTTTTTAGGTAAAGGGTATTATTTATTTCATATTCGCTTACGATATTATTTTTTATATTCGTAAGAAATTTTATTTTCGTTCAATATTCGTAATGAATATCATTTTCGTTCAATATCCGTAAGGGATATTATATTCGTTTAATATTCGTAGGAATATTATTTTCATTCAACAGTTGTAAGGAATATTATTTTTGTTCAGTATTCATATGAAATAATATTTTCTTTCATACTTTGTAGTATGTAAGTAATATTATTTCGTTTCAGATTTTGAATTCTACACTCATTTTGTTAAAGTTTTGGCTTCTATACTCCATAAAATTAGTAGAATATCCTTGATATTTGCGATTCATCCAGTATCTTTTCATGAAAATATTATTCTGAGCATTCTTGATAAGTTTTAACTTTTTCATGCCAGAGTACTATTCACGAGGGTACTATTCACGAGGTACTATTCACTCGATTACTATTCACCTGGGGTATTCATGACAAAAATTAATTTTTTTTAGTCCAAATCATTTTTGATACAATATTATTCTTGAATTTTACTCCACAAAATAGTATCATGTTGACAATTTGGATATTATTGAATTCTGGATAAATTAAATTATAAATCTTTAAAACATTATCCTTTACTTTCATTTAATTGAATTCTTATATCATTGTCATCATCCTCATGTTTATATTATGATGAAAGTCATCTTTGGCCCGTAGTGTATAGATGAACTTGGTATGATTATGACCAGGGATTATTCAGTATAATCATGACCGTAATGTTACAAATGATGTGGTAAAAGTCATCATTGGCCCGTAGTGCATTGATGGACAGTTTTTGGTATGATCATGACCATGGGTTCTCTTCGGCCAAGGGTGCAATGATGAATTATTTTATGGCGTGATCATGACCGTTGATGAAAACACGAATATCCTTGGCCCGTAGTGCATGGATAATTCGTGGTCATGATACTAATGAATATTCATGGTCATAGTGCAGAAATGATTCGATGATGTGGATTATTTATTAAGCTGAGTCTTAGCGATAAAATTTATGATTAAACTTTTAAATCATAAAAGATGGTAGATATTATGCTCTACTTGACTCTTATAATGGATTACTTATTCCGCTGCAGTTGTTGATCTAAAACTTGTTGTCTATTGTATTCTATCAGTTGTTATACTGTTGAAAGCTAACGATAATTTATTCTACATTATCTTAGTCATAATATTTCTTACTGGGCTAGTTGAGCTCACCCTTTCTTTCACTGTTATCTTTAGAAAATGAGAATATAGCTAGGACTAGTCGAAAAACGGATTGACGGTTCAAATAGTTGTTTTAGTAGTCCTCACTATTCTGTGAAATAGTAGATAATAATTGTAATGAGATAGAATTTGAGTTTGGATATTGTCTAGGTGACAATATTTGTATTAAAACTCACAGTTTATGTTTTGTCGTATTCTACATGACACTTAATAATTGTATAAGTTAAGTTTGTATTTGAATTATGTACCATGTTTTTGGCAACTTAGAATGGGTGATGTATACCTATTTTGGGGGCAACACAAAGGTGGTCTTCTCTTGATCTTTTGGGGTTATAATTATCTAGTTATGTAACGATCGAGAAATTTGTAATTTAATTTAAATATTTATAGAATTAAATAAATATTTTTAATAATTTATTTATTGAGATAAACAAATAATTAATGAATTGTGGTGAATTAATTTAGTAACTAAATTGATTAATGTTAATTGAATTGAATAATGATAATTTTATTTGAAGGATTTAATTTAAGAAAATAATTAAACTAAATTAATTACTTAATATTTAAGAAAATTGATGTTTCTAATTTATTAATTACATTAGATATAAAATTATTTATTAATTATAACTATAATAATAATAAGAATTTTATTATTATTATAAGTTATTTAAAATCAACTAATCTAAGGTTATTTAAATTAATTAGAGTGTGACACAAAGTAACTATATAATATAAATAATATAAAAATAATCTAGTTAGGGGTTTTGGGGTATGGCCAAACAAGGCCTTATGGCCTTTGGTCTAACTTAACGGATGAAGACGCATTATTTTTTAACTGATAGACAACGTGGGTGAGTTAAGACATATCAGTTTATTTTCTTTTGCGTCTTATTTCTTTTTCTCCTTATGCTGTAAGATAGAGTTGAGAGAAAAGAGGGAGAGCGTAGGAATTGAGAGAGAAGAAGGTTTACATAGGACTTGAGAGATTAAGTGAAAACCTAAGCAATTTCAGTGGTTAGCAAGGGATTATTAAGCATATTGAAGGTATTCTATCTAACCCTTGTATTATATATATATATATATATATGAATTTATGGCAAATTTGTTATGTTCTGTGAATTATAATTTCAAAATTGTTGTTATGTAACTAAGTTATGGCGGTTATACATGCTTATAATGATTAGATATTATGTTTAAACAATAATTGCATGCTAATTTTGGGTTACAGTAGAAGAAAATTTTGATAGTGTATATTTGTATGTATTTTTCATATGGTTCATGGAAAAGTATCAATTTTAGTAGTCAATTTGTATGTGAAACTTTAAATTAACGATTGTATATGGTAGTTCATTGAGATGCGAACATAAAGTAATTGGAATGGAATGATTCGGTTCAGTAATGAGTTCACAGTGATGATTTTTAGGATGAATGTCAAAAAAAATTGAGTTTTTCATGAAAACATAAAAATTGAGAAATTAAAATAGTTTTAGTTGTTGTTAAATTATGCTAAGTGGTTGAATATGTTGGCAATCATGTTTATGATAGTTGTATATTTATTTTACATGTTGTTATCGTCGTTTGATGGGTGAAATTGGTGTTTGTTGGGCTAAAGTCGGCTATTGTTCATTAGCCTTCACTACGTCTGTCTGAACACCGGCGCAGCTGCGCCGGTGCCAAGGCAAAAAATGGCGCAGCTACGCCGGTCCCAGGCCTTTGTATGGCACAGCTGCGCCATACCCTGGTCTGAGATAGTGAAGTCTTCTTATTTACAGATCATGTGTAATGGACCTATATTAGTTTAGCATGCATGTTAATGATGTTAAGGCATAATATAAACTACAATAACAAGATTGTCATGCGTTGTTATATAAAGTGTAAAAGAATTTAAGTGATTACTTGAATAAGTTATGTAATGAACCAAATGTGATGTTTTCAAAAGTTAAATATAAATGATAAGGTTTATAGTGTGATTTCGGAATCGTTAAGGTGTTAACCAACGTGGTTAGGTGCTAGGTTAGGGTTATGACCTAAATGACGGTTTAAACCCTAAAAGCTAATATTCATGCAACTAATTGCGGTTGCGATTTTAATGATGTATGTAGGGTAATTGGAGATTATTTTACATTTAAGTAGCTTACAATCCAGACAAGTTTTCTAACTCTACCTTGTTATTATTGAGCAAGATTCTAAACCTTATCTCCTTACAATTAAGCAAGCTTTCTAACTTCATTCTTTTTATATTGAATGCAAGTTTCCATTCATATAATATTATTGTGCAAGTTCTTAAAATTGAGCAAGCCTAATCTATCTTGAATATATTTGTATAAGCTCTTGTGACTTATTTCGTTACATCTAATGAGTTTCACATTTCTGTTTCTTATTATTGTTATTTAGAATCTGTAATCCTTTAATTCATTGCTTCTAATGAGATTGTTCTAACTCATTTGAATGTAGCACTTTGCATGAATTCCATGTTTACCCAAATATATACTGTTGTTATTAGTCTTTGATCTAACTAGCCTTGTTCAGTTATAAATTCTTGTATCAAACCTTTACTGATGTAAATTGAACAGTGTTCTAAAATTCTAGAAACACTGATAAGCTAGTTCCAAACAAAACTTTCTTTAGTACGAAAATTCTAAATTCAAACTGAGACGAACAACCCTAACATAGGGGATTTTGTACGTGTAATGTTTAGATGTTTGTGCACAATACATGGTACAAAGGGCTGATCCCCCTAAGTACGTTAAGAAGGGTCCGTATAGTCTAAATGACTGTTAAGGTTGGGTAATAAAACCTAAGTACCGGGGACATAGTTCGTGGTCTTAAGACCCTCAGATAATTAAAGTTCCAACTTGCTTTCTATTTTGATTTGTAGAACAAGTTCCTTATTGTTCAGCTTTCATTGTTCACTCTTATGTTACTATCATTGGTACTTTCTATATCAGTGAGCATTTATTTGCTCACTCTTCCAATTAACACTACAGCTAAGGTGAAGAAAGTTGACGAGCCGTCTACTAGCAAAGGAAAGGGCAAATTGTCCAAGTGCTGAAGACATATGAGAAATTATTTAAATGTTTTATGTTTCAAGACTTGTTTTATTTTATTATATAATCCGCAAACTGATGTAATAATTTTAAAGTTAGATTACCTGAGATTTATTTTGAGATGATGATGTAACCCTTTAATGGGGAAGATTATTGTTTAAGTTATTTAAATTATGCCTTTATCCTTTATTGATGGTTAGTTAGATGTAATAGTTTTGATAAGTGAGCACCAAATCCTGTGGGAATGAAGTACCTGGATTTGGGGGTGTCACAAGTTATACCTCGAATAACCATCCAAGAGGCAGTAGTAGTCATGTCCCGCTAACATATCCAACATTTGGTCAATGAACGGGAGAAGGAAATGGTCCTTTCTTGTAGCTTTATTTAAACTACGATAATCCATGCAGACCCTCCACCCTGTTACTGTTCTGGTAGGTATCAGTTCATTATTTTCATTAGACACTACCGTCATGCCCCCCTTCTTTAGAACACATTGCACCGACATCACCCATGAGCTGTCTGAGATTAGATATATGATTCCGGTATCTAACCACTTTAGGATTTCTTTCTTGATGACCTCTTTCATTATAGAATTCAATCTCCTCTGTTGCTCTAAGGTCGGCTTACTGTCATCCTCAAGAAGTATCTTATTTATGCAGAATGAGGGGATGATCCCCTTGATATCTTTAATAGTCCAACCAATAGCTGATTTGAATTCTCGCAGCACTCGCAACAACTTACTTTCCTGAAAAGATGTTTGTAAGACCCCAACTTTTATGAATAAAGATTAATTTTTCTCAAAATATATTTTTGAATATTATGGTGTGGATTTGATATAATGTTATAGTTGTGGGTAATAATTACAAATTTTGCAAAGTAAGCAAGTGGTTATATAATATTCGATTAGTCGGGGAATATTCGTTTTAACAAGTAATATTCGTACGACAACACAATCATTGGTGGACCCCACAACGGAAGTATTATCGGAGTTAGAAAACGACAGAAATGACTTTTTATAAAAATAACGATGAAAGTTTTACCGTTAAATTGTTTAAATACCTGGTGGTAAAAGAACAGTAATACGCGTGGTTACATAGTAGCACACGGTATTGATTGTTGATGCTTACGTGAGAAGTCACTCAGTTATACTCAATTATTGCTACAATAATTGTTGCATAATATCTCTCATATTATTGATTCAATTATTGTCACAGTATCATCTGCATAATATTTTATATTTTTAAATCAATAATTGAGACGACAAAGTTATTCATATTATTATTTGTAATATTGATGATGTCTATAAAGTTCTATCGAGGAAAAGGGTTTGGTCACCTAATTGGGCGCTAATAGGGAGAAATCCTTATCGGAAAACCCCCTCTTTCCTGGGGATGATCTGGTTGTTAAATATTGTGAGTTATAATATTAATGATGAATAAGTTCGTGTTGATTAACGATGAAATTGATATTTCCATTGTGTTGGGATTATTAGTGTTGGTGGAAATCGATATTTATTTCTATAATAATTGATTTCTAGAGGTTATATTGATCAATCAGGTAATTAATCGGATAAATGAGAAATTAATTGCTATTAATTCACATGCTTATAACTATTTGTTCATATGTATGTACTATTGATTCACATGCATGTACTATTAGGGGAGGTGGTGCAAGATTGATAATACTTACATGACTAAATTAAAAATAGAGGTATAGATGAAGGTACTACACTATAACTATTTTTTCACATGTATAGAACTATTGATTCACATGAATGTATTATTTATTCACATGAATGTACTATTAGGGGAGGTAATGCAAGTTTGATAATACATGCAGGACTAGATTAAAAATGAAGGAAAAGATAAAGGTATTATATTGTAATATTTCGAGCCCCAAAACGTGCAATTATCAAAACTATATTTTCCTATAAATAGAAGCTCATTCTTCTTTCATTCTCACCAATTCACTAAGACTCACAAGAGCAATTATAGAGAGAGAAGCTATAGAGAGAAAGAAGAAGAGTATTCTGCTACTTCACTATTCCAGTATTCAGTCTTCTTCTAAGGTAAGGGATATTATTTTTTTTCAGTATTCGTAAGAAATAATATTTTCTTCCATACTCTGTAGTATGTAAGTAATATTATTTCATTTTGTGTTCCTAATTCTACACCCATTCTGTTAAAGTATTGCTCTATACTCCATGAAATTAGTAGAATATCCTTAATATTTGCGCTTCATCCAGTATCTTTTCATGAAAATATTATTCGGAGAATTCTTGATAATTATTAATCTTTTCATGCTGGAATACTGTTCATGATGTACTATTTATAAAGTACTATTCACGGGTACTATTCACAAAGTACTATTCCTGGGTATTATTCATAAAGTACTATTCATAAAGTACTATTCATAGGATACTATTCACTCGAGTACTATTAACCTGGGATACTATTCATAACAAAAATTAATTTCTTTTATGTTCAAATCATTTTTGATACAATATTATTCTTGAATTTTACTACACAAAGCAGTATCATGTTGACAATTTGGACATTATTGAATTCTGGATAAATTAAATTATAAATCTTTAAAATTTATCCTTTGTTTTCTTTTAATTGAATTCTTATATCATTGCCATCATCCTCATGCTTATATTGTGATGAAAGTCATATGCGGCTTACGTGCATAGATAGATTGTGGATTGGTATGATTATGACCAGGTATTATTCAGTATAATCATGACCGTAATGTTACAAATGATATGGTAAAGGTCCTCATTGGCCCGTAGTGCATTGATGGATAGTGGTTGGCATGATCATGACCATGTGAAAACATGAATATCCTTGGCCCGTAGTGCATGGATAATTCGTGGTCGTGATACTAATGAATATCCTTAGCCATAGTGCAAGGATGATTCGATGATGTGGATTATTTATTAAGCTGAGTCTCAGCGATAAAATTGATGATAAACTTTTTAAATCATAGAAGATAGTAGATATCATGCTCTACTTGACACTTCTAATGGATTGCTTATTCCGCTTCACTTAAACTTGATATTTATTGTATTTTATCAGTTTAACACTATTGAAGGCTAACGATAATTAATTCTGCATTATCTTTGTCATAATATTTCTTACTGAGCTAGTTGAGCTCACCCTTTTGCTTTCATTGTTCTCTTCAGGAAATGAGAACGTAGCCGGGACTAGTCGGGGAACGAAGTGATGGTCCGAGATGGTGTCATAGTAGTCCTCACTATTATATGAAATAGTATGATAATAATTTTAATGAGGACTCCATTTGAGTTTGGATATTGTCTAGAAGATAATATTCGTGTAAAAACTCTCACCTCATGTTGTATAATTAAGTTTGTATTTATATTTTATACCATATATTTGGCGACTCTGAGAATGGGTGATGTATACCTAATTTGGGGGCGTCACAGTTGGTATCAAAGCTTAGGGATATGATCTCTGGCTGAGATGTGAGACTAAAACTAGGAGGGGATAGACGGGTATTCCTTTACTAGTATGACCTACCTACGTTTATTTGTTATTTAGTTGGTCGGTCAGAGTATAGGGATAATATGTGGCATGTCAATTAACCCTTGTTTTGTGGCAGTATTTGAAAATGGTATCTGAAAATGTTGAGATAAGCAATGAAGCATATGAGACCGTTGAGTCACCAACGATCAATACCCAGGATAATGTGCATCAGGAAGACAATAATCCTCAGGTAAACAACAACACCAATCAGATGATGAACGATGGGATGTTCAGAGGCTTTATGCAATTCATGCAACATCAGGCGAGAGAGACTCATGTTCAAAATGCAGGTGGAAACACTGGCAACTCTCGGATGGTCACCGCTAAGCAATTCAAGGAGTTGGGACCACCAGAGTTTTTGGGAGAGCCAAAACCACTTAAGGCGGAGACGTGGATAAATAATATCACAAAGATATTTGATGTCTCGGGATGCTCCGATGAGCAAAAGGTTCCCTTTCCCACCTTCATGTTTCGAGGAGAGGCAGATTACTGGTGGTAATCTGTAAAGCGTACTCAGTCTGCCAAATTGAAGATGTCTTGGGAGAAGTTCCAAGAACTGTTCAACGACAAGTACTTTCCCGAAAGTATTCATCACATAAAGGAGGTAGAGTTCATCAAGCTGGAGCAAAACAATATGACCGTGTCGTAGTACGAAGCTAAGTTTACCGAGTTATCCCGGTTTGCATCCCACTTGGTTGATAATGAGGAGAGAATGACGCGGATATTTCTAAGAGGTTTGAAATCCGAGATGCGTCAATATCTCATTTCTCATAAACTTTGCTTGTATTCAGATGTTGTGAATAGAGCTCAGTTATTTGAGCGCGATAATGAGTCAACCCAACTAAGAGAGAGCATCCGACAAAATGATATTACCAGTGGTAGCAGTCATCGAAGCGGTGACAACAAATGTGGGGGAAATTAACATGTCAGGAATGGTAACCACTTCGGTGGTAATCATGGCCAAGATAATAGAAGTGGAAATTTCAAGAAGAGAAGGTTCAACAATGATGGAAAGACGTCAGCACCAGCACCCATTGTCAAAGAAGGAGAACGACCACCAATTGTATGCTTCAAATGCAAAGGGGAGGGACATATTAGTCCAAACTATGCGATGCAGTCAAAAGATAATTGTGGAAGAAAAGGTCACCTAGCCTAATTTTGTCGTGCAGCGAAGACAAATCCAGCTGGGACGGAGGCACCAAAGGCCATCCCAGAGAACTCAAAGCCGGTAGTTCAAGGAAGAGCATTTGTCTTAACCTCCCAAAAAGCAAGGAACCCGAACGAGGTTATCACGCATAAGCTAATCATAAACTCTTGTGAAGTTTATACCATATTTTATACCGGTTCTACCCATTCTTTTATTTCTCTTACTTGTGCTCAATGTTTAAATTTAACTCCGGAGAAATTAGACTTTGACTTATCTGTTAAAACTTTGTTGGGAGAAACCTTCATTACATCCACTGTTTATAAGTCTTGTTTGATTCAAATCGACAACTGCACGTTACCTGTTGATCTTATCTCTTTGAAAATACTTGCATTTGATGTGATTTTAGGGATTGATTGGTTAACTACTCATCATGCTAAAATTGATTATTTTCGTAAGGTTGTTAACTTTCATATTCCTAACCAACCTATTCTGCAAATTCAAGCAACCAAACCACTAAAGTTAATCACTGTCATATCAAGCCATAAAGTTATTCGTTTATTGAAAAATGGATGTCAAGCTTTCTTATCCTATGTCATGGATTTAAACAAAAATACATCAGATTTGAATGATATTTCTATTGTTAATAAATTTCCTGACGTATTCCCCGAAGAACTTAATGGCCTACCCCCAGAGCGTGAAATCGAATTTTGTATTGACCTTGAACCCGGTACAAAACCCATTTCCAAAGCCCCATATCGAATGGATCCTATTGAACTTCAGGAGTTAAAGACCTAACTACAGGAACTGTTAGACATTGGTTTCATTCGTCCTAGTACGTATCCTTGGGGTGCTTCTGTTCTGTTCGTAAAGCAGAAAAATGGAAGTATGCAACTTTGTATTGACTATCGGGAGTTGAATCATGTCACCATCAAATATAGGTATCTGTTGCCACGCATTGATGACCTGTTTGACCAGTTACATGGCGCCAAATTTTTTTCAAAGATTGATCTTCGTTTCGGATATCATCAATTAAAGATAAAAACTGATGACATCCCAAAGACTTCTTTCAGAACTAGGTATGGGCATTATGAATTCCTCGTCATGTCTTTTGGATTGATTAATGCTCATGCTGCCTTCATGGATATGATGAACCGAGTATTCAAGGATTATTTGGATCATTTTGTTGTTATCTTTATTGAAGACATCCTCATTTACTCCAAAACCCATGAAGATCATGAGCAACACTTGAAGCTGATACTCCAAAAGCTTTGAGAAAACAAGCTCTATGCCAAGTTGAAGAAATGCGAGTTTTGGCTTGAGGAAGTAGCATTCCTTGGGCACATGATATCAAATCACGGAATATCTGTTGAACCGGCAAAGATTCAAGCAATTCAAAGCTGGGAGAAACCTAAGTTAATGACTGAAGTACGTAGCTTTCTCAGCTTAGCTGGTTATTATCAGAGATTCGTAGAAGGGTTTTCTCGAATTGCTACTCCATTAATTCAGCTGACTCGGAAAGATACAAAATTCGATTGGAGGGAGGAATGTGAGAAGAGTTTTCAAGAACTCAAGATAAGACTTATTTCAGCACCTGTTCTGACAATACCATCTGGTTCAGAGGGATTTGTCATCTACAGTGATGCTTTGGGCAGAGGTTTAGGATGTGTTCTCATGCAACATAGGAAAGTCATAGCCTATACCTCATGAAAACTCAAAGAATATGAGAGGAATTATCCTACTCATGATCTAAAGTTGGCAGTAGTCGTTTTTGCACTTAAGATTTGGAGGCATTACCTGTATGGGGAGAAGGTGGAAATCTATACTGATCATAAAAGCCTCAAATATTTCTTCACCCAAAAGGAACTCAACATGCGACAACGACGTTGGTTCGAGCTGTTAAAATATTACCATCATACCATTAAATACAATCCTGGAAAAGCCAACGTGGTAGCTGACGCATTGAGTAGAAGATCATATGCGGGTATGAGTGCGATATTGTCAACGCAAAGGCCCATTTTGTATGACTTACAAATGATGGATATAGAGTTAAAGACTTCAGGGACCCACGTGATGATGTCAAATATACGAGTAGAATCGACTTTAATCGATAAAGTTAAAGCTGCTCAAGCTACAGACCTGGAGCTGATGCATATGAAGAAGAAAGTGCAAGAAGGTGTTATTCCAGAAGAAAGAATCGATGAAGAAGGAATACTTAGAGTCAACTCTAGACTTTGTGTTCCTAACGACTCTGCTTTAAAGTATAAGATCATGATGGAGGCGCACAACACACTATTTGCAATCCATCCTGGGAGTACCAAAATGTATCGTGATCTTTGATATACATTTTGGTGGAGCAATATGAAAATAGAGATCGCGGAGTTTATCTCAAGGTGTCTAACTTGTCAACGAGTCAAGGCGGAGCATCAAGTGCCAAAAGGTCCATTGCAGCCACTTGAAATTCCAGAATGGAAGTCGGAGCACATTACCATGGATTTCGTTATCGATCTTCCCATGGTTTCTCAAGGCATAGATGCAATTTGGGTCATTGTTGATAGATTGACCAAGTCTGCTCATTTCTTACCTATACGAGAAATTTATACACTTGAACGTCTTGCTCGTATGTACATAAACGAGATTGTAAGACTGCATGGTATGCCAGTATCCATAGTTTCTAATCGAGAACCAAGATTCACTTCACAATTTTGGGTCAGTTTGCAGAAAGCTATGGGCACAGATTTGCGATTCAATTCGGCATATCATCCTCAGACGGACGGGCAGCCAGAGAGGACTATTCAAACTCTTGAGGATCTATTAAGACTTTGTGTCCTTGACTTCAAAGGAGGTTGGGATAAGTTCTTGCCATTAATGGAATTCTCCTAAAATAACAGTTATCAAGCAAGTATCGGCATGGCTCCATTTGAGGCGTTATATGGAAAAAAGTGTCGTTCTACAATATGCTGGGATGAGGTAGGTGAAGCAACATTGTTGGGACCAGAATTGGTACGCATGACAATGAAAAAGATTCAAATGATCCAGCAACGTATAAAAACCTCAAAAGATCGACAAAAGAGTTATGCGGATCTTCATCGGAAGGGAGTGGAATTCAATGTTGGAGAACATGTGTTGTTACGTGTTTCTCCATGGAAAGGAGTTACAAGATTTGAAAAGAGTGGAAAGCTCAATTCTTGATTCATTGGCCCATTTGAAATCCTCGATCGAGTAGGCACTGTGACCTATAGACTCGTTTTACCGCCAAGTATGTCTCGTGTTCATAACATTTTTCACATATCTATGTTATGTAAATATGTGAAAGACTCGAACCACATTATTAACTTAGAATCGGACGAGTTAGCGGAAGATTTAACATATGAAGAGGTACCTGTTAAAATCTTGGATAAGAAGGATCATATTCTACGCTCCAAGGTTATACCTCAAGTCAAAGTTTTGTGGAGAAACCACGATGTGGAGGAAATGACCTGGGAGTTAGAATCTAAAATGAAATCAAGGTATCCTCACCTCTTCGATATACCAGGTACGTACCCCAATTTTGAGGACGAAATTTCATAAGAAGGGAATGTTGTAAGACCCCAACTTTTATGAATAAAGATTAATTTTTCTCAAAATATATTTTTGAATATTATGGTGTGGATTTGATATAATGTTATAGTTGTGGGTAATAATTACAAATTTTTCAAAGTAAGCAAGTGGTTATAAAATATTCGATTGGTTGTGAAATATTCGTTTTAACAGGGAATATACGTACGACGGCACAATCATTGGTGGACCCCACAACGGAAGTATTATCGGAGTTAAAAACTTTAAAAATGTCTTTTTATAAAAATAACGACGAAAGTTTTACCGTTAAACTGTTTAAATACCCGATGGTAAAAGTATAGTAATACGCGTGGTTGTATAGTAGCACACGGTATTGATTATTGATGCTTACGTGAGAAGTCACTCAGTTATACTCAATTATTGCTATAAATTGTTGCATAATATCTCTCATATTATTGATTCAATTATTGTCACAGTATCATCTGCATACTATTTTATATTTTTAAATCAATAATTGAAACGACAAAGTTATTCATATTATTATTTATAATATTGACGATGTCTAGAAAGTTCTATCGAGGAAAGGGGTTTGGTCACCTAATTGTGCGCCAATAGGGTGAAATCCTTATAGAAAAGCCCCTTTTTCCTGGGAATGATCTGGTTGTTAAATATTATGAGTTATAATATTAATGATGAATAAGTTCATGCTAATTAAAGATGAAATTGATATTTCCATTGTGTTGGGATTATTAGTGTTAGTGGAAATTGACATTTATTTTGATAATAATTGATTTCTGAAGGTTATATTGACCAATCGGGTAATTAATCGGATAAATGAGTAATTAATTGCTTTTAATTCACATGCTTATAACTATTTGTTCACATGTATGTACTATTGATTCACATGCATGTACTATTAGGGGAGGTGGTGCAAGATTGATTATACTTGCATGACTAAATTAAAAATGGAGGTAAAGATGAAGACACTATATTGTAACTATTTTTTCACATGAATTGAACTATTGATTCACATGAATGTACTATTGATTCACATGCACGTACTATTAGGAGAGGTGGTGCAAGTTTGATAATACTTGCAGGACTAGAATAAAAATAAAAAAAAAATAAAGGTATTAATCTATAATATTTCAAGTCCCAAAACGTGCAATTATCGAAACTATATTTTCCTATAAGTAGAAGCTCATTCTTCTTTTATTATCACCAATTCACTAAGACTCACAAGAGTAATTATCGAGAGAGAAGCTATAGAGAGAAAGAAGATGAGTATTTTGCTACTTCACTATTCCAGTATCCAATCTTCTTCTAAGGTAAGGGATATTATTTTTTTCAGTATTAGTAAGAAATAATATTTTCTTCCATATTCTGTAGTATGTAAGTAATATTATTTCGTTTCGTGTTCCTAATTCTACACTCATTCTATTAAAGTATTGCTTCTATACTTCGTGAAATTAGTAGAATATCCTTGATATTTGTGCTTCATCCAGTATCTTTTCATGATAATATTATTTTGAGAATTCTTGATAATTATTGATCTTTTCATCCCGAAATATTATTCACGAGGTACTATTCACGAGTACTATTCATAAAGTACTATTCCTGGATACTATTCACAAAGTACTATTTATGGGTACTATTCATGAAGTACTATTCACGGGGTACTATTTACTCGGGTACTATTCACCTGGGGTACTATTCATAACAAAAATTGATTTCTTTTATGTTCAAATAATTTTTGATACAATATTATTCTTGAATTTTACTCCACAAAGAAATATCATGTAGACAATTTGGACACTATTGAATTTTGGATAAATTAAATTATAAATCTTTAAAATTTATCCTTTGTTTTCTTTTAATTGAATTCTTATATCATTATCATCATCATCATGTTTATATTGTGATAAAAGTCATATGTCGCTTACGTGCATAAATGGACTATGGATTGTTATGATTATGACCAAGGATTATTCGGTATAATCATGACCGTAATTTTACAAATGATGTGGTAAAGGTCCTCATTGGCCCGTAGTGCATTGATGGAAAGTGGTTGGCATGATCATGGCCATGTTAAAACACGAATATCTTGTGCCCGTAGTGCATGAATAATTCATGGTCGTGATACTAATAAATATCCTTAGCCGTAGTGCAGGGATGATTCGATGATGTGGATTATTTATTAAGTTGAGTCTCAGCGATAAAATTGATGATAAACTTTTGAAATCATAGAAGATAGTAGATATCATGCTCTATTTGACTCTTCTAATGGATTGCTTGTTCCGCTGTAGTTAAACTTGATGTTTATTGTATTTTATCAATTTAGCACTATTAAAGGCTAACGATAATTTATTCTGCATTATCTTAATCATAATATTTCTTACTGGGCTAGTTGAGCTCGCCCTTTTTCTTTCATTGTTCTCTTCAGGAATGAGAACGTAGCCGGAACTAGTCGGGGAATGGAGTGATGGTCTGAGATGGTGTCATAGTAGTCCTCACTATTCTATGAAATAGTGTGATAATAATTGTAATGAGGACTCCATTTGAGTTTGGATATTGTCTAGAAGACAATATTCGTGTAAAAACTCTCAGCTCATATTGTATAATTAAGTTTGTATTTGTATTTTGTACCATGTATTTGGTGACTCGGAATGGGTGATGTATACCTATTTTGGGGGCATCACAATGTTAGTGCAGCAACAATTATAACAGATAGCTTTGAAGATTCACCTAAAAATGTGTACCTTAGATGATTCAGAAGAGGTTTAAGGTCAAGATTGGGAGGCATCTCAAGAGAAGGCTTAAGTCGATCCGATGTCTCCCCTGTATGTCTGAGTGGCTCAATGGGAATCTTGAATTTTCTCATATATGGTATTGTGTTCAAAATTTGTACATAATCCACAACATCTGTATCCTCCATGTTAGATTTTCCCAGTAGGGCACTCTCTAATGGATCAATGCTCATCAAATGTTCAGCTCCTTCATTTTTTACCCTGTCGACTACATCAACCTGGAAACACTCTTCTTCGTTAGTGGGGAACTTCATAGCATTGAAAACATTAAATGTGACCTCTTGATCCTGAACTCTCATTGTCAATTCTTCCTTCTGTACATCTATGAGTGTTCGCCCAGTAGCTAGAAAGGTCTCCCAAGAATGATCGTTATGTTTTTGTCCTCTTCATAGTCCAGAATAATAAAATCGGTAGGGAAGAAAAACTTATCCACTTTCACCAGGACATCTTCTACGATACCCCTCAGGTATGTGATGAACCTATCAGCAAGCTGCAATGATATGTTTGTCGACTTAGGAGTCGGCAATCCCAACTGTGTGAATATCGATAGAGGCATCAGATTTATACTTGGCCCCAAGTCATATAAGCACTTATTAAAGATAATTTTCCAATTGAGCAAAGTATTGTAAAACTGCCTGGATCTTTGAGCTTTGGAGGTAATTTTTGTTGCAATACTGCACTACATTCTTCTATTAAGGCAACTGTTTCATAATCCTCTAACGTCTTCTTCCTTGACATAATGCCTTTCATAAACTTCGCATAGCTTGGCATTTGTTCCAAAGCTTCTATGAAAGGTATGTTAATCTGAAGCTTCTTAAAGACCTCCAAGAATTTCGCAAACTATTTATCTTCTTTTTATTTCTGTAGTCTCTGAGGGTATGGTATTGGAGGGTACACAACTGGTGGCATGGTTTTGATTTCTCAGCTAATTCATTATGTTCTGTCTCAACTACACGTTGTCCATCACCTTCGTCAGACAAACCTTGTTTAATTTTCTCTGCACCACAGCGCGGGCATGCCATGTTCCCTTCTTCTTGGGTCGCGGCCGCGCCAGGACCTGTCTCGGCAGTCTTTTTCCCAGACCTCAATGTGGTGGCCTGACATTGTTTCTTCCTATCCCTTCTTGGATTTGTTTCTGTATTACTTGGTAGAACTCCTTGCGATCTGTTGATCAATATATTGGCCATTTGGCCCATCTGGTTTTCTAAATTCTTAATTGCCACCACTTGGCTCTTTATCAACACTTTTGTATTCGCCATATACTTCAACATCATTTCTTCCATCTAAGAGATTTCTTTTTCGGTTGAGGGGCAAGAGCTGAATGATGTTGGTGTTGTTATTGCTGAAATCCGGGAGGATAAGACGGTTTAGGGGCATACTGTTGATGAGACTTTTGTGGTTGGTGTTGTTGTTGTTGAGGTTAGTGTTTGTTGAACACCTTGATTATTACTCCAGCTGAAATTTGGTTGATTTTGGTTGTTTGGATGGTATAAATTCTAAAACAGATTCGATGTCCTTTGGTAGTTGCTTACGAATTGAACCGACTCTACAGTGATAGCACATTGTTCTATCGAGTGTGATCCCGCGCATAACTCACAGACGGAGGCAACTTTCTTAACCTTATTTTTCAGCTAAAGAGTCAATTTTCTTCGCCAGCGCCGTCATTTGAGCTGATAGTGATGTGATGGCATCCACTTCCAATACCTTGACAACTCTTGGTTGAGGCATTCTAGCTATCAGATTCTAGAAGTCATTTGCCGCCATGGTCTTAATCAATTCATAGGCTTCCTCATAACTCTTAGCCCATAAAGCTCCTCTTGCGGCGGCATCAATGATTGGCCTAGATTGCCATCCCAACCCGCTATAGAAGGTATTGATCACCATCCAATCTGGCATCCCATGGTGAGGACATTTTCTTAGCATCTCCTTATATCATTCCCAGGCCTCATATAATGATTCTCCTTGTTGTTGCTCAAACTGAGATAGATCACTCCTCATCTTCGTTGTTTCAGCCATAGGAAAGAATTTGGCTAGAAACTTTTGAGCTAAATCCTCCCACGTAGTCACTGATCCTGATGGTAATGAGTGAACCCAATTCCTTGCCTTGTCCCTCAAGGTGAAAGGAAATAGTTTGAGCCGCACCGCATCATCTGACACACCGTTGTACTTAAATGTGTCGCAAATTTCAATAAAACTCAAAAGATGCTCGTTAGGATCATTAGTAGCCGCACCTCCAAACTGAACCATATTCTGTACCATCTAGATTGTTCCTGGTTTAATCTCAAAGGTGTTCGCGGCTATTGTTGGCCTGGCTATGCTTGATTGTAGCTCATTGATGTTCGGTATAGAATAATCTTTCAACGCTCTATGTTCTTCTGCCATTTGTGTCGGTGTCTTCTTGTGTATTAGAAGTACGTGTACTGGATCTCCAAGCTTTCCCATTGATGTTATCATTTCTAGGCACCAAAGAAGAGTTTGTAGATCAAGTGTGCATATATTATCCACAAGTACTTGAAACACAACTAAAGGTAAAATGGAAATGAGATAAGATGTGAATTGTTCAAGTCAGACAAATTTAACTTAAATTGATGATGACAGTAATAAAAATAAAAACTTATCCCTGGCAACAACGTCAAAAACTTGTTGGCTTGTTTCGGTGTTAACAAAATAGACACACATGTGCAAGTATACACGGTCAACAAGTAATATATGATAAGTCAAGTATCGTTCCCACGGAGAAAAGCAATTATCTCTAATCTATCATGCAACAACTTTGTAGCTATTTTTGGCTGCTTAAATGAGTGAATAAGATGTGATTTAACTAAAAATAACAATTATCAACTAATAAGCTAATTAACACAAGATTGATTTAAATTGGAAACATATGGGATCCTAACTTTACTTAATGTATCATCCAGATTATACACCTCTTGTTAAACCTAATTAATTACTTCGGATAGCTAGTCGAAAGCATGAAGGTAAAACATGGCTATCTTTCGATATACCATGCCCACATCACATAAAATCCACAAAATAGATAGAATTCATATTAACATCAATATTACCTAACTCATTATATTTCTATGTGACTTACAAGTAATATTAATTTAAGTGCAAGCTCTCTCAAATGACTACACATGGTAAGCCAGTATATGTCTATCCGGATTAAGAATCACAAAATCTATCACATGCAAATTTCATGAACACATGCTAACATGGTTAAATCTGAATTTGTACTTCCTCTTTCACTTTCATACAAATTATTAAGGTAGATGGTGATCAATCATCTAAACAATATACACAATCATGCTAGGCAATCCATACATAATCAATCAAGTGCAACAAAGAGGTATATAGATCTGAATTAAGCAATAAACTCCATTAGAATCCCATAATGGTGATTAGTTCATCTCTGAATCAATAACCATTATGGGATTTGATCCAAGCATTGAGATAATACAATGAAAGCAAAGAGAGTGAAGAGAGTAGGAAAGTGAAAATATGATAAATCTCTGTCCAAAGTAAACCTCCAAGCTCAGTTCAAACCCACAATCAAACCAAGTTGAAACCTAATAATTAAAATCTACTAAAAACCAAATAGAGAAGCCAAAATAGTAAACTACAGCTAAGAACTCTCTCTCGCTCTATAAAACCCTAGAAATTGAAAGAAAAATGATTGAATGAATGTCTCGTAACTTGCAAATACACCCTTTTTAGGAAAATACGCTACAATAAATTTTAAGTGAAAAGGCAATCTGTGAAGAGTTTTGACTGGCACGGTCGTGCCACCCCGTAAGCCTTTTGAGGGGCGGGCGGGCGCGCTGAGCTGCAGTCTGGCTTCCTCCTGGCGCGAGCGCGTCACTTTTATTCTTCATGCTGGCACGGCCGCGCTATGCTGTATTTCTGCCTTCTGCTTGTTGGTGCATTGCTGTCCCTTTGTTGCTGTTATCCTCTTCTTTCTTCTTTCACTTGTCCCTGCTCAGATGTCATTTCCATACACACATGTTATGCTCCATCTTCAATTCACCACATGTTCACCATCTTACCAAGTTCATGCCCTTTCCATGCCATTACTTGCCTGTTGAGTTTCCTTAATGCAACCTATAAAACAAAGATAAAAAAGCATAAGACAACACTAAAATACTTGAGATTAAGCCACAATTCTAGCAAGTTGATAGCCACTAAGTAGGTATAAAGCCTACTTATCAGCTGCTTCATTTTGATCTGCTTCGATTTTGTCCAAATTTGGTTATTTCTCCTCTCTACTTTCCGATCTGATATGGTTATTTATGGTGTTGTTAGGGAAGTTGATTATGATTCAAATCTGATTAATTGTTTGCATTTTGATTATCTTATCCCTTTGATTAACCAGTTTGGGTGTTCTTATTTTGAACTGTTTGCATTTTCGTTCAAATAGATTTTATCTTCCGGTATAATAATCTGGATTCTAGGTTTTGTTCCTTGCCGGATTATGTGGGATTTTTCATTGCCGGTGGTTTTCATCCAAAATCATTTATGCTTTCGTACATCTTATGGAGTCCTTGTCGTGATTGTCTTCTCTATAGTTCGCCGGATTTGGTTGATGAGCAGCAAGTGTTGTCAGTATGTTGGCAGCACATTGTTTGGTTGGAGTGGTTTCAGCTCATGGGCTGATATAATTAGGCCCACGATTTTAGTTTCAAATTTCAAATTTCATGTGGATCTCTGTTGGTAGGTGCGGCAATTAGGCTTACTTGAAAAGCAATGGGTCCCTTGGTTTTCAATTCTAGTTAGTTATGGGTTGTTGCACATAGGTTTAAGCCGGGATTGGCTTTTGAGCCTAGTTGATTTGGGTTTTTAATATTTGTAATGCAACTCCGTGTGGCCTTATTCAAATCTTTTGAATTTGTCACATTTGTATTACATCGAGTTTTTAATAAAAAAAATTGCTGATAAAAAAACTATTCTAGTATTTTTTTATATAAGAAAATTATATATATATATATATATATATATATTAAATTTAACTATTTAAGTGTTGAAAAATTATACTAGATTTTAAAAAGTATATATACATATAGTTATAATTTTTATTTTTTAAGGAATTTTTTTTTTGCGAATTTGACCCCCACTGAGTTAGACTACTGGATCCGCCCCTATTCACTGCGATGATGCTATGAGCTTTTGTCGTCAAGAACTCAAGATCGTGACATTAGTTTGTATTATGTGACTACCGCAATGGCAAAAAGCACCTTTTGGCCACTGTGGTTATAGTGATTTAACGAAATAGCCACTGTGCTTTTAAAATATTCAATTAGCCCACTGTACTTTTTAAAAATGTTCAATTAGGCCATTCCATCCATTTTTTGTAACTGTCGTTATCAAATCAGCAAGGATTGCTTACGTGGCTTTTGAAAAATAAAATAAAAAATGACATGGTAATTACGTGGCAATATATACATATTAGCTCCTTTCTTTTATTTTTTAATGGATTTTATTTTCAACCAAAAAAATAAAATAAAAAAATTATTGTGGTAAAATAATAATAAATTTAAAATAAATATTTTAATTCATTTTCTTTATAATTTTTTCTTTTCCTTTTATCTTTTTATTTCTTTTAATAATTTTTTTTATTTTAAAAATTAATTTCAAATAATACAAATAATATATCAAATTTTTGTATCAATGAGATCTATTACAACATTACATTAATTTCAACAAAATAAATAAATAAAAAATCATTAATTACGTGACAAAAAATATTTAAAATAATAAAATTAAAATAAATATTTTAATTCATTTTCTATATAATTTTTTCTTTTCCTTTTATCTTTTCCTTTCTTTTAATAATTAATTTTATTTTTAAAATTAATTACAAATAATATTATAACTTTTTAATAACTAAACATAAAAACAAAAAATAAAAAACAAAAAACAAAAAACAAATAAAAATAGATAAGCCAAAGAGAATCAAACACTGTATTCTCCAACCATGGTCACCTATCATCCGATCCGATCAAACAATTGCCCTATCATCCTCTTCGAAAAATTCGGCTTCACTCATTATGGTCGCCTCGAGCTCAATGTCTCGGACATCAACTACAATTGAATTCTCCAACCAGTCCCCATATTGTAATTAGATTTTGACTTCAGACCTAGATCTAGGTTTTTGGTGGCACCGTACTCCGTTTTTAGGAGGCTCAGTTGCTGAATTTCTTAGTTTCTTAGTGGTTTTTGGGAATGAAAATGGAGGCTACGATCACCACCGCCATGAAAGCTTGAAGAAGATGGAACAAAATTCTCTGTAGGCTGTGACAAGAGTCGTCGGCGGCGGTGGTGAGGTTGAATTGGGCGGTGGCTCTGGTTTGGATTTTGTCCGTTGGTCTCATAACTTTCCGATGTAGATATTATGTGTTTTCTGCATATTTGTTGGGATTTGGCCAGTGGTTTACAGTAGATTTGTCCGGTGGTCCTTGCCGGTGGTTTACAGGAGAAGATGAATAGTATACAAAAATTTTGATATATTATTTGGAATTAATTTTTAAAATAAAAATAATTATTAAAAGAAAGAAAAAAAAAGAAAAAAATTATAAAAAATGAATTAAAATATTAATTTTAATTTTATTATTATTTTAATTATTATTTTTACTACATAATGACTTTATTATTTTGTTTGAGAAGAAAAAATTATAAAGAAATCCATTAAAAAAAAATTTGTTGCCACATAAGGATATACTATGTAATTAAGCATATGCCACGTATTTTATTTTTTTTTTTCAAAAAAGACACGTCAGAAACTCTTGCTGATCTAAGCATATGCCACGTATTTTATTTTTTTTCTTCAAAAAAGACACGTAAGCAATCCTTGCTGATTTGTTAACGGCAGTTACAAAAAATGGACGGAATGGCCTAATTGAACATTTTTAAAAAATACAGTGGACTAATTGAATATTTTAAAAGCACAGTGACTATTCGTTAAATCACTATAACCACAGTGGCCAAAAGGTGCTTTTTGCCCTACCGCAATTGTTACCCCAATCACCAGGTTTATTGCAAATAAAAAAAAAGAAAATTTATTACTGACTAAATTCTAAATTCACCATAAACTTTAACTCTAAAATCAATTTGCACCCTAAACTTTATTTTTAAATTAAATGATTCAAAAATTTAAGTTTCAATATAATTTATATTTAATTCAAAATAAAATTTAGAATGCAAATATTGTTTCAAACTTTTATAGTCCGGAAAAACTAACCAAAAAAGGAACAAAATCCTCCATTTCAAATTATATGATTATTATTGACTTAAAAAAATTAATTTAAGACATTTTCAAACTCAAAACTGAGATGACTTATTAAAAATTATGAAAAAATAAAATTTATAATGAACAATACCTTACAAATAGTTTACAATATTTATAATTGTATTAATTAAAATTAAAAGAATCTACAACAATTTTGAATTTAAAAATCTCTTAAATTAACTATAAAAAGTCCACAATGATCAAATAATGTGGAACTAAGGTAGTAGTATAATTGAACTGATGAAAACCAATGAACTATCATGACCCCATGTCCAAAGGTCCAAATGAATCATTCATAAGCAAAACTCTTCATATCCTTGTATTTTCCAAAAAAGTATTAATATTTCAAATATCTGACTCTGCCATCAATCAATTTGAAATTCTAAATATTTTTTAAGAATTTCGGGGGTCTATCTTAAAAAAACTTGTGTGATAAAATGCCTGGTATTTCACATCACACAAGGACATTTTGCTTCTAATAATAAGTATTGACAAATTATAATAATTACTGAATCATGAGAACTAGTGGAAATTACAAGTGAGCTATAACTTTTATCTCCTTTGGTTTATCTTCTTATACACTTTGGCTATATTGTTTACAAAAAAACATACTTGAGATTGAATTAATTCTCTTAATTTAACCAAATAATATTTACAGAAATAATGATCAGTAGAGGTCGTGGCCGCGGTCAACGAGGCCTCTTAATTTAACATTATTTCGGACTATTTTATCATATGATAAGAGATTAATAGTTTTTTAAATAATCTCATGGACTATTTTTTGTCATTCCTAATATTATAATCTCATGATGAATGTAGGATTAATAGTCCCCCATTTTAAGCTATCAAATAGCTTTATAGGACTAATAATCCCACATCAAGGGCCTATTAGTCCATTAAATAGTCCGAAGTAATGTTAAATTAAGACAAATAGTCAAATCTCAAACTTGCTTTTTGCAAACAAACATGGCCTTATTGTTTTAAGCTTACAAACTCGAAAAAAATTTACATAGAAGAAACCTCAGCTTCTCGTTTTGGTCTATTACGCGTGCGTGGACGTGCAGGTTCATTTATAGAAGGGTCGTCATCTTCATCATCCTCACTTCCCTCTAATATTGCTTGATTAACAGCAAGCTGATTCAGTGAACAACGAAAATAGTATGTGGAATAAGCATTCAATCCAAGCAACAGAAAATCTAAGCACAATAGAAAAATAAATAAGATATACAAGGAAAAACATTCCAGTAACGAAACAAATGATATAGGAAAACGTATGTACTGCTTAGCTCTATAGTATATACATCATAAAATAATAGCTATCAACAATGGTATTAGGCTATGGGTCGAGGCTATCATTTGTTTATAAAATTTCATACTATATGTGTAAAGCATTCATTCGAATCGGAAAGGGCAAACAGCAAAACTGTCCTCTCATGT
Organism: Panax japonicus; assembly: GCA_020205505.1. Classification (NCBI taxonomy): domain Eukaryota; kingdom Viridiplantae; phylum Streptophyta; class Magnoliopsida; order Apiales; family Araliaceae; genus Panax; species Panax japonicus. The sequence goes on from CM035106.1 coordinate 19,486,067, forward strand.
TTACATTGAATTGCAATATAGACGCTAATGGTTCAATTTTTGCACTATCATAGCTAATGTTTCAACTTTTTTTGCAAAACTGAGAATAAACATATAGTAATTTGAAGAGCTGATCAAAATGACTGTGAATGGAGATCTTGGGATGTTGTTACTATTTTCTGTTATCCTTTATACTGTCAGAGTGAATAGGATACTTAAGGAGAGAGAGTGTTTTCTTATGGTCAGTTTAGTACAAGCAAGGGAAGGGTAGGGTGAGGCTTTCATAAGGAGAAAGGTAGACTAAGGGAAGCAACTTCCTTTCCATTATGTTGTTTGGCAACCAAACAACATCAGAGGACATGCATGGGCGAGGGTAAAGAACTCTGTATCATTCCCTAGCAAGTGAAAAGAATTAAAACCATGGTAAATATGCGTATTACCTAAAAAAAATCATAAAGTTATATCTTCCTTTATTCTTTTTCTCCCACTTTTGGGGTGGCAAAATTTTGCGGCCCATGATAAGCGCAAATTTATTAGAACTACCAGAGGAAGCGAACCAGGAAGCAACAGATCAACAGTAGACTACAAATTGTACAACCCAAAAGCCCTCCTACATGGGAACCTACAGAAATGAGCCTATACAACATAACCCTGTCCTTCAAACTATCCTATTCCCTTAGCAACACAAAGCACAAAGAAGCAAGCCTTCGAAGAAGCCCCGGTCGTCCAAGTAACTTTCCAAGCGAAAGTCACATCCCTAGGCCTAGAAAGCAGCTCATAATATGATAAAATAATAGAAAAGAAGACAGCTTTCAGTCCCCCTCCCATCTCAACAGGTCTGGCTGGGTAAAATTGAAACTCATTTTATACTCTTAGGGATAAAATTGAGGGGGGGTCCACTATGGTTAAAATTGAGGGGGGTCCACAATGGGTAAAATTGAGGGGGTCCACTATGGTTTAAGTTGAGTGGGCTCCACTATGGGTAAAAATGGAACTCATATTTCACTCCCATGTCAATGATTTTATTCTCTCTACCTGCTCCTCCAAACCTACAATATTGAGAGATCTTTACTAAAATACCTCTCTACCTAACAAACACGCCGTGCACCCCCCCCCCCCCGGGGGGGGTGGCAAATCACTATTTGTTTTATTGGGGAATCCTTACACTTGGAATAGTGGTGGTGAAGGCTAGGCTAACATCAAAGAAAAATAAAATAGATGTTTCGTTAATGGCCCGTCGAGAAGTAGCTTCAAAAAATGCCAAAGTAACTCACTTCCCAAATATAGGCTTTGATAATGCTCCTAGTCTCTTATATCCTTAACACCATTCGACAAAGGAGCTGGTTCTACCAAGAAATTTAGGTTCGAGTCTATGTGGAACATAGACTCCACAAGTATTAAGGTTGTTGCTGCTTTTGAGGGATAATGTTCTTGGATCCAAGGCTTTCAAATTCTATCAAGAGCTAAAACAAGTAAAAGAATATTTCAATTCTGGAACAGAACCAATTTGAGAGTTGTAATGAAATTATTCTCCTTCAATAAGTTCAAGACCAAGATCCCACCCTGAAAATGAAGGTTAGAATTATCTCAACAGAATCCAATTGAACAACTTATCAGGCAGGAGATTTCATTAGAACGAAGGTCAATATACTTCAATGGATCCGAGAAGGCGAAACCAACACTCATTTCCTTGACTCGTTAATTATTAGAAAGAAAATGATATTTGATATTGAACACATAAAATGGAGAGAGATGATTTGCTTCTAAAACAGTTTCTAAACCTTTTCACAACCTTTGGTCTTTGAAAAGTAGATTTTATACCTACTTATCCGGTATATGTTACTTGAATTAGTTGCTTAATCTCATGTTTCTTAGTTACTTTTCATGCATTTTGTGTTCGTTTTGTAGATTATATGCTTGGGAGCTGTGATTGCAAAGAATTGGTATGAAATCGCAAAGAAAAGCAATCCGGACATCGTTTGGGCTTTACAGTTTTTTTTTCATGTTCTTGGCTTGGAACTTGGATTATATTGTTGAGCTCATTCTTAGCTTTCCGGAACATCTTAAATCATTCCAATCGGAGTTCGGATGCATGAGTTATGACCTTTGTACCAACGGCCATTGAACTTCACTGTTTTGGGTGACCATTTACATAGCAGCCACTTCAGAGCCAATTTCAACGTTGCTCCATTCCTTATTTCAGAAAACTCAAAGAATGAAAGTTGTAGATCTTCGTCTCCTCTTTCCGGAACATCTTGAATCATCGAAATCAGAGTTCAGACGAAGAAGTTATGGTCATTTTCCCAAAGGAAGTCAGAGCAGAAAAAAGACCCCCGCCCGGCGGGCTTTCTGTTTTGGCGGGCTTTCTCGTCACAAAACAGAAGCCTAGCCCGCCGGGGCGGGCCTGGTTAGTGTATAAACCCCCACCGAGGCGGGGGTACGCGCAGAAAAGTTGTTTTTCGTCCGAATTTGAGAAGGATTGGTTCAATCCGATTGACTCAAGGACTTCCAAGATGACTTAAAGACATAAAAGGAGGAGAGAGATAAGAGGATTCCATTAGATTAGATTAGATTAGGAGAAAATACTAGTTCTTATGAGATTTGGAGTTTGAAGCACTTGGAAGCCATTGGAAATCCAGATCAAGAGCGAGACGGGGGAAGAATTTGCCGACAACAGATTCACTTCTTTTCCTTAATCTTATTCTTATCTTTTAATGTGTATTCAAGTGTGGATTCTTAGCTAGTTTTAATTCAATGAACTAATTCTTTGTTTGAGATTACAATGGATCTTATTGTGTAGTTTATTTTAATATGATTCCCTATCAATTATTATGTTCTATTATGAGGATTGTCTATTGTGATTTGGACTTAATTGTTTAATTGATTGGCCATCAATTACTGTGATGATCTATATGAACTCGAGAGATGAAGTTTAGATTTAGATCTGATCATAATAGCATGTGTTTGTGATTTCTGCATAGATGGAATTCATGATTCGTGTTTAGTAGAGATATGCATTTATGCCATATGTAATCTTATAGAGAACTTGTGCTTTAAATCCTTTTTAATTGTAATTCACATAGAGATATAGTGGATTAGTTAATTAGGGTGTCTTGCTTAATTCTATCATCTGTGGATTTAAGTGAGTATGAGTATTATGCATCGAGAGGTGGTTTTATCTGCTTTAGTGTTCTTGATTAACAATTCAGAATAGAGAATAATTGATGAGAAGTGTGTTAACTTAAATGAAGCAATAAGTGAAGTTGTGATTTTAAATCTCGGTAATCTTAATTTAACTAGTGGAATTTAATAGTAGTTTAATTATATAATTTGAAATTCATTCGTTTAAATAAGATTAAGTTGGTTACGGGCTAGTACTTGATGATTTTTATTAAACAATTCCTCGTGGGAACGATACTCTACTTTCACTTTATTACTTGTTGACCACGTATACTTGCGTGTTGTGCGTAATTAGATTTTACCCAACAAGTTTTTGGCGCCGTTGCTGGAGAATTAGTTTAATATTTTTCACCAATATTAATTTCAATCAAATTAGTCTTAATTTAAACATTTTTATTTTTATTTTTAATTCTCTTCCTATACTTCCCTCTTTTCAGGTATCATGGATGACTTTGCGTATTAATGGCCATACACGAACATGACTCAACCAAGGGAAACAGGGATTGATGGACTTAATACATTTTCTGTAGAGTTGGTACAAATTGAGGCAAATTCAAAGACGTTGGAGGTTATCGCAGCCCAACGGAGTCGAAGGATGACAAACATGACTCAACCAAAGGAAACAGAGATTGGACTTAATGCATTTTCCGCAATATCAGCACAGATTGAAGAACTTTCGAGGACGTTAGACGTTATTGTAGCCCAAAGGAGTCGAAGGATGGCAGTCACGTGTGACTATTGTGCTGGCAACCACCAAAGTCATCAATGCACCGTCAGTTTTGAACCGGTACAATATAGTGGTGATTACCTCAACAACTATGTTGATCCTAACTATGTTGAGTAAGTAAGCCCGAGGGGATTGTCTTTACGCTTAGCACCCTAAGGTCTTAATGGTCTGGGAGTCGTTGATGAGTGGGATTTATACCTACAAATCAGTTCCTTTGTGGCTGAAGTTGTTGTCTGTTTTCAGTCTCTTAGTTAGCTTTTATCTATATTTTATTGTTATTATGTCTAAGTTCTATTATGCAGGGCTTTGCAGATCGTTTCTAGCTTTCATTTGCATTCTTGGCCATTTTTGTTGTACTGGCGCCGCAGCGCCAGTGTTACACGTAAAGGCCGCGCCGCAGCGCCAGTGTAAGTTGGTACATACTAGAATTTGGCGCCGCAGCGCCAATGATCCATAGAGAGCCGCGCCGCAGCGCCATTCTACACTAAAGCACACTGGAAATACATGCCTTAGCGCCAGACCACGGCGCCCCAGCGCCACTTCCTCGCCCTGCAGCGCCGAACTCTTCTCATGGAGTCGCGCCGCAGCGCCACTTGTTAAGCTTATGCTCGCGCCGCAGCGCGAGCTCCGGTGCCCAAACAGTAAAGAACCTTTAATGACCTAAAGAAAGAAGGGAGCAGTATATAAGGAAAGAGAAGCCGCCTGCATTGAATATTGAAGGATATCAGATAGAAATTATTACAGATAGCTTAGACTAGGATTTCTTTTACCGTAATTAATTTCTAGAAGAGAAAGAAGTTGTGTTTAAGGAAGAAGAGTTATTGCATCCGACACAAGTTCAGTAGGCACGCAATGAAGAGAAAATTTGGAGGAAGAACACTTCAAAACAGGGGTTTTCTTATTCCAAATCTCTCATTTATTTGTGTTTAATGTATTGAAAATGTGTGTCAGTACCATAGTTATGAACTAACTCTATTTTTAGGATTGCAATGAAACCTTTTGTGTAGCTTAATTAACTTTCTCTCCTATTTTATATAATGAATCATTTTGGAATGGGTTGTTGTATTTCTTATTTAATGACTGATTGCTTGATAAAGAAATTGGTATTGATAGTAATGAAAATTGACAAATGGATGTTATTATCTATCTTTAAATACAACACCTGTTATGACCATGCCAATGGAATGTGTGCATAAAATGCTAATAGGATAGACATATCCCTATTTGCCTTGTGTGGCCTTGAGACTTAGCTTAATGACCTTAACCTAGTTATTTTCACCAACAGACATATTGTGATTTATCTAGTTAGGAATGTGCATTTGACCTTCGACAGAAGCTTATGCGTATTTACTATTCTCGATTAACCTTTCCTTGATTCGTTTGTAATTTGGAGAGTTAGGAGATTAGGCGACGCATTAGGGGAGTTGTAATCCTATCTTGACTTCCTAGCACAACTACTTCTCTCATTCTTACAGTCTTAGTAACATAGCTTAACCAACCACTTTGTTTCACTTGTTTAGATAAGATAAGTAACGACTTTACCTTAGTAATTGTTTTCTTTTAAGACTTTGTCCTCGTGGGTTCGACACTCTACTTTCATATATTACTTGTGGACCACGTATGCTTGCGCGCGATTTGGCAATAGCTAAATCGGCCAACAAGTTTTTGGCGCCGTTGCCGAGGACTTAGAATTAATTGTTTTTCAATATTAAAACTAAGTCATTACGATCTTACGTTAAACCGATTCTTCTATTTAACTCTCTTTTCAGGTAGTCTTCATTGTTTATGCCACCTCGGAAGGGACGAAATATAATACCTCTCGATCCCGAGGTAGATAGAACATTCTGACAACTGCGAAGAGAAAAATCCAAGGACACACCCGGGGACATACCTGCTCCTATCAAAATGGCTGAGGAACTTCAGAAATCTTTGAGGGAGTACGCTATGCCTCACATTGACGATCTCCAGGCGAGCATTCTAAGGCCCGCCATCCAAGCTAATAATTTCGAGATCAAGCCGGGCACCATTCAAATGTGCACCAACATTCAGTTTGGGGGGACTACCGAATGATGATCCCAATGATCACTTAATCAATTTCGTGGAGATCTGCGACACATTTAAATGCAACGGAGTGTCTGACGATGCCATCAGACTCCGGTTGTTTCCATTTACCTTAAGGGACAAGGCCAAGAGCTGGCTTCATTCATTACCGTCAGGCTCCATTACCACATGGGCTGACTTGGCACAGAAATTTGTGGCTTACTTTTTTCCGCCAGCCAAAACAGCCAGGCTCAGGCATGATATCACGTCTTTTGTCCAGTTCAAATCAGAATCCTTGTACGACTCGTGGGAGCGGTTTAAGGATCTTCTGAGGAAATGCCCGCACCATGGATTGCCAGAATGGCTTCCTATCCAGACCTTTTATAATGGGCTATCCGGATCAACTCGTTCAAGTATTGATGCCGCATCTAGAGGGGCCTTCATGGCCAAACATCACACAGCGGGGTACGAGCTAGTAGAAACAATGGTGACCAATAATTGTCAATGGCCGAATGATAGGCAAGTCCCCCAGAAGAGCAGTGGGGGTATATGAAGTTGACTCGTTCACATCGTTAGCGGCTCAGGTTGCAGCGCTAACGAAACGGCTAGACACCATGGGATCATCAGCAGTGCAGAATGTGCAGAGTGTCGTAGTCCAGTGTGAGTTATGTTAAGGGAGCCACCCTACTGATCAGTGTGCAATAAGCCCCGAGTCAGTTCAATTCGTTTCCAACTACGAGCGGCAACAAAATCCTAATCTTCCCACTCATTACCACCCGGGCTTGAGAAATCATCCCAACTTCTCTTGGGGCAACAACAACACCACCACCAACAACCCCAATCAAGCACAACCTTCATCCACCAGGCCGAATTATTCTAACAGTAAAGAGCCTTTAATGACCTAAAGAAAGAAAAGAGCAGTATATAAGGAAAGAGAAACCGCCTGCATTGAATATCGAAGGATATCAGAGGATATCAGATAGAAATTATTACAGATAGCCTAGACTAGGATTTCTTTTACCGTAATTAATTTCTAGAAGAGAAAGAAGCTGTGTTTAAGGAAGAAGAGTTATTGCATCTGACACAAGCTCAGTAGGCACGCAGTGAAGAGAAGATTTGGAGGAAGAACACTTCAAAACAGGGGTTTTCTTATTCCAAATCTCCCATTTATTTGTGTTTCTCTAATAATGTGTAATGTATTGAAAATGTGTGTTAGTACCATAGTTATGAACTAACTCCATTTTTAGGATTGCAATGTAACTTTTTGTGTAGCTTAATTAACTCTCTCCTATTTTATATAATGAATCACTTTGGAATGGGTTGTTGTATTTCTTATTTAATGACTGATTTCTTGATAAAGAAATTGGTATTGATAGTAATGGAAATTGACAAATGGATGTTATTATCTATCTTTAAATACAACACCTGTTATAACCATGCCAATGGAATGTGTGCATAAAATACTAATAGGATAGACATATCCCTATTTGCCTTGTGTAGGACTGAGAAAAAAACAGATATAACCGAATAACCGAAGCGAACCGAATTTTTTTAACCGAAATTTCTTGATAATTCAGTTATTTTTTGTAATTCAGTTATATCCGAATTCTTATTCGGTATTCGGTATTCGGGTCCGGTTATTAAAATCATCCTAATCGGTTAACCGAATAACCGAACATAATTATTAAAAAAAAGGAACTTAATATCTGAAGGAACATTTATTCGGTTACCTTGTTGCATCATACATTAAAAAATATCTGGAGGAACATGTTTACCTTGTTAATATAATACATATATATTTTATCTTGTTTATCTTGTTATTATAATACATATATAATACCTTGTTTATCTTGGTATCATATATTTTATTCGGTTAATATATGGAGGAACATGTTTACCTTGTTGTTCTTTTATCTTGTACTGCTGTACATTAAAAAGTCAGCAGCAAAGCCTCTCTTTTTTCTCCTCTCACTTCTTCACTAACTAAGGTCAGTAAGGTGTTGGACTGCTCGCGGCGGCGGCTACCTTAGATTTCTTAAAAACCGGTGAGCTCACCCTCCTCTCTTTTCGTCTGCATATATATGTATTTCTCTTCGTTCGGCACCTTCGCCCCTTTCTTCTCTTCTTTGGTTCCTCCCGCTTTCTCTCTCCACTAATCACAAGCACCGAACCAGCGAACCCTCAGATCTCACCTCTTCGGATCTTCGATAACTCCACTCTCGTCTCTTGCAGCGATGGATTTGGAGTGCCTTCGACTTCGAGGACTAAATTCGTGGGTAAAAATCATAGATCTGTTCTTGGTTCCTCTTCGATGGATTATGGAATTGGATTTTCTTGTGATGTTGTATTTTTTGTTCAAAGTTGTTCTTTCTAATTTTTGGTGATGATTTCCCGACCCAGATTTTGTTACCTGCTTTTGGTTTTGTGGGGTGTTATTTTTAATAGTAGAGTTCGGTTATTACCTGAAATACCGAATTCACAATTCGGTATTCGGTTATTCAGTTAGTACCACAATTCGGGTATTAGTTCGGATATTAAAAATAAGAATATTTCGGTATTCGGTTATAACCGAATTGCCTATTCGGTTCGGTTATAACCGAAAGATCAATCCTAGCCTTGTGTGGCCTTGAGACTTAGCTTAATGACCTTAACCTAGTTATTTTCACCAATAGACATATTGTGATTTACCTAGTTAGGGATGTGCATTTGACCTTCGACAGAAGCTTATGTGTATTTACTGTTCTCGGTTGACCATTCCTTGATTCGTTTGTAATTTGGAGAGTTAGGAGATTAGGCAAGGCATTAGAGGAGTTGTAATCCTATCTTGACTTTCTAGCACAACTACTTCTCTCATTCTTACAGTCTTAGTAACATAGCTTAACCAACCACTTTGTTTCACTTGTTTAGATAAGATAAGTAACGACTTTACCTTAGTAATTGTTTTCTTTTAAGACTTTGTCCTCGTGGGTTCGACACTCTACTTTCATATATTACTTGTGGACCGCGTATGCTTGCGCGCGATTTGAAAATAGCTAAATCGGCCAACAGTCGGTCGAAAGCTCGTTAAGGTAGTATTGAAAAGCCTAAGGGAATAACACATTGCATAGTTATGTGTGTATAAACCAAAAAAAATGAATAAAACGGGAAATAAGAGCAAAAAGCCCCCGTAGATGAAAAATAAAGCATAAGTATCCCATGTTGACCCTCGATATTGGTAATTGTTTGATTTTAGTTGGATCTAGCTTGTTTTTGGATTTCTTGAGTTTACACTGTATGATGCCTTCGAAGAGACTTGTTATGTGTTAAATTTGATTTTATATCAGTTAACATTGTTGTGGAGCACACACGCACTATATTAATGATAACAGTCTAAGATTTGATGATTGATTGGGAAATTATTAATTTGTTTTGATATGATGTATTATCATGTTTACTTGATTTCTCTAAGGCCGATTGATTAGACTTGTTTCTATCATTACTGCTGGATTCGTAAGCATGTAGATTAGTTGCATTGCATAGCATTGTTGTTTTGTGTTTTTGCTTGAGGACAAGCAAAAGTTTAAGTTTGGGGGTATTTAATAAGTAGATTTTATACCTACTTATCCGGTATCTGTTACTTGAATTAGTTGTTTAATCTCATGTTTCTTAGTTACTTTTCATGCATTTTGTGTTCATTTTGTAGATTATATGCTTGGGAGCTGTGATTGCAAAGAATTGGAATGAAATCGCAAAGAAAAGAATTCGGACATCGTTTGGGCTTTCATGTTTTTTTTCATGTTCTTGGCTTGGAACTTGGATTATATTGAAGAGCTTCTTCTTAGCTTTCCGGAACATCTTGAATCATTCCAATCGGAGTTCGGATGCATGAGTTATGACCTTTGTACCAACGGACGTTGAACTTCACTGTTTTGGATGACCATTTACATAGCAGCCACTTCAGAGCCAATTTTAACATTGCTCCATTCCTTATTTCGAAAAACTCAAAGAATGAAAGTTGTAGATCTATGTCTCCTCTTTTCGGAATATCTTGAATCATCGAAATCAAAGTTCAGACGAAGAAGTTATGGCCATTTTCCCAAAGGATGTCAGAGCAGAAAAAGAACCCCCGCCGGGGCGGGCTTTCTCTTCACAAAACCCCTGCCAGGGCGGGGGTACAAGCTGCAAAAAAGAAGCCTAGCCCGCCGGGGCGGGCCTAGTTAGTGTATAAACCCCCGCCGGGGCGGGGGTACGCGCAGAAAAGTCATTTTTTGTCTGAATTTGTGAAGAATTGGTTCGATCCGATTGACTCAAGGACTTCCAAGAGGACTTAAAGACATATAAAGAGACATAAAAGGAGGAGAAAGTTAGAGAATTCCATTAAGATTATATTAGAGTAGAATAGGAGAAAATACTAGTTCTTCTAAGATTTGGAGATTGAAGCACTTGGAAGCCATTGGAGATCCAGATCAAGAGCGAGACGGAGGAAGAATTTGCCGACAACAGATTCACTTCTTTTCCTTAATTTTATTCTTATCTTTTAATGTGTATTCAAGTGTGGATTCTTAGTTTTAATTCAATGAACTAATTCTTTGTTTGAGATTACAATGGATCTTATTGTGTAATTTATTTTAATATGAATCGCTATCAATTATTATGTTCTATTATGAGGATTGTCTATTGTGATTTGGACTTAATTGTTTAATTATTATGTTCTATTATGAGGATTGTCTATTATTGTGATTATTATGTTCTATTATGAGGATTGTCATACCCTAATAACTTGGATGAAGTGTAACGTCCCCAAATCCGAACTATCTACAAACCTAAATTCGGTGCATCACAAGTGCTTCTCATTCTTTACATACATCATTATATTATGAAATACAACATATTTCTTCAATTCCCAGATTCTATTACCTTAAAAACCTTCATACATACAAATAATGGTAATTATATTATTCTTCACTTCTTTACAAGTGTAACTTTCATCTGCCACAACAGATACATAACAGTTTATTTAACTACTCTACATTACAAGTCTTGGCTTAATCTTCACGCTCATTCATATAATGAATGGCACTTCATCAGGATACCGGTCAGCTTGATCTTCAGATGATCCTTTAGTTCATTCTAACAATGTTTGTTGAAAATGTTTTTATTTTAAGCAAGTGTGAGCATTCAATTGCTCGGCAAGTTCTAGCAGATGAATAATAACATCAAGAATAAAATATTCTTTACATATAACACTTCAATAACTGAACAATAGTTATGAAGTTGCTTGAATAATAGGAATAAATTATGATTCCTATCATTTTAAAACATCAATACATTCAATGTAACATAACCTCAATTCTTTCCTTCATTACATACTGTCTAGCTAAATTTATTAGCTTAGACTTGATCTTTACAGTTCATGAATAAACAGAACTCTTTCACATTGAACAATTCATCTCACAGAAACACATAAGTGTTAAAAATTCGGCACATGGACTCATACATAATAGCACCTTGCACAAACATAACACATTTGCACATAAGTAAAACTTACTCATTTATAACATCTGAGCAAGCTTAAAGAAACTAGCATTCATTTCAAATATGAATGAAGTTAAGAAACTTGCCTTAAGCGTTGCATACAATTACAATTTACACTATACGGCTCTTCGAAATTCTTATATATCACATAAGGAATTACATATACCAATTAATCATATACTTGACTTATATATTAGTTTACACTAACTTTAGTTCTTACGGTTAGCGTTTTGCAACCTAAGTTCACGCAACCGAACTTTAAACTTTTCTTTCAACGTTACGACATACGGAGATGTCTTAAATCTTACATTTATTATGTACGATAGATTTACATTATCTTTCCTTCTCTCTAGCTCAACTTATCAGAAACATTACAACTGTAATGTTGGTTACGTCAATTATCATTCCGTATGGCTTTCTGACAAATAAATGTCATACCTCAGGATTATTCTTTATCGTCTAAGTCATACAATCTTTGGTATGCTAAGAGTGATCATTCAATGTTAATGTTATGCATTCATAGCTATTAAACATTTTACATTACCTCCAATTCATTTCATCTTTTACAATGTCCGGCTTATTTAACTTGGAACATTATTCAAGTTATTATCATTAACTCGGCTTCACTATGCCTACACGTCATTCATAGCTTTTCATTACTTCACGTTCAAATCATACACGGTGTGTGTATGCTCAACACGTTTATCTTTACGCGTACACGAACCGCCTTCGTCGGTTTACGTGTTTTACGTTCACATTGTTCATCTTTTAAACCTCCGTTCAACTTTTACTTAGCTTGAATCACTTATTTAAGTGTAACATTACGTGAACTTTACATTCATAATCTTTCTGTACACTTTCCCCAAGAGTTAAGCAGTTAAAAGCTCCTCTCTGGGTTCTCCCTTGCACCAGCGCTGCAGTGCTAGTTCTTAGAACTAAGCTCTCGGGGAGGCACTGAGCGCCTCCTTTCAAGGTTTGGTCGACGCTGCAGGCCAAATTTCCTTTTTTTTCCAGCAATTTTTTTAAGTGTTGGAACACGTACGAATCACCTACTTTGCAATCTCGTAACTTCTTCGTTATAACTCGGAACGAATTCGTTCCAAAGCCATTTTCTTACTTTCATTACATACTCGGATTTCCCCCCAGATAAAATATTATTTTAAGTTCGTTAACGAGGATTTCCATTGGTTCAAATTTCAGCGTTCGTTCGTTCGCTTTACGTTATTATTGTTTTTCATTCGTTTGTCCGTAATTCAATCATCCGAACTCGAAATTCGTTCGTTCTTGAGCCTACGACTTACGTTTTCAATATTTTCCAACATTCTTATGAAACCTCACTAATTAGGGTTCATTAACTTACTTTCTAATTTATTTCGTCTTTTACCAAATTTCGCCACAACTTCGTTATAGGCTAATTTCAATTAGTTCCAAAAGAACATTTCTTTCAATTCTACATTTCCTAACCAAACATATATCAACAAATATATATGATGGTTTTAAATTTTTCCAACAACAAGAAGCACTAATTTAGTATTAAATTTGTCCACCAATGTTCTTCGTTCGTTCTTCGTGTTCTTCATTCGTTCTTCGTTTTTAATCGATATTTTGATTACGATTTCATTTTTTCATGAATTTTAGTGTTATAAAACACCAATTCTTCCTTATTACCCCGGATCGTTCATATGATTCATCTGAATCGTCCATTAACATCAAGCAATTCATACTAAATATGAAAACTTTTAAAAGAAATTTATAAACTAAACTTCAAATTCTTACTTCTTCATTTCCTTATTATTAAACCATATAAAAGTTATTCATTAACATCTTTTACTTACATAATCAATAAGCTATATGATTTTTCATATGAAACCTAAAGAAAAAATGGATTAAGGTTAGGTTTTGATATTACCTTCTTTAATTCTTCTTCCTCTTGTCAAAGCTTGCAAATTGAGCTAGCTTTTCCTTCCTTTCCTTCTCCTTCCATCCGAATTTCTCCCTCTCTAAGTGTTGGTTGAATTTTCCTAACCACACAAATGAGCTAAGGTTTCTCTTTTACAAGCTTTGCAAGGCTAGGGACAAAATGGTCATTTGGGCCAATTTCCAATATTCACACCTCAAACTCACAAATATCCAAGAAGCTTGGTGACCCATTTAAGTGTCCCACGACCCACCAACGACTCACAACTTTGGCCTTGAATTTAACATTCTTTTGGGCCTTGATTTAATTATCATTGGGTCTCCTAACATTTCCCATTGGGCTTCAAAAATCAAAGTCCAATAACTAAATAGTCAATTTTGACTTTCGTATTCATACCGTATAATTTTCGTATTATACGCGTATTCTACTCTGTATAATTTTTGAATTATACGTCGTATTATTATCTTACTATACCAGTATAATAATTCGTATTATATTAATATTCTTTTCTTTAATCTTCTTAAATTCAATACACAGTGGAAAAACTACATTTCTCGGATTCCAAATCTTTTTGGACATTCCGTCTTTTTTCGTCAATCTAACGTTAGCGCGTTCTTCGAAATTTCGAAAAACTGAAACTTTTTGATGATTAGCGTTTTCCACGACGTTCTCCCAAAACATAGCTAAACGATCGAAAAGTACTTAACAGTATTTTTTGTCGTTTTTTTTCGTTCGCTTTCTACACGTTTTTTGAGAAAAACTTTTATCGGCTAATATAATATGATCTTCATGACATATTACTGTCAAATCTTGAAACGGAATGTCATTTCGACATACCAATCTCTACACCACCTAGGTTATTCATCGGATGAATAGTGTCTATTTCGTCTTTTTCTTAGAAAAATTATTTCCTCAAAAAAATATTATTTCCGTCTTTAAAATTTTTGTGGGCAAAACTAATGATTTGGCCACCGAAGTTGGCACATTTTATTGAATACTCGATTGAACTTTTAATTTTTTATATTAACTCACTAAACTAATTTTTATTTTCAAATTGGGTCATTCCGTTAAAAAAAGTTGACAGCTGTTTAGTTTTTATCTACGTAGCGCTGACGTGGAATATTGCTTGTGGCAAAAAAAATCAAAAACAGATTTTAAAAATAAAAAAAATTAACATTTTAAAGTTTTAAAAGTAACAAAAACATAATAAAATAAAACAAAAACAAAAAAAATCAAAATCAAAATATCTTTAAAATATCAAAATAGAATTTTTTTTAAAAAGAGACTTTTAAAAAAACAGAATTTTTTTTAAAACAGATTTTTTTAAAAAATAGATTTTTTTTAAAAACAGATTTTTTTTAAAAAAACAGAATTTTTAAAAAATAGATTTTTTTAAAAAACAGATTTTTAAAAAAAAGCGGATTTTTTTAAAGAATAGAATTTTTTAGAAAACAGAATTTTATTTTTTTTAAAATTCTGTTTTTTTTAAAAAATCTGTTTTTAAAAAAAATTCTGTTTTTAAAAAAGTTCCGTTTTTAAAAAAATTCTGTTTTTAAAATAAATTCTATTTTTTAAAAAATTCTGTTTTTTTTAAAAAAATTATATTTTTTACAGAATTCTGTTTTTAAAAAAATTCTATTTTTTAAAAAAAATATGTTTTTCAAAAAATTCTATTTTTTAAAAAAATCTGTTTTTTAAAAAAATTCAACTTTTTAAAAGAATTTTGTTTTTTTTTAAAAAGTCTGTTGTTAAAAAAATTCTGTTTTTTAAAAAATTCTATTTTTTTTTTAAAATCTGTTTTTCAAAACATTCTATTTTTAAAAAAAATTCTGTTTTTAAAAAAAATTATGTTTTTAAAAAAAAAATTCTATTTTGATATTTCAAAGATATTTTGATTTTTTTGTTTTTGTTTTATTTTATTATGTTTTTGTTATTTTTAAAATGTTACTTTTTTTATTTTTAAAATCTGTTTTTGATTTTTTTTGCCACATAAGCAATATTTTAAAAAAATTTGCCCCGTCAGCGCCACGTAGATAAAAACTTAACGTTTGTTAACTTTTTTTAACGGAATGACCCAATTTGAAAATAAAAATTAGTTCAGTGAGTTAATTTGAAAAATTAAAAGTTCAATCGGGTATTCAATAAAACGTGTCAACTTCGGTGGCCAAATCATTAGTTTTACCAATTCTTGCGCATTTATGAAACATCAGTTATAAACTCAGAATAAAAATTCACTCTAAACTGCAGTGCAGACCTTTTCATTATGAAACATCAGCTACATACTCACTCTAAAGATTTTTGCAAACACACTAAACCAAATTTAGAAAGGATCACTCATTTATCAAGGGAAATTTATTCAAGACAACTCCATTCTTCCTCGAGATCTGGCATGCAATGAAAAAAAGTGATCCCCTTATGGCTTGAAAAGTAAATATGACTAATGCCTTAGGTAGAATTGGATGCTTTTGTAATTCATTCTTTTTGCACCCTCAAAAATTTAGGCTACACTCAAAATTCATTCAGTGGATCCATAAGTGATTATCTGGTGCTGCTTTTCTACATTCTCTAGGTCCTTTTGGGGTTTTTAGGCCTTCTACAAGAACTATGCAAGGGATCCTCTCTTCCATTTCCTATTTATTTTTGTTTTAGGTAGAGCTCCTTTCAAGGATCCTTAATGGAGCTGAAGAGGTAAGACCTATCAAGGGAATCACGCTGGTTACATCATGCCCTTCCATCTCAGACCTCATGTTTGGTAACGACTTGATCACCTTTTCCAGAGCAAATGAGCAAGGACCAAAGTCCAATATTAGATGTTTTGACCTCTTATGCTTCTTGGTCTACTCAGCAAAGCAACAAGAAAAAATGTGTCTTTCCTTCAGCAAAAACATTCCCCACACCTCAAGAGAACCCTTCCATCGTTTACCCTTTGATTTAACATCTGTGAAACCAAACAAAAGTGTTCATTTTGGCCTTCCTCTTTTCATTTCGAGAACCAGAATTTCTCTTTCATTTTTCACAAACTACCTACAAGAATAGAATCAAGGGTTGGGAAAAAAAGGCCATCTCTTATGCTGGGAGGACAATTTTGGTTAAATCAGCTCTTTCTTCTTCGTCTACCTAGATGATCAACTATAGTCAAAGTGCTTTACCTCCAGAATTAACAATGCCCCTTCCATTAAGACATCCTTTCAATCAACCCTTGATTTCATCTCTTTCAAAACAGTTCATCTAGCCTTCCTCTTTTCACCTGCCTTCCTCTTTTTATCACAGATTTCATTCTTCAAAAACTATGAACAGATCCTTTATTTGGAATGGAAAGGTTCCCTTTTATACTGGAAGGACAAATTTTCTTAAAATCAATCCACTCAGCTATCCCCTCTTAGGTTATGACAACCTAACCTATTTAAAACCATTTAGATAAAATGGACAGATCAGATTTCCAGATTCTGGTGCAGTAAATCGGGAAAGACATGGAATTTGTCATCTTAAAGCATGGGATAATGTTTGTAAACCAAAAGCATTTGGTGGTCTTGGCTTCAGAAGTATTAGCAATTTGAACAATGTTGTTCTTGCAAAACCTGCATGGCAGGTAAATTTCGAAGCCAATTCTTTCTGTCTTCAACTTTGTTTAAAAATTTGCCAGCAGAAATATTTTTGCAACTCGGGAATAAATATATCGAACAGGCTCAATTATTTGGAAGTGTATTCTTAACCATAGTTGTTACGGCGTCACCTAGGCGACGCCTTGGCGTCCAGTCGGTCGATGCAAACAAGGCGATAGGACGACTTAAGGGATGATTGAAAGGCGAGCGCTTAGGAAACATAATCGTCGCCATGGACGACCACGTAAACGAGCTGTCAAGCGCCCTAAATCTAATCGCGATAGATGAGACTGCAGAAGTAGAAGTAGAAGATTAGAAGGGGCAAAGGGGGAGAGAGCGATCGATCTCGATATTACCGTGGCCAGTACCGACCGACCGGCGACTCGGCGAGGCGACGCAGCTCCGGCGACGGCGAGATTACTCATGTATATCTTCTTTCTTCTCTTTCTTCCCTTTCTTCTTCTCTGCGTCTGCGACAGTGAACTGAAGATGAACTTCTTTTTTGGGGGGAGTTCTCTTTTTGCTTCTCTTTTTTCGTTTCATATATGTTTATCTTATCCTGCTTCTTTTACACTCGAATCTCCACAGTCCACTCTCCACAATTTGTCACATAGACAGATACCTGCACAATTATAAATATATATATGTATATATATATAAAAAAATTATATATATATATTTATGTTTTATATATGTACAGTGCAATGTTTTTTTTTCAATGTATAGATAAAATGCTGGATTTTTTTTTCAATATATAGATAAAATGCATTGGATATTATTTAAGTTTCATAATTGTGCAGTGCACTGGTGGTGGTTTTTTTTTCAATGTATAGAAGGAATGCAGTGGTTGTTCGGGTTCAATATATATGTATAAGTAATGTAACTTCATCTAATTTAGTGTACATCCAATGCATTATTTATTAGTGTTATTAAAAATGTTGTCTAATTTATTTTCAAAAGGAGATGAAATTTGTCTTATATATATTGAATCATTAATACAATTTGTCTTATATTTTTTTATTGTATTTACATAATTATGCCTTTAATGTTATTCCATAGCGTTATGTTTTGAATTTTAATGTATATGAAATTTTATTGCCAATATACTTGTTAAGTAAAATAAATAATATATAAATTGCACATTGTAAACGACTTGTCGCCTTACGGACGTCATGGCGGTCGCCTTGTCTCCTAGGCGTCCAGGCCTGGCTACCGCCATGAATCGCCGTGGCGCCGTAACAACTATGTTCTTAACTCTCCAAAACCTCATTACTTCTGGCTCTAACAGAGTTATATCAGATGATAACAACATTAATATTTGTACTAAGCCTTGGGTTACCAAACTGGAAAGTGCTTTTTCATGATTATGGTACATACCCCAATATGTCAATAAACGTATCGATTGGATTTCTAAATCTTAAAACTCCCTTTCCGTCAAGCTTTATTCGAGGAGGATATATCATCTAACTCATTCATTTAGGTTACAAATAAGAATGGGAACTACTTGTTAAAACTGCCTATCTTCATGAACAGAAAAACTGCTCTATCCCCTACTAGCATATTCCCAACCAACAAGGACAAGCTAGGCATCCAAAATCCAACAAATTTACAAATATTTATTTGGAAGCACTTTTCCAAGGAATTACTAACCAGGAATCAGTCTAATTATATTCCCATAAAATATATCTCTTATATTCTAGGCTGTCGGCAGAAGCCAGAATAAGACTGAAAGTACACTCATTTTTCCAATTTCAAATCTCCAAAATGATTTGGTTCAACAAATGAAGAATTCAAACTGATCAGCTTTAGCCTATTCTCCTAGCACGATTAGTCTGATAATGTCATCCCCTCCTCTTCTTTCAGAAACCCCTTAATTGGCAGTGAGGACTTCCTTCTTTTCACTGCTATAGTTTCTGAAAAAAAAAAATTGGATTCCAGAAGCAACACTGTCCACTCAAATTCATCCATCAACCCCTGTTCTCTTAGAAAGCCCAATATGCCATAGATGTTGCCTTCGCTAAATAAAAACTTCAAAAGTTTTCTCCAGCTTCATCCACATTCCAACACCACTACCTGTACAATGTATCCAACACCAGATAGAAAGGTCAAGCTCAACTGAGATCAGCCATCAAGAGACTCCTACTCACTGAGATAAAGAGATATAGACTCCTACTAATTCTCTCATTGTATACAAATGATCTAACCTAATGTCTAGAGCAGGGTTACTTGAAACGTGGTTTGTTTTAGTTCGTGGAACAGGTACAGGTACGTAGTACTCTACATAGGCTAAAATATGATAAGTTAGGGCCTAGGGTAGCTTTATATGAGTGTTTATAGTTAGGAATTCTCTTAGAACGTAACTATTATAAAAGATTTTTAGTTGAATCATCAAGTTGATTGTTTTAAATAATTCGTATAAATGTGATGTCTGAGCACTCAATACTAAGAATATTGATATTTGCAAAATTATAGGTAAAACAATAAAGAAATATTTTACTTACGCTACATTTAGAGTATAGGTACGTAAGAGTAATACGTTTGGAAATACAAGTACCAATACGTGGTTCGCTAGGTCAATAAGAGTATATGGTCTATTAAATTTTCCATTTTTGTGGTTGACGCTGCTGAATGAAAGAACAATTGTGTTAGCTCTCAAATAGATGTTGAACAAGTATGGAATAATATGTTTATTAAGTGCGACTCTATGACTGTTGTTTGTGTTCTAATGGCCATATATCTTTCACGTAAAAAATTGTACAACTGTAAAAGATATCAAAATCAATTAAACACAGATAGAACCCTATAACATTATGATTAGGACTAGTTATACTTTAAAAACCTCTTATTTAAGTTTATTAATAATCTCAAATGCTATTTTACTTATATACTATCTCCTAAGTCGCATGAACTCGGACATAATGTTCCTTCAAACACTGGTACTTTGAGGAGTTCGATATAAGTACTCTTCAATTTTTTCAATTTTTTACACTACAATAAAGTATCCAACACCCATATCCTTGTCCAAGTGTCCGGTGTTTGACAGTGGTACTTCAGGAAAAAATGAGGAGCCCATGTAACATAGACTATCTCCGAGAAAAGCCTCCATTAATAACTTACTAAAACAAATATAACATCCAACTGAACTTAAAACACAACTCTTGGTAAAATAGGTATTACTAAATAAGCAAATACATTTTAGGGTCATCTTTCTTATCTTCCAAGATAAGATTGAGTAATACTTTCAATCAAAACATCCATAAACTCCCTCCATTCCAAAATATGAGATCAAAATTAACTTTTTAAAAGTCAATTTAAGACATTTTTTATTTAACATTGATATGAATTATGATTCACTTGAAATTTGAAAATAATAAATCTCATAATTAATAGTACAAAATTTATAATGTTCATAATTGTATTGACAAAAATCAAATGTATTCATACTATTTTGAATTTGAAACGACTTCAAAATAACTTTTAAAAATTCAGTATTAATCTTATATTTTAGAATGGAGGAGGTAACGCCCAACTGAACCAAAACCATAGAGATAAGAATGGATATTAGATACTACTCCCTTTTATTCCAGAAAGAGTCGCGTTTGATTTTTCCTAGTCAATTCCCAAAATCCTAAAATTCAAAATTAATGTGAATTTATTTGATTTGTTTAAAATAATAATTAACTTTGTAAACTACTTAAAAAGTACTACTAAGTACAATATTGATATTTCAAAAATTAAAATCAATTCACCTCACAGTTTAAATTTTTTTGATTTCGCAAATCAACCTAAAATGGAACTCTTTTTGTGCATCGCAGGGAATAATAATCAAACACTAGCTATCTTTCTTCATCATATTTCTTATATCTACCCAACAATCTCAGTATTCCACACATGAGTCAGTTTGCACTTAGCACACAAAACAAAAACAAATCTAACACTCTAATTGACCCAAAAATGCAAAGATTGCATGTGGGTTATTAATGGATAAACACACAATACTTCAAATTTACCAAACAATCTCAGGAAATACAACAGCCAACTGAACTAAGGGTGTAATTGAGGCTCATTCCGAGTCTCGAATTGAACTTTTTGAAAGAATATGATCCGATTATTAATAGAAAATTATAATAATAATTTGAGGATGTTCGAATAATTTATGTAATTTTAAAATTTGCTCATATTTAGTCGTTTATATTTTGAGTCGAGATCGTCCGAGTAAGAATGGAACCTGAACTGTTTGCTCGTTTTACCGTCTTAATCTGAACTGAAAAAACTGAAACTTAAAAGCACTCGAAACAAACATAAATGGTATATGATTGATACAGTATACCTCCTGGAGAAAATCATCATCTAGCTTATCAGCAATTCTGATGGAAGTGAAGATCGTTGCTGCGAGGAGAGAGAGAGGGAACAAAAAGGCGAACAGATATGTGTTGGGGCCTGGGACCGCACGTAGTACCACAGACGAAGCTCTGGTTTTCCGGTGACCCAATCCGCCGGAGAATCGAACTGACAGCGTAGTGGGTGTCGAAGGAGGGTTTAGTAGAGGCCGTCGTAGCGACGTTTTTGGCGGGTGGGAAAGGCAAGAGGCTGAATTGAAGAGAATGATAATCGTCATGATTTTGCTTATGAGGAGAATTCACTTATTTTTGAGAAGGGAGAATGGATGGATGTGTTATCTTAAACGTCATCTTTTTTCTTTTTTGTTTATTTTTGATAACCTATTCCGTCTCCAAATTATAGTTATTTTTGGGGATAAATACATTTTTGGTACCTGTACTGGGACCCGACTTACAAGTTGGTACCCAAAGTGAAAAAACTTACAAACCGGTTATTGTACTCGAAAAATGTTCAAATCTGGTGCTTGTACTTTACAATTTTGAAATAATCGTTAAAATTGACTAACGGAGTAGATGGAAAATTCTAATGTGGCTTCCACATATGACATGGATAATGATATGTATATGGCCTTAGACACATCAGTTTAGGAGGGAATAATACTTCTCACGTGACCAAGTGAGGAAGAAATAAGGGTTAAACGCGAGAGACAGAATACAGAGAGAGAAGAGCTTCGAAGTCGATCTCATCCAGAGATTCAGAGATTCAAGCCTTACAGTCTATTCAACCCTTACAGAGATTCAAGCCGTACAGTTCGACAACAAAAAGTAAGCACCCAAACCCTTATTTTTGATTCGGTGTGTTCCATTTTGAGTAAGCACCCAAACCCTTATTTCGAGTGTTAAAGAATTGTTCTGTGCACTCGATTTTGAACTTAATCTTTATTTATGCATACTTTATGTGGTTAATGCCCACCTTGTTGGATGTTTATGGTTGTTTTCCCCAAATTTTGTGCTCTTGGTGTTGAATTAATGATATGTGTTGAATCTGCAAATAAGAACACCTCTTGTGCTCTTGTGCTCTGTATCACTGTTCTTGATGATTTGAATTATATCATTCATTTATATATTAGTTTTCTGTTTTGGAGAATTAGATTTTATATTTTGTCGGATTGCTTACTTAATCTCTCATTGCTTACTCTATGTTATTTTTTGTTTTTTTTACAGTGACAGATATGATTTCATTAATTGTGCACTATGGTGGAGAGTTTGTCAGTGAGCCCACAGAACATTATGTAGGAGGGTTGAAAAAAGTTGTCCCTAGTGATCCTGATTTCTTGTGCACTACACGTATAAATGAACAAATGGCTCATATATTAAGGTATCATACGACTGCTAAGGTTTTCTTTAAATATGGTGAAGTGTTTAGATTAATTCATGATGATGATTCAATCAGAGATTTAATTAAAGCTTCTGCAAAAGATATGACTGTAGAAGTTTTTGTGGACCATAAACTTGACAAGGATCACCTTGATTATCTGAAGAACCTTGATCTACTTAGTAAGCTCGAAGAAAATGAAAATGAGGAGAACAATGGGGTGAATGCTGAGGGGAACAATGCTATGAATGGTGACTTCACTAGTGATGAAAGTTCAGAGGCCTCTGATGCTGACGTGACTGGTGATGATGAACAATTAAGCAGTGATGAAGAGTACCAAAATGCAAGAACAAAATTTAAGGAGTATACTAAACAAATGAGAGAGGTTGGAGATCCTGATGATGTTGGTGGTATTGATCTACATGAGTTGCAAGAGGTGGGAGAAAAGGAGGCTGAAAATGAGACTAATGTACAAACAAGTACACATGAAGATGAGACTAATCTACACTCAGGTACACAGAAAAATGTTCAGCAACAACAGACTGCAAATTCTGATGATGATGGAAGAGATACAGATGATACTGATAAGGAGTGGTCACCTAGTGAATATGAAGATTCAGATCAGATGAGGTCCATGGATGTACACAGTGATGAAGAAAGTGAAGATGCTGAAGAAGTAAATCAACCAGATAGGCTAAGTAGGAAAAAGAATGTGGAAAGAGTGATGATAACATTTGACCCCCTGACCAAGAGAAAAGATATTGACTTCTGTGTTGGAATGATGTTCAGCGGGCCTCGCGAATTCAGAGAGGCTATTAGAGGATATTGTTTAGGAAAAGGAAAGGATGTAAGGTACCTTAGAAATACTGGGAAAAAGTTTCAGCTTAAGTGTAAAAACCCAAAATGTCATTGGGAGCTGTTTGTAAGCAGAATGGATGGCTCATTTGAGACACTGCAGGTTAAGACATACCAGAAAAAACATACATGTAGCAGGGCTTTCAAAAATAGGAAGGGATCAGTCAAATTCATGGCTGAGTTTTATGGCAACAGAATTAGAAAAAACCCTCAGTGGAAGTTAAAAGACATGCAAGATGAGATCAAGAGGAAGTTTCAGTTGGACATTACTATTTGTAAATGTTCTAGGATTAGAAGCAGGGCTTTAAGCAATGTATGGGATTTACTAGTGGAACACTATGAAAAAAATTTGGGATTATGCCACTGAATTGATCAAGTCCAACAAGAACAATACAATTGATGTTCTTCCACACAGAAGCAATCCTACAGATCAGCCTTACTTGCAGAGGTTCTATGTATGTCTTCGTGCTTTGAAAAGGGGTTGGCTTGAGGGATGTAGACCCATAATTGGGCTAGATGGATGTTTCCTTAAGACTGCTGTTGGGGGACAATTGATCTCAGCCGTGGGTAGAGATGGGAACAATCAAATGTATCCTATTGCATGGGCTATTGTGGAGACTGAAAACACTGATAGTTGGAGATGGTTTCTAAATTTGTTGGTTGAAGAGCTGGAGGGAGGTGATGGGTCTGGGTGGACAGTGGTCAGTGATCAACAAAAAGGGTTGAAAGTGGCTATCGACGAGGTTCTTCCTTTTGCTGAACATAGGAATTGTTCAAGACACATATACGCAAATTTCAGAAAAAAATTCTCATCCTTAGCATTAAGGAAGGCTTTTTGGGCAGCATCAATGTCAACATATGAAGCCGAGTTCAAGAGAAACATGAAAGAGGTGAATAGACTCAACAAGGATGCACATGATAAACTTCAAGAACTAAATCCTAAGGTATGGAGCAAGGCTTTTTTTAAAACTGTATGCAAATCAGATGTGGTAGAGAATAATATTTCAGAATGCTTTAACGCTTGGATTGTGAAAGCAAGATGGATGAATTGTATTGATATGTTAGAAGAAATAAGGACCCAGGTTATGATTAGGCTCCACACTAAAAGGGATGCAATGAAGAAGTCAGGTGATACTATATGTCCTAGGATCAGAAAAAAGCTTGATAAAGCTATTGATGAGTCTGGTTATTGTTCAGCTATCTGGGGTGGAGGAAATCAATTTCAAGTTAAGATGAGAGGAGACACATATGTTGTTAACATTGAGCAGAAGACATGCACTTGCAGAAAGTGGGATTTGACAGGGATTCCATGCGTTCATGCAATTTCAGCAATATATTTCAGGGAGGAAGAGCCTGAAACTTATCTTGCTCATTGGTACAAGAAGGAAACATACCTAAAAGCCTACACACACATGGTAGAGGTTATAAGCAGTTTTTGGGGTGAAACAAGTTTTCATAAGATGTTACCTCCTCCAATATGCAATAAAGTATTGGGAAGACCTAAGAAAATGAGAAGGAAAGAAGGATGGGAGAATCCAAAAAATCCTACAAGGATAACAAGGAAGGGAAGGAAAATGCATTGCTCAAAATGTAGACAGACAGGGCACAATAAGGGCCACTGTCCTACCATCAGTGGCCAAACAGATGGACTTCAGTCAAGCAATGTAAGTATTATAGCATTCCAGCATTCCAATTTTGTTTATAGCATTCCAGTTTTGTTTATAGCATTCCAACATTATTCCAACAGCAATGGTTTATCTATTTCAGGCAAGTAGGCAGGTCAAGAGGAAAAGTTGCACTACATCAGCAGATCCAAAAAAGAAACATAACAATTCTGGAAATTCTAACAAGGTATTGAATTTCAGTTATCTTGAAACTGTCGTCGATAGATGAAATGAATGTTAAACAGTGGAATACAGACTAATACTACACTTCTCTTTCTTTACTTTTATACAGACTAATACTACACCAAAGTTGCAAGTTAAGAGGATAAAGACCCGCGCTAAAGTACCAGCAGGATTTGGTGTTTATGTTAGTCCTGAGGGAGCTGTAATAGATAATATGAATGGACAAAACTCTGGATTAGTTTTTGTGAGTTACAACTTTTTTAAATTGCAAGTATTTATGTTACTTTTATTTGTTATTTTTCATATGTAACCATACTTGTGCTTGATTATGTCAAATGCAGATGCCAACTCCAGGAGAAGTCATATATCAAGATGGATCAAGCAGAAATAACACACCTCCTGCTACAAGAATGTATAGAACCCTACTTACATCAAGCAACAATCCACCAACTTCAAGCACAATGGAGAACATGAGAGATTAAGTTGGAAGTCAGTAGGGATATGAGATATCCAAGTTAAATTTTTAAGAACTTTGTTTAATATTTATGACCTTTGTTTAATATCAAGTTTGGACAGTGTGTTGATTGAAATGATTGACTGATGGCAGCTTTTTTCAAGTTTGTTTAAGACAGTGTATTGTTTAATATCAAGTTTTAAGAACATGACTGATGACAACTTTTTTTATTTTTATGGTTGAATTGAATCCTTTTATGGTTGGCTTGAATCCTTTTCATTTTTATGGTTGAATTGAATGATGACATTTTTTTTATGTTTTACAAAGTACCAATAAGGCAGTGCATTTTTTTTATGGTTGAGTGAGGTTTGGCAGTGCATTTTGCTGATTAAAATAGGAAACATATCTACCCCTTTCCTTTTCTCTTTCAATGAAGTGCTATTTCAGTAGTCTGTATTATGACAAAGAAGAAAAGAATTTGAGCTTAATGGATGTTGGCTAGTCCTAATTCAATCAGCAAGGATGCAATGTGGATGAACATGCTATCATGATAGTGATTCATGTCACCTATTATGAATTTTCCACATGTGTGATCAAGTCCTACGAATTATAAGTGTTGAGGAGTGTGTAAAAATTACAAAGTCGGATTAATTAAGCTTTGTGTCTTATTTATATATCTTGTGGGATATGGTGACCATAATACTTGCCACCAGCCTCTGTTAAAGCATCCTTAATTTGCAAAAAATAGAGCATTGAAACAGCAACAAACTAGAAAGACAAGAAACAGAGCATGCAATTCATTCATTAATTAAAATAGAACATCATTCATTAATTAAAATAGAACATCATTCATTCATTGAAACAACAACATTATTCATTCATTGAAACAACAACATCCTGCATTCATTAAAACACCAAACAACACCAAACATCACAATCCATTGAAACACCACCAGAAATAAACCTTCAACTTAACTAATACATTAAAACAAAGCATCATTCATTCAAATTCTAACCCCAACAACACCAGCCAACTAACATCCATGAGCAAATTAAAAGAAACCATAAACATTTTTCCTTTTGTTGAGCTTTGACAGTAATCTTCTTTAGCTTTTTAACCTCCTTCTCCAATGTCTTCACTGAATTAAGTTCTGCCAACTCTTTCCAATCCTTGGCCTTCTCACTATTTTCATTCTTCAATTTAACCAACATCTCTCTGCTCATCTTCAACTTTAATGTCAAATCTTCAATAACATCTTTGGCTCGTTCAGGAAATGGTGGATCGTACCATTTAAAGAAACCGCAGTAAGCTCTCCTGTCCTATTACACAGCAACACACCAGCCATTTTCAGTCACAATCATATGAAAAGAAATAAAAAAAACATCATTCCAAAATCTTACCCGATAATTAATACACCCAATGAATCGCCTTCCTCGATGTTTTGTTCCATCTTTCTTTGCCTCCCACATTTGCACCATTGCTCCACAGTGACACCGACTTGGAAAGTCTGGTGTAATCCATTCATTTTTGTTGCATGAACTACAATCTTCTTCCCCGATTTTATTTACAATTCCACTCCAAGACGAGCTCATCCTTTCAATTAAACACTGAAAACCCGAAGAAGAAGAAGAAGAAGAAGGAAGAATGAGAGAAGAAGAATGAGAGAAGAAGGAAGAATGAGAGAAGAACCCTAATTCCCCCCCCCCCAAATATCGAGCTCTTTGTTTTTGCTGTTCGATCTCTTCGGTTTTTGGTGAGCGAGAGAAGGAAGAATGAGAAGAACCCTAAAAAAAATTTCCCCCAAATATCGAGCTTGAATCTCTTCGATTTTTGCTGATCATCTTTTATAAATGGGAAATATACATCAATTAAACTTTGTTGCCCAGTCATCGCCATGTCATCCTTTGCATCTGACTTGTCAAATTTTCAAACGGAACATAGATGAAACCCTATTGTTTAACGGATTGCAACATTTTTCGAGTACAATAACCGGTTTGTAAGTTTTTTCACTTTGGGTACCAACTTGTAAGTCGGGTCCCAGTACAGGTACCAAAAATGTATTTATCCCGTTATTTTTGTGTGTTTAGTTCTCTAATTATTATTATTTTTTTACGTATTTTGTCCTTAAATTATATATTTCTTTTATGTCAGTTAGTCTCCAAAATATAGTAATTTTTTATATTTAGTCCCAAACTGTGACAGTTGTTCATGTTTAGTCCCCAATCTATAGTTTTCTTCCATATTTAGTACCATTCAATTGCTCTATTTTTGTAATATTGGGCAAAGATCGTAGAAATAACAAAATCTAAAGATAAAATACATAGAAAAAATAATTTAGGGACTAAATAAAAAACAACTACAATTTAGAGACTAACAAAAATGTTATCTCTTTTTCTTTTTTTTGGGGGGTATTATTTTTATTTTGATATTCTTAGTTTTTTACTCGCCCACAGTTTGGGACTTTCCATTTGAAGTTATTTTCTACAACATAACTCAATTAAAAATACCAGTCTAGTCTATGTGGCTCACATTATGTGTGCGCAATTAAAAAAAATATTTAAATAAAATTTGAAAAATATAGATGAAAAAAGATAGGTAAGAAAATAGGAATTATAAAATAAGAGAGAAAATTATTGATATATTGTAACAGAGCCTCAAAAAAACCAACCCATCCTCATCTCCTTTTTATAATATAGATAGATAGATGATCTAATTTTGAGTTTAACTGATTAAGCCTATAGTTCCACCCCGATTGTTACAACATTGATTAGAAGTATGCAAATTGGGGTTTACAAAATTTCAAAACAAACAATTTGACAGTATAAGTGAAAATTTTAAACACATGATAAATATAAAGTTTTTAATTTTAACTTACATGTACAAGTTCTTTTTCAGAAATTATATAAAATCAACTATCTATTACTATATGTTAGAAATCTAATAACAAACAGAT
The DNA here is from genome assembly GCA_020205505.1 of Panax japonicus. Lineage (NCBI taxonomy): Eukaryota > Viridiplantae > Streptophyta > Magnoliopsida > Apiales > Araliaceae > Panax > Panax japonicus. The sequence continues at coordinate 19,514,852 of CM035106.1, forward strand.
GTGAAGAGTCTTTAATTAAGGGGGAGTTTGATTAAATCCCTAATTAGATTTCAAAATATATATAGGATTTGATGATGAAGCATGTATGTGACTTAATATTGAAGTTTATAAAGTATATTTGTATGAATAAATTTTGTACAATCCTTAACTGAGATATTTATGTACAAGAACTTAAAATAGTATGATCAAATTTGCTAGGTTGATCCTTATCCTGAATGCATGTGTTGGATCATTGTAAAGAGATTGCTCTGCATGAAAGAAGAATTGATCGCAGAGTAAATCTACATGTGTTTAATGTATATCTGATCAAGTAGGTTGTGTAAAGTCCTTCAAAAGAATTGATGTACTAGGACTTAGATTAGAAATATCAAATAATGTTAGGTTAATCTTATAGAAATTAATCTGATGTATAGATGATAGGATTTCGATCGACTAGTTCACAGTATGAAGATATTTAGCAGAGTCCATCTTATTCGTACAACATCAGAAGATAGTAAAGTTCACTTCAAATCACAGACAAAGACTCAGTTCATGAAGTGAACACTTGATCTAAAAGATGCAAGGCTCGTCTCCATAGAGAAAATTGTGTCTGCACCACATAAGATGATCGTAATCAATTTGTGAAGAAAGTAACTGATCTCAAAACTACAAGGCGAACACAGAGATGCACAACGAGTTTAAAGAAGTTGTTAAACATCATACAGCAAGATCAATCAATCAACTAAAAGAATTAACGAACAACAGAGTAAAGATTGCTCAGTAAAAGTGATTGTGTAAAACTCCAAGTAGACAATAAACGAAAGTAATATTTGAAGATTACTCTAAGATCGTTCAGTAAGATCAAGATCGTAAAGCCAACTTCAGAACTGCTAAGCAAAACGTGAATGTTGACTACACAAATTAGAGGAGATCATCGAGCTCAGCTTGTACCATGGATATAAAGTAAAGATTACTCAAGTAGGAGTTTATGGCAAGAGAATATACTCATATGACAACTGAGTATATCTCTCACAAGAAGAGATCTCTAGAAGAAGTCTAAAAGTCGCTGCAAGGATATTCTACCAAATCACTTAACTCAAAATAAATCGTAGAGCAATCGAGTTATTGTATAAGAAGCAGCATGTACTTGTGAACAAAGAAGAAAAACTCACTCTGGAAAACACTATCAACTTCACAAGACAGCCTAAGTACCAAGAAAATGGAGAAAAACCTGCAAAGTCAAGTCAAGCATCATGAAGCTATCAGAAAGCAGAAGAGATAAAAGGTTCTAAAAGTAGTGAGGATTTAGAACAGATGACTACGACATCCCTCATCATAATATAAACAATGAAAAGAATAAAGGAACAAAAGAAGTCAAATCAATAGTAAGGCTTAATCCTGTAGTTCTTGCAGTAACAACGTATCGTAAAGCTCATATCAGGTATGACAATGAGACTGGCAAATGGAACTTTGCAAGATGATGATCTCAAGGCATCAGAAGATATTCTTGGAAGAAAATAAAGAGATATCCAACGGCTAGTTAGCCGAAAACAAGCTGTTTGAAAAGTCAGAAAAGATACTAACTGATGTGACAAGTCATAAGTCAGAAAGTACACTAACGCAAAGCCTCAGAAAGTAAACATTAGAGATATCAAAGTATCTAGACTTAGTGTGAGTCACTTCACTCGAGAAAAAACAAAGAAAAGGCAATCAATCGTTTAAGCTGTCAATAATGTTTTTAAATAAGGAATTTGACTGCAGAAAAGCGGTCCGCTCGAGGTTATCATCTTCCTGGTTTGGGACCGTTTTTCACTCAACAGCTCACCAGTGTTACCGTGAGAGAGGACTTGGTTGAAACCTGCTTAGAATCAATAGTGAGATTTTTACTTACCACACCACAATAGGGATATGCTAACAAAGACATTCAATTTCTTGAAGTGACTGGCCCAATCCTTTTAGGTATTTTCATGCCACGATCTTATCATTGAATAATCAACGTAACTTGAATTGGTTGGGCCTTTAATTGGGTGTGAATATGGTTATGTTTCGATAAGCTCAGCTTGTGGATAGACATCGTTCTTAGTTTTTCTCCCTAGACTGGAACCTAAGTAGCTCATGGTTGACTTGCATTAAATGTTCCAACAGATAATTCTCAACGGGAAGATTTCAAAAAAGTATAAAAGACAGCTTCATTCAAACAAAGATGATGATGATGATGTGGATTAAAATTTCACATATGAGAAAAATCATCATTTGAGATGAACATCTAGCTAATCAAGAGAGATCGTAGAGAAAGGAAAACTCTACGAATAGAGAAATGTTCATCGCTGCCAAGTCCAAAGAGAAAGGAATATTAACGAGATAATCTTAGCAGTACCTCATTAGATCACAAGAGGCTGATGAGAATATTTCAAAGTCAGAGCCAGAGACCAGAAGAGCTAGAGAAACTCAAGAGAAGATGATGCAGAGTCGTAGAGCCAAGAGAGTGGAGGACATGGTAGAACTGAAGATCTAAATCTAAAGAAGCCATTTAGTTGATGATGATGATGAAGTCAAAATGACAGATCAGAAAGCAAACCTCAAGAACCACTATACACTTCATTAGGAACACTCAGAATCAACTAAATGAAGATGATGAACACAAGTCTATGATTATGAGATTGTTCAAAAACTGCTAAGCATAAAAGATGAGAAGAGTATAAGTAAATAGCTTAGCAGCACATCAACATTGATCATGAATATTTACTGATAATCAGAAGAGATCAAGCTTTAACAACAGAGTTCAGAAAGCACCAAAAAGATTATCAACCATGCTGCTAAGTACCATATGATGAAGAACATTCAAGACATCTTAGCATCACCTCAACCACATTTCTCCAAATAGGAATTCGGGTTGAAGGATCCTGGTCTTAAGGTTCGAATTGGGGTCATTGGATCCTAGTCTTAGTGACCGAAGCAGGGTCGAAGGATCCTTGTCCTAGGGAAAAAATATCCAAGTCTGCTGGGATTGAAGAGCTTTGAGTATCCTTGTCTGTTGAGACTAAAATATCCAAGTCTGCTAGGCTTGAAGAGGTTTGAGTATCCTTGTCTGTTGAGACTAAAATATCCAAGTCTGCTAGGCTTGAAGAGGTCTGAGTGTCTTTGTCTTTTGAGACTAAAATAGCTATGTTTGATGGGCTTGATGAGAGAAACGTGTCCTGGTCTTGGTGACCAAATCATTTACTGGATTCCTTGCTAGTTGAGCAAAAGAGTGGAGTAGGAGTTGTTTAGTCTGTGAACCACTTAAAATTTCTTGTGTCTTTTACATTCTGCAATTTACCTTCTGCATTATATAATTGTTATATCTACCACGTGTTTGATTATTCATAGAGCTTGTTTAAGAACTGAGATTTTTAAGTAAAATCTTTAAGGGGAGTTTTCAAACTAATAATCTGTTGTGTATAGATAATCCTGATTAATTATTTATTTGGTAATTCTCAAAAAAATTATGAAAGAGTTTTAAAAAGGATCTATTCAACCCCCTTTCTAGATCCATATTATGTCTTTAGGAAATAAAAATTGGTATCAGAATAGGTTCTCACGAACATAAAGCTTACGCTTTGAGTTGATCCAAGGCATTACTCTAATACTAGTTCTAAACTAAGTTATGAATGTCAAACACATCTTTTAAATGAAGATAAACTCACATTCTGAAATCTACATGTGCAGATATATATATTAAAGGAAATGTAAATGATCTGTTTAATGTAATCCAGAGTTAGCCAACGCACTTAAAGCAATGAAGCAAGCTATCCATCTATAGGGAAGTAAAGATGCAGCTGGGGCTACATTCTCCGAATGTATACTCAATGATGTCAGAATCTACATCTATGCCAAAGAAGTTTGAGAGAAGTGTCATCATCAATGATCAAGAGCATAATTTCTTTCTGAGTTATCTATGATCTCTAAAGAAGTGATAATTGGAAAATGAAAGACTCAATGTACCTATTAAACAATCCAGTTGGAGTGGAAAGACTCATCATGTGACGCCCCCGAATCCGGGTCCTCTGACCCCGATTCGGTCATCACGATAAAATACAAACATCTACCTCTAAACAACATACGATAACTAAAATGCGGAATAAATAAACATACGTCTTTCATTCAAAAGGTGTTACTAGTCCCAAGATACGATAACTTTAATATCATCTTACAACATACCCTAAAATAAATATTTGGGTTCATATTACATAATAGTAATTTAAACTAGGCATACGGTAAAGTCTGATCCTTGCCACTATTCTACATCTTTCCTTTACCCTTGTCCTTCCCTGAGGTCTCGGGCTTAGCTGCAATATAATTCATGATATAGCAAGGATTAGCAACGAGTTTGTCCAACAAGTTTAAATACAACAATAAGGATATATCATGATGAATAGAAAAATATCTGGCAATGAATTTAACAATATGAATATCCGAAGGATTCAACAATATGAATATTAGAAGCAAGTGCACTAAGTGGGAATATCAATAATATCGATGTGGAATAATTTTAAGGTAATTAAACCACTTAACAACATGCTTGGAAATAAGATTCAAGCTTAAATGAATAACTTTCAATTCAACAATAACTTGATTAATACAATATGAGAAGGATAGAAAAATTTCACAAACTTAAAGTTGTGTAAGTTTGGAAACTTACAACACAATAAAGTAGTATTCGAATACTTTCTCAAATAAAAGAATAAGAATTAAGGAACTAGCACAATCAAAGAGTGAAGTTCAAGGAAACTTGCTCAATAATAATTGGAGTAAGTTTAGGGAAAACTTGCATTCAACATACGAATCGTATGAAATTCAAGAACTTGCACAAAATCCAAAGTTTGTGTAAGTTAGGAAACTTGCTCAAGTAAAAGAGTAAGAATTCGGGAAACTTGCTCAAGTAAAAGAGTAAGAATTCAGGAAACTTGCCTGTTTGCTAAGCTACAATTAATTCTAGCTTTAACTAACTCGTGTTGAAACGACCTACCATTAACAAGTTGGTCTTTCAATTAGTATGTGTAAACTAATATGCGTTTACACTTACAATAATCAAGTCTTCACATAGCATGCTTCTTAACACATTACAAATCATATTGGTCATATATTACAAGGTAAAGTAATCATATAAGCATTCCTTGAAACTTCAAATCAAAAATATAATCTGGAAAAACTGTAGGACGGCGCAGCTGCGCCTGGTCTAGGCTTAGGGGCGGCGCAGCTGAGCTGTCCCCTGGCCAGACCAGGTTTGAGCCTTGCACTTCCTGACTTCAGTTCAACTCTAACATACACCTATACATACATATTAACATACATTCCTGCTAGAGTTTCACACATAACACATGATCATACTTGAGTTCATTACCACAAGCTTAATTTATAATTTATATGTTATTAAAGCATAAAAATTCATGTAATCATCATGCTTAATACATATGAATCATGTCTAGGGATATTATAGACATATCATGACATCATAACCCTTTATAATCTAGGTATTCACGATGCACCTAGATTTTTGAAAATACGATCAAGGTTTCCTATGAAATCCCTTTATTCATGAATGATGCAAGATAGCACATATGAGACAATTTCAAAAACTCTTATCATAAGGAGTTAAGTCATGTTAACCTCCTTTCAAGATCAGAATCTAAATCTCTTAGCGTTCATGTTCACTAGCCTTAACTAAGCTTTTCTTTTCAAACTAAGTTCTAGCACAAAGCTTATCAAGTTTAATCATGGTAAAGACACTATACATCATATATCATGTGAAATTAGGTTCCAAATCAGTCGTGTACATGAGTCACTAAGTTCAAAATTTATAAAACTTATATTTCTTCAAAGTTTGTTTTCAAAACTTTACATTTCCTGTAACGCCCCAGAAATTTTGAATTTTTGAGAATTAAATTTTTATTTATATTATGTGGATTAAATGAATTTAATTAATTATTTATGGGAGTAAGCTAATTGAAGGTCGTTCTATGACCTAGACATATCGGAATGTCATAGTATTTTTGACTACGTGATAGAATTAAAGTGTTTGAATTTTCAAGACGAAAATAAAAGCTTTCCGAGGAATTTTTTGAAAAACACTATTCACGCATTTCTGCTCGGGAATTATTTTTGAACTTCCGAGAAATATGTAATGATAGAATATTGAGGTGAGATAGAATATCCAATAATATTTCAGTTATGGCAAACACAGTTTTTCGCCTGCGGACTTAAAATCTAACGGTTAGGGAAAGTGACTTTCGAGAAGGAATTTAAATGTGTATAATGAATTAAAGCGATGATCGTATAATACGTAAGTATTGTACGAGGTAATGAATACGAGTATAATACGAGGTATTATACGAGTATGTATGAATGATGAAATGTCATATATAAAATAGTATACGAGTTGGAATACGAGATTAACACGTAGATTATACGTTATAAGATTTTAAGCCAAATGTATTGAATTTGTAGCAATGTGTAGGAGATTGTAATGTCCAATTGGGATAATAATAAAGCCCAATACGAAATAATGTTAAAGATCAATTATTTGTAATGTTAAGTCCTATGTAAATTATTGAACAAGCCCAAGTGTTTGTTTAATTGTAAGCCCAATGTATAAGATAAGTTAATTAAGCTAATTGAATGTAAAGCCCAAGGTAAGATTCAAAGGGTAAAGCTTGATCCATTGGAGCAACCCATGGGTGATCCAAAGTAATGAGCAAGTAACTTAATGGCTAAGTGTTGTGATGGTCAAGTAATTAATGTGATAAGCAAATAAAGTGCTTATGTGTGGTGAACAAGTAAAAGTTGTGATGAGCAAGTAATGGATAAGCTAGGTGACTAGCAAGTATACTTAATGGCTAAGTAAGTGTGATGATCAAGTAGACTTAATGGCCAAGTTTACTTAATAGCTAGGTAATGAATAGTAAGGAGGTGATTAAGGAGGTGGAGTGGCTTTATGACCATTATACCCTAACTTAGGAAGTCCTATAAATAGAAATCTTGCTAGCGCATTTGTTAGTTGTTATATTTTCATCCAATAACTTATAACTTATTGGTTAGAGAGAATAAGTGAGAAAAAGCTACAAAAGCTAGAACAAGTTAGCCTTTGAGAATTCAAGAAGCAAGAAGGAGATTAAAGATTAACCAAGTGATTATCAAGGGTAAGAACTTAAACCATGAATCTCTTTCTCTTCCATTGTTAGAAAGGTGGGTAGTGGTAGAACATGTATGCTAAGGAATGTTAAGAATGATTAATCAATGAATTTAAGCCGTATAAGTCATGAATATGTAATTCAAACTTAATTAAGTTATGAATTTATGAAGAGCTTATATGAACTACTCATATGTGTACCTTAATAAGATTGTATGATAATAAGAAACAAGAATGGTGGGTAAAAAACTTAATCTATAATAAGTCATGAGAAAGGAAGTCATAAGTACTTTATACTTTTATAAGTTATAAACTCACAAAAGAACAAGTAATAAGTTATCATGTTTATAATTTAACGAAATATGTATGTTAAAATGTCAGTATGATGGATTGAATCCATTTGAAACGATGAACAAATCATAAGAAATGAAGTTAAGGCGAAATTTACGAGTTTGGACGATAATCGTCGAATTCGTGAAATTCTCGGAATAGAAGTCAAATTTTGATATTGAGCTTGGAAACATTGGTTTTCAATGGAGACAAGTCATATTTGGCATTATAGAGTTGAGGACTCAAAAATGACCGAAGTTTGACTTAGAACGAAGAAACGTGCGTTGAACGTTCACGAATGTTTATCGTTTTCGTTAAAATAGACTAATAGGTGAATTTTTAGCAAAAGAAGTCAAATAGATAAAATTCTTGCATGAACATGTAGAGTATGTAATTTTTGAACCGTAAGCTTTTGAACGAGCCAATTCGGACTTATAACGAAGATGTTATGAGTCCGGGAGTTTCGTAAAATTTTTAAATTTTGCAAACTAGTTGAGGCACAGAGTTGGCGCCGCAGCGCCAACCCAAGGCAAAAAGGGTGGTGCAGCAGCGCCGTAACAGTGTCAGTGCATACTACTAACTCGCGCCTCGACGCGAGATGAAGAGCTAAGTGTGGCGCCGCGGCGCCAGTCCTAGGGTTTCAACAGACAAGAATGTTTACAAGTATAGAATGAAAGATAACTCATTAGTAATGAACTAAAGTGTAAATATAACATTGTTAATGCATTGTTAAACACTTAATATATGATGATTAAAGGTTAATAATCAATTGAAGATGAACATAATGAGAACAACGTAATGTGCTAAGCCGACTATAGAAATTTGTTGACCAAGTTGATTATGAATCCAATGGTTTGCAATACCAGTATGGGTTATGTAATTATTTAATGAACATGATAAGACCTTTCCTAAATCACTGTTATAGTGATGACTTTAGGAATTTAATGTTATTTAATGAGTAGTTAAATGACGAACATAAAGTATAAGGAACGTGAACTGTATTCAATAATGATAATGACTATAACATTGAGAGTTATAACTAAATGTTGTTAAATATTACGTAAACATAAACGAAATGCAATAAAGTGTACTTAACAAATGACGATCGAGTTTCAAATAACGTAGGAATGTTAGTAAGCCGTGAGGAAGGATGATTAACTCAAAACGAGTTCTATTAATGAAGTAAATCCACGTAAGACATAGAAGAGAAAGAAGTTGGTAAGAATAATGTAAAGTATAATGGCAAGTTAGAACCAATAGTAACAAATTTAATATATGATTAGACAAATGTATTTTTCATCGATTATTTGATAAGCACGTGAGGTTGCCAAAACTTAAATGTACATACGTTTAACAGGATGTAGTGTTGATCAACATAGAGTACTATGGGATGATCACCCAGAAGTGCTCGTATGATATGTCGGACTTACGGACTTAGTGTCGGGTTGTCCTTTTCAAAGAAATTATGAAATGTTCATTTTCTTGAGCCAGAATTGATGTTTTACTGAATATTGTTATTATAAAATGTTTTGAAGGAAAATAAATGCTATTTTGAATTATTGGTAGTACTTCATAATTATTATCTATTTATTGATGATATACGTTTCCTATGTTTCAAGCATGTTGTTTAAAAGAAATTGTTGTACTTGCTGAGATTGTTGTGCTTACTCTTGCTTTAACCATATGAATGCAGCTAGGACCGAACGAATTGAGGAATACAATAAGGTTAAAGGAAAGACGAAGATGAACGATTAGTTTACCTTGTAATAAACTAGTAAGTTGTATATATTATAGTATGATGAACAAAGAATGCATTAGTTTTAGAACCTGGGGACGGGATGTAATATTATTAATGTAATAAGAATGTCGTTGATTCACACCTTTTGATGTCATTTCAATAGAATGGATGTACAGTTACGAGTACCGTGTAGCACCATCTGTCGGGTTGAAAGATACCCGGATTTGGGGGCGTCACATTTCCTACTAGAATCAAGTTAGTCACGTCATAACTCATAAGGAAACCCTACAACACCTGTTCATACATATTCTTCATGTTTACACAAATCTTAATACCGTATCAGCAACACTATACACAACAGAAACCAGCAACTGGATCTGAGGTACGGCGCAGCTGCGCTGCACCCTAGTACAAATAGGGCGCAGCTGCGCCAGGTCGAGTTCAGAAGCAGTAAGGTTACTCTGTTTTGCAGAGTAACTACCAACTTGTTTTCCAACAATTCAAGCATGCTCCAAATCATTATTAAAGTGTTCATACATGTTAGAAAACTTCTTATACGCCTTATAACATGCTTGTTCATATCAATTAACAAATTAATTCAAGAAATTCCAATAATCAAACATGACCCATTTGAAGAATATACTTAGAAATTATACCTTCTTAAGCTTGGATTGAACTTCCTTCCAGACAGAAAATATTTGAAATCTACAAACGGATGATTTTTAACACCTTTTGAAATTCATAAAAAATCATGCGTTAATTTTTAACGGTTCAAAATTTGTGGACATATACTCAACTTATATATGTATAACATATCCAAAAGTCACAACAATCTAACAGTCGGATCAAAATTATAACTCACGCAATAGAGCTTTAAGAATACTGATTTGATTTTTAATACCTCCATTCCGACAAAATACTGATAAAACACCTCAACATTAATTCCTTCATTTATAACCACATAAAATAAATAAATCCATCATTTATATCCGCATCGAATAAATATTTCTTTATCAATAATTAATTATTCACAAATAATATTACAGAATCACAATAATGACAACAAGGCTGTTCCCAGAAAAGAGGGGGCTTTCCGATAAGAATTTCTCCTTACTGGCGCGCAATTAGGTGACCAAACCTCTCCTTGACAGAATTTTCTAGACATTGCCAATAATGCTATCTAATAATATTATTCAAATAATATGAATTATTGATCTAATAATGGAAAATATTGTGCAATGACGATTATTGAAACAACAATAATATAAAATATTAACGCAGTAATTATTGAATCAATAAAATAAAATATTGAACAGTAATTACTGTAACAATTATTGAGCAGAGTCTTCCTACGTAAGAATCAATAATTCAAAAAATATTGCGCAATATCATGTGCTACTGTGCAACCACGCGTATTACTGTATTTTAACCACTAGGTATTTCAACAGTGTTAACGATAACAACTACGTCGTTATTTATAAAAACTCAAACTTGTCGTTTTCTTCATCTGACATTTATTCTGTTATGGGGCCCACAAATGGCTGCGCCGTCGTATGAATATTCCCCAATAACAAGAATATTCCACGACCAAATGAATATTCTCCAACAGAAATGAGTATTTTATAACCACTTGCGTATTTTGAAAATTTTATATATATCACCCTTAACTTTAAAACTTTTATCAATTTAAATATTTACTAAATAGAAAAATTGAATACTTTTATTTCATAAAATTCGGGGTCTCACAATCTCCCCTCCTTATGAAATTTCGCCCTCGAAATTTACGTACCTGGTATTTTGAAGAGTTGAGAATACCTTGCTTTCATTTCAGATTCCATCTTCCTTGTCATCATGATTTCTCCATTGCTCATCTCCTGTATTTCAGATATCATTCTAGAATACAGGTTCCAAACAAAGGTTAATTGACATATCACAATTCGTCAACTTAAGTAAGAAAATTCAGCTTAAGTAGGACACACACTAGCGAAGGATATTACTCGTCTCTCCCTTCCTAGTTCTAATCCCGGATCTCCGCCAGAGATCATATCCCTAAGCTTTGATACCAACTGTGACGTCCCCAAAATAGGTCTAATCCATCCAACCTATTCTGAGTTTCCAAATACATGGTACAGAAAATAACTACAACTTTATTACTACAACTATCGTGTAAAATACGACGACATATATACTATGAGTTTCAATACAAATATTGTAACGTATATAATACGACAATATTCATACTCAAATTATTACATGCCATATAAAGTACAACAGCAAATATTTCAAGTCTCGAAAGGGACACGAGAAGATTTCTGTTCTCTTCATTTTAATGCGGTGCACTTTTGACGCTTTCAAGGTCGGGTTCTCATCACCCTATTGTTATTCACCAAAATCAATTATTAAGTGACGTATAAAATACGATACACACATCTTAGGTCCTCAATACAATTATATATTGCATGTCATGCCGTTTTATAATGTATTGAGAAACTTCGACAGTCTTGGACCATCACACTATTTCCTTGTTATCCCCGCTCGACCCAGCTACACTCTTATTACCTGAAAGGAATTATGAAGCAAAAGGGTGAGCACAACTAGCCCAGTAAAGAATATCATGACTAAAGATAATTAAATTATCATTAGCTTTCATCAGTGATAAATCAGAGATTTAGAACATATGGTAGATGATAAAACTTTTCAACCATAGTTGCAGCGGAACGAGCAATCCATTAGAAGAGTCAAATAGACCATAAAGTCTATTATCTTCTCCACGATAAAATTTCACCAACAATGTTTTATCCCTGTAACATCAATCAACAGTTCGTTTCCACAATAATATGAATAACTCATAATCATAATTGTGATTCTAAATTCCTCTTCGCACCCAAGACGAAGATAATTTTCATTACTTTTCTTTACCTGAAACATCAAAGATTATTGTTATACCAAATCACAGTTCCTGTTTATAATCATACTAATAAATTCATCTTTGCACTACAGGCCAAAGATATTTATTATCATTTCATCTTTACACTACAAGCCAAAGACATACAACTGTATTTTAGAAGAGTCAAGTAGAGCATGATATCTACTATCTTCTACGAATTAAAAGTTTATTATCAATATTTTATCACTGAGACTCAGCTTAATAAATAATCCACATCATCGAATCACCCCTGCACTCCGGCCAAGGATATTCGTTAATATCACATCCATGAATTATCCATGCTCTACGGGCCAAGGATATTCATTATTATCACATCCATGAATTAATATTTCATCACTGAGACTCAGCTCAATAATTAATCTACATCATTGAATTATCCATGCACTACAGCTAAGGATATTCATTAATATCACGACCATGAATTATCCATGCACTACTGTCCAAGGATAATCGTGTTTTCATCAACGGTCGTGATCACACCATAAAATAATTCATCTTTGCACCCTTGGCCGAAAAGAACCCATGGTCATGATCATACCAAAAACTGTCCATCAATGCACTACGGGCTAATGAGGACTTTTACCACATTATTTGTAACATTACGGTCATGATTATACCGAATAATCCAGGGTCATAATCATACCAAGTCCATCTATGCACTATGGCCAACGATGACTTTCAACACAATATAAGAATGAGGATGATGACAATGATATAAGAATTCAATCAAATGAGATAAAGGATAAATATTAAACATTTATAATACAATTTATCTAGAGTTCAATAATATCTAAATATTATCAATCACTTAATAATCTCATAATCTAATATCATTAATATTATAATAATATTTTTAATCATTTCTTAAACTTATAAACAATTAATTTTAATTGTTTACACTTTACTAATTAATATATTTAATCATCTTAAAATTCCAAACTCATAAGATTTCGTCATCAATAACCAAAACCCTCATAAAAATCTGCATATACCTTATATAAGATTCTCAAGCCATAAAATCCTATTTTCCAATTTTGTTACTTCACATAACATATTTAATTCATTTACTCATAACTAGTATATATTCATGAAAATATCAAAGCATTACAAACAAATTTTCTTTTCTGGGATTTAGCAGAATATAGTCCCATATTGAACATATATTTTTCTCGAAATTTTTAAAATTCATTTACTATTTTTCATATGGCCAAAATTGCCGAATATTTAAACATTTATCATAAATTGTACTTTTGTCCAAAAATTCTAAAATTTACAGAGTATACTACTATTATATACATGTACTCCCAATAAAATTTTTATCAATTTTGGAGTTAACCACAAGGAGTTAATCTATACATCCAAAAATTGCCATTTTTGGACACAATCTAGAAAACTCATCAAATTATCATTTCAAATTTTTCCAGAATTTTTTAAGATCAGAAAAATTACGAAACATGAAAAACATAATAACCCTTAAAATTCGCTACCTCAAAACAGCAGTATTTCTGACTGGAATATCGGATGTAAAGCCGAAGGAAACTTGCACTGAATAGAAACTCTCAAAGTATATAAATACTCACTAAAATACGCTAGACAATATAGAGAGAAAAAAACTTATGTTTCTGGTGTGATTTTTAATTCTAACCTAAGCACCCTATTTATAGGAAAATGCTAGAACGCCAAAGAAGACTAAATTAATAAAATAATATATTTATTTTTCTACGCATGCTAGATTTGAAAATCAGCAGCCCCCCCACAATTGAAACTCAATTCAACACATGTATTCAACACCAACCAAAAGTGGGTCTCACCCCATTTTAATAAAAAAATATTTTATTTTCTGAAACTTCATTAATTCATAATAAATAGCCCTTTTATAAAAAATACGAATTTTATGTCTATTCCACACGAAATCAAATTCTCTACAACTTTGTAGCTTTAAGTTTTTTCTAAATTCAAGACAAAAAATATCCGAAATTCACAAACGGATAATTTTTAACACCTTTTAAAATTCATAACAAATCATGTGTTAATTTTTAACGGTTCTAAATTTGTGGACATACACTCAACTTATATATGTATAACATATCCAAAAATCATAACGATCTAACGGTCGGATCAAAATTATAACTCACGCAATAGAGCTTTAAGAACACTGATTTGATTTTTAATACCTCCATTCTGACAAAAATACTGATAAAATACCTCAACATTAATTCCATCATTTATAACCACATAAAATAAATAAATCCATCATTTATATCCACATCCAATAAATATTTCTTTATCAATAATTAATTATTCACAAATAATATTATAGAATCACAATAATAACAACCAGGCAGTTCCCAGGAAAGATGGGGCTTTCTGATAAGGATTTCTCCTTACTGACGCGCAATTAGGTGACCAAACCTCGCCTTGACAGAACTTTCTAGACATTACCAATAATGCTATCTAATAATATTATTCAAATAATATGAATTATTGATCTGATAATGGGAAATACTGTGCAATGACAATTATTGAAACAACAATAATATAAAATATCAATGCAACAATTATTGAATCAATAAAATAAAATATTGAACAGTAATTACTGTAACAATTATTGAGTAGAGCCTTCCTACGTAAGAATCAATAATTCAACAAATATTGTGCAATACCATGTGCTACTGTGCAACAACGCGTATTACTGTATTTTAACCACCAGGTATTTCAATAGTGTTAACCGTAACAACTACGTCGTTATTTATAAAAACTCAAACTTGTCATTTTCTTCATCTGACAATTATTCTGTTATGGGGCCCAAAAATGGCTGTACCGTCGTACGAATATTCCTCGATAACAAGAATATTCCACAACCAAACAAATATTCCCCAACAGAAATGAGTATTTTATAACCACTTGCGTATTTTGAAAATTTTATATATATCACCATTAACTTTAAACTTTTATCAATTTAAATATTTACTAAATAGAAAAATGAATACTTTTATTTCATAAAATTTGGGGTCTCACATAATACATGTAAGGTGGCACTCTAGATCAGATTGTATATTGATTTTCTAGCACATGGTCAATACCTAACATGATGAGTCATGCAATTTCTAGAAAAACTTTAAGCTTACAAGTAAGGGAATTTTGGACATTATCATTAAAATTTTAATGGCATACTAGTCTTTTATTCAAACCCTTAGGGTTTAACCCTAAGGTTTTAAAACTTTAATTTCTAAAATTTCCAAATAAGGGTTTTAATTAGAAAATTTAAAATTTCTAAATTACAATTAGGGTTTTCTAATTAGGGTTTAGGATTCCCGGATATAAAATTAGGGTTTCCTAGCTTTCGATTAGGGTTTCTAACTGCGCGTTATGATTTCTAATCCTGAGATTAGGGTTTTTAATTTTTATTTGGGATTATAAATTTTAAATCTTATCTAATTAATCATTGATCAAAATTTCTATACAGTACAAACACATACTCAACAATAAAATTATTTTAATTGAACTTTCTATCGAATCCCTATCCAGAAATTAGGGTTAGGGTTTCTAAAGCTATTAAGCACAACTCTACTCTAATTTCTCAGTCAATACACAAATTAACTAATTCTCGAGACTCGTATCACAGATACACAATACAATATTAATAGTTAATATTAATATTAAATAAAAAAAATTATTCGTAAATTTTGGATTATTCGAAATCCTGGGTTATTATATTCACCCCTCCTTAAAAGGATTCCATCCTCAGAATCACCGCTTTCTTATTCTCTACAAACTTTTAAAGTTGTATCATCAATTCATTCTTATGCACACAATATTAATTTGTGTCTTATATTCTAACATGTGACTTGGATTCATAAAAGAAAATAATTCACAGCAATATCTAACCAAAATTACTCGCATAGTTTTAAATATTAAGTGTAATCATTACATGCCACTACTTCCTGAGTAGCTACTACATCTTGCGCCGTAATGTTGAATGTACGGGCTGTTGGTCTTCCTAATTGTGCAGGTCCTTTAATGGCCAAAGTTTCGCTACCAGATCCCTTATTTACACTTTCTTTCTCCCCATTCCTCTTTGGACAGTTCCTAACCAGATGATTAGTCGATCTGCACGCATAACTACCTTGAATCTTCTTCGGACTGGGACAGTTGGGTGACAGGTGTCCCTCTTGACCACAGTTGTAACAGACTTCTTTCTTCTTCAGACAAACTCCTGCATGGTTCTTTCCACATGTTGCACAGGGTTCTCTCCCTTTCTTATTTCCTTCGATTTTATTACCCGACTGGGTATTCTCACTCCACTTTCTTTTGTTTGAATTTCTACCACCACTACTACCTCCTTCATTTGCCTTCTTTCTCTTCTCCTGATGAAATTGAGACGCAGCTTTGCTCTCGCCTTTAGCAATTAACACTTTTTCCAACAAAGTCGTGAATGTATTAATTTACAATACAACTACTTTGTTGTATAAACCCGGCTTCAGTCCATTCTCAAATCTTCTTACATTTCGTAATTTTGTATCCACTTGATGAGGTGCAAACCTCGCTAATTCATTGAATTTAGCAGTATACTGCGAAATAAACATATTCTCCTGTTTTAGTTCTAAAAACTTGACTTCCATCTGAGCTTGCATACTCAGTGAAAAGTAGTTCTCAAAGAACAACTCTTTGAATCTTGTCCAAGTAACCACAGCTGTACCAGCTCGTGCCTGATTAGTCTCCCACCAGTAATTAGCTTCTCCCTTCATCAGATATGTTACAAAAGTCGTCTTCTGCTCTTATGCCACTCGCGCAATGACGAATGCTTTCTCCATCTCCTTTACCCATGTTTGGGCTTCAATCGGATCCGTGGTCCCTTTGAATTCAGGCGGTCCCACCGCTTTAAAGTCCTTGAAGTTAGCCAATCTATCGGCTGGCTGATTTCTCGCTCTTCCTCTTGCTGGAGGTCTATTTTCCATAGCTTCGGCTATCATATTTGCAAATTTTTTCATCGGGTCAGCTTGACCTCCTTCATTATTCACTGACTGTTATTCTCTTTGATTGCGATTCTGACATCTACGCGGCATGATCTGATTTAAATAAAAATTTTACATTCATTCTCTTTCTCTACACAAATTCTTAACACAATAAGAATTTAACACATAGTTCTCATATAATCGCATATTTATTCAAATAACACATAGTACATATAGTACTTAACACATATTACTATCCCTTTAAAATAATTTTAGGATTAACATACTCAAATTTACAAAAAGTTGTAATTCTCCAACTTTACACAAAAAGTTGCCATTTACCATTGTCACATCACTATTTCCAGTTCATCAAACTTACCACACTTATGTGTTCAGTAACTTGCCACAATTATATGAGTGTATGAACTTATCCTAGTCAGACCTTTAGCGTCTATTCGCTGAGGGGTTCAAAACATTTCATATAATTATGAGTCATGAACTTAGCATAAGTATGAGTTTTAAGAACTCACAAATTTATCTTAATCTTATATTCATATAGAAAATAAAGATTTTATTCATACAAACATATATATTTACATATGTTCAAACATCGTTCTCGATATTACAACTTTTAATATCATAAACTTCTACCAAAAGATAATAACGCTCAAACTTAAGCTGTCTACCGTCCACTCCCTTCACCAGTCTTCTTCCTGTTGGGACACTTGTTGAATCCGTGACCCGTTCTACCACATGAGAAACACTTCCTCATATTTGGCTTAGGACAATGCAAAGAAATATGTCCTTCCTGCTTACAATTGAAGCACACATTCTTCCACATCATGCACTCTCCCAAGTGAGTCTTGCCACACTTGCTACAAACTTGCTTCTTCTTCGGGTTTGAATTTTCAGAGTTGTCACTGTCGTTTTCCCTTTTTCTCTTAGTCTTTCCCTTCTTGCTGGTTCTTTCCGATGATCCACCACCTTCAGTCTTCATCCTGTCCGCCTGCACCTTCAGCTCGTTCCGTTCTTCAGTCATTTCGCGTAACGCTCGCTCCTTCTTCCACAACTCCTCCAAGAGAAATACTTTACTCCGGAGTTCCTGGACTTCTGCAGATAGCTGATCTTGTTCTCCAACTTTGATCTTATTCTTTAACTCCACCTTAGCTTCTTTAGACTCCTCCTCCACATCACTACTCAGATACATATCGGAATAATCATCATGATCACTCCCGAGATTAACCATAGGTTCATCTTTCCCCACTTCTTCCACTGACTCGCTCTGTGCTGGCACCTCGGCTACTGGCACTGGTGCAACAGTCGCTGGCATCCCCATACTCATCTTATCTTCTCCCGACATCCTACAATCAATTTAAATAACTTGATTAGTACTTCACCAGTACAAAATTCTCACACTACGTGTTCACATATCTCAGTATCGATACGCTCTATCAATCTCTCACTTAGTACTCTAAATAAGTATTCTCTATCTCGCTTATGGTTATAATCATAGGGTTTTTCCCACCCCACTTAAGGTTTATAACCTACATCTTTGATACCAACCTATGACACCCCCAAATCCGGGTTACCTGACCCCCGAGTTTGGTGCTCACGATCCACAATATAAATAACATTTAACTACCCATTTAATTTATAAATAGTAACATACACATCATTAACTGATATAGTTAATACATTACCCTATGTTCTCTAGCGTTAACATTACAAACATACCCTTTAGATTCACAAAAAGGGTTTACAAACATAACATAATAATAATGCTATTCATAACTAATTTATTTCAACGCCTTTGCCCCTGTCCTTCGCAGCACCTCTTGCAACTTCGTCCCTAGATGAAAAGTTTTATTTAGCAAGAGTGAGCAATAAATTTGCCCCGCAAGTTAAGAAATACAGTGAATGTATAATAATCAGAATAATAGAATATCTATTAGGATAGAATGAAACCAAAGTTCGGGGAACTTTGAAATAGCTAAACAATTTGTTAATCAATAACAAGTTTTCTCGCAATCTATGCAACACTAAAATTTGATAATGAAAGAGTATAACGCTTTCAAAATTTCTACGACATTCTAATGAATAATCATTTAGAGTATTCTCCAAATTTTAAATTGAATGGTCTTAGATAATATTGAATTGATCTTCTCGAGTAACTATCATGGATTTACTTTGATATACCCAATTAACAAGATGGAAATATTTTCCAGAGTTATGCTGAGTGATCATAACTGATCTAGAACTTATCTTCTCGAGTAACTATCAAAGATATACTTTGATATACCCAGGTGTATCAGATAACCATAAAGATTAAATCATACCCCTCTGCAAGTACTTAGAGCCAGCCAACTCCTTGTACCCTATATTATGCATAATACTTAAGTCGCGCAATGGTCGAATATACGACCAATAAAATGTTTCCTTTATATAAAAGGTTGTTCTTATCAGTCTCAGAATCAAGATTTGATTTAACAACGAAATACTATGATTTCAATTTCTATTTACTTCTTGATCTAGCCGAAATAATTGGCATCGATCTGTCAATAACAATTAAATTCTCTTCTCGAATCTATCAAGTTCTAACAAATGTTCGTCTTGCCAGAATAATTAGTTAAGACATTTCTTAACATAATTTGACAATAAACAGGAATTATTTATAATGTCAATATTAGCTTCTACGGATATGAATATCCAACAACAGTTATTCTACGAATGTATATTTTCTGAATTAGTAATTTAATTTGAATTATTAAACATGCACTAATTGCGAATAATCAACAATAAATTCTTGGACGTGGTCTAATAACAATAATTAACCACCATAATAATTAAACAATATTAACTCAAGGTTGAGTTAGGAAACTTGCCTTCTACATTGATTACTGCTACATAATATAATTAACTTCGTTCGTAAGACCTATAATCAACAATGTCGGTCTCACAATTAGCACAATTATTTATAACACACAACACTGTAATTCACAATCAATCTTTCTCCTAGGCACATTACCACATAGCCACATCAGTGTTTATAACCTATATAAACACTTAACAAGTCTAACTAGTTCAGTCCGGTTGGACTTCGGTCTATTTTCGGTGGTCTGGTCACCTTATCCGATAATTAACATATTTATTGTCAATTAAACTTAGTATCTAAGCTTCAATATTATTTTAGATAAGTCATATATCATTAATAATATTTTTCAGAAGCTTTTAATAATTTTCTAATAATTATTATAATTTATAATAATTTTTTCAAACAACGAAATCATTTTTAAATGATTTAAATACTGTTTAATTCCATCATCATTAATATTTAATAATATTAAAATATTAATGATATATTTGTCAAATATTAAAGTTAATAATAATAACTTAAAATATTCTCTACAAAAAAATGGGCATTTAGCAATAATTTTTCGGGCAACGACTTTATAAGTCGTTGCTAAAAGTATATGTTTAGCAACAAAATTTATCCTTCATTGCAGATTTTGTCAGGCTTTCACTTTTTGCAAGGAAATTCATAAGTCGTTGCGAAATTTCGTTGGCGGGAAAAAAATTCGTTAAAAATTCGTTGCAAAATTTTTACCCACTTGATTTCTAGTCATCGTGGGCAACGAAAGTTTTTTTGTTGCTAAAAATAAGGCTTTAGCAACAATTTTTCAGGCAACGACTTTATAAGTCGTTGCTAAAAGTGTATGTTTAGCAACGAAATGTGTCATTCGTTGCAGATTGTGTCAGGTTTTCACTTTTTGCAACGAAATTCATATGTCGTTACAAAATTTAGAAATAAAATTCATTACAAAATTTCTAACCACTCGATTTCTTCTCATCGTAGGCAACAAAAGTTTTTTTGTTGATATATTTCGTTGCCTAATATGGTCCATATAAGACCCCGAATTTTATGAAATAAAAGTATTCAATTTTTTTTATAATTACAATTCAGTAAATGATTAAATTGATAAAAGATTAAAGTTAAGGGTGATATATGAATTTTTTTCAAAATACACAAGTGGTTATAAAATATTCATTGTTGTCGGGGAATATTCGTTTGGTCGTGGAATATTCTTTCTGTCGGAGAATATTTGTACGACGGCGCAACCATTTGTGGGCCCCATAACAGAATAACTGTCGGATGAAGAAAATGACAAAATTAAATTTTTCTAAATAACGGCGTAATCATTACCGTTAACACTGTTGGAATACCCGGTTGGTAAAATAAAGTAATACGCGTTGTTGCACAGTAGCACACGGTATTACACAGTACTTTTGAATTATTGATTCTTACGTAAGAATGCGCTACTCAATAATTGTTACAGGTAATTATTGTTCAATATTTTATTAATTCAATAATTGATGCGTTGATATTTTATATTATTGTTGTTTCAATAATTATCACTGCACAATATTTCTCATTATCAGATCAATAATTCGTATTATTTGAATAATATTATTAGATATCATTATTGGCAATGTCTAGAAAGTTCTGTCAAGGAGAGGTTTGGTCACCTAATTGCGCGCTAGTAAGGAGAAATTCTTATTGGAAAGCCCCCTCTTTCCTGGGAACGGCCTGGTTGTCATAATTGTGATTCTGTAATATTATTTAAGAATAATTAATTATTGATTCATATGATAAGGAAATATTTATTTGATGTAGATATAATTGATGAATATATTATTTTATGTGGATATAATTGAAGGAATTAATGCTGAGGTGTTTTATCAGTATTTTGTCGGACTGGAAGAATTAAAAAATCATCCGTTTGTGAATTTTGGATAATTTCTGTTTGGAATTTGGGAAAAATTTCTTCTGTAAAGTTGTAAAGAATTGAAATTCCTATAAAAAAAATCGCGAGATTCGAATTTTCTGACAAAGGGGCTATTTATTGTGAATTATTGAAGTTCCGGAGTTCCGAAATAATTGATTTTTGAAAGTTTTAATTATTTTATTTCAGAAAAACGTTTTTGTGGTTGTTGGCACATGAGTAGCTGATGTTTTTGACCAAAGAAGGCTGCTAAGGAATTAATAAAAATAAATTAATATTTTATTAATTTAGTCTCCTTTGGCGTTCTAGCATTTTTCTATAAATAAAGGGCTAAGTTAGAATTGAAAATCACACCAGAAATAAAGTTTTCTCTCTTTCTCTCTCTATATTATCGAGCGTATTCTTATGAGTATACTTTGAGTGTTGCTATACGGTGCGAGTTTCTGTCAGCACTATACCCAAAATTCAGTAGGAAATACTGCTCTTTTGAGGTAAGGGATTTTAAGGGTTATTATGTTTTTCAGTTCGTACTTCTTCCGTCCTTCAGAAAAATTCTGAAAAAATTTGAAATGATATTTTGATGAGTTTTATTGATTGTGTCCAAAAATGGCGATTTTTGGACGTATAGATTAAGAGTTTTTAAATTTACGGGAAAAGACTATTTTAAAAGTAACCGCTTATAACTCCTTGTGGTTAACTTCAAAATTGATGAAATTTTTATTGGGAGTACATCTATATAATATCAGTGTACTCTGTGAATTTCAGAATTTTTGGATAAAAGTACAATTTATGATAAATGTCTAAATATTCGGCGATTTTGGCCATATGAAAAATAGTAAATTAATTTTAAAAATTCTAAGAAAAATATATGTTCAATATGGGACTATATTCTGCTAAATCCCAGAAAAGAAATATTTTTGGAACTGATTTGCTATTTTTCATGAAAATGGACTAGTTATGAATAAATGAGTTAAATATGTTATGTGAAGGAAGAAAATTGGAAAATAGGATTTTATGGCTTAAGAATCCTATATGAGGTATATGCAAATTTTTGATAAGGGTTTTGATTATTGGTAATGAAATCTTATGAGTTTGGCATTTTAATGATTAAATGCATTATTTAGTAAAGTGTAAACAATTAAAATAAATTGTTTATAAGCTTAAGAAATATTATTCTTTCAATATCATTATACAGAAATATTGGTATGGATTTTATTGTGGAATTTCTACCTTTTTGTGTCGGGTTTACTTTTCACGAGTTACTATTCACGGGTACTATTCACGACAAAATTGGTTTCTTTTTCTAACCAAAGTATAGTTGATTTATGAATATTACTCTTGAGATTAAAACTATATGTTGATCATATAATTTTTATTATCATATATAATATTTCTATAACCCTAATGATGATATTTCTCTTTGACTTGAGTGTAAAGATGGGTAGATTTTTGGTATGATCATGACTATGGGTTCTCTTTGGCCAATAGTGCAAAGTTGAATTGTTGACTGTTATGATCATGGCCATTGAATTTATAATTGAATATCTTTAGCTTAAGTGCAAAGGTGAATTGATCAACATGGTTATAATTATTGTTTATATAAATTCTGAAATGATTATGTGACAACCCAAGAATTTGGAAAATTTATGAAAATCTTAAATGATTGATTTAAGGTTAAATAATAGACCTAGACAGAAGATAAGTGTATGCGTTTAGTCTTATTGGGATTGAATTTTGAGGATTTCAAAATTCGGTAAAGGAAATAGATGAATTATTCAGGATTAAGGATTTATGAGAATATGTTTTGTGTTTATGGTTGTGTATGTGTTCAGAATGTGGTTAAGGGTCAAGGGTTGACCAGATTAATTATATATGTGTCAAACCCTAAGTATATATTAAGAACGTCAATGTTCTGTTGGAAAACCCTAACGTCTGATGAGAAACCCTAGAATCGGTTCTGGAAACCCTAGTTTCAGTTCCGGGAATCCGAAACACTAAAATCATGATATGAACATGGTGATTAAGTTAGAAAACCCTAACGATATGTTTAGAAACCCTAATTTGGGAACCCTAATGCTAGGTATTAAACTCTAAGGGTTAAAAAGTTGTGTGTAAGGAATATGAACATTATGTGATGGTTTATCTTTGTTTATTATATAAACAAACAAAAGAAACTAGTGTAACCCTAATTATAAATTAGGAATGAAGGATTTAATAACTTAAGGGTTATGGAAAAAGAGAATTGTGGTATTTAGGATACTTACTAATTCTAGGAGATTTATTTTATATATCTCAAATTTTTAATTTTATAACCTAATTATAGCAAGTCTAATTGGGTTAAGGAAAAAAATGGGCTTGTGAGTAAGGATTTAAGTTATAATTGAGAAAGTGAAAACCTTAATTAATTAATTGGGTTAGGTAAGAATTTAGGTATTGGACTATGTATATTTTATAGCTCAAGTGTTGGCCAATGAAATTGGTTAGAGGCCCAAGCAATACATTAAAGGAATGGCCCAACTTTTAGCCCAAGTGGGAGAGGAATTTTTGGACATTTGTTAAATCAAATAAGCATGAAATCAAAAAGCCAAACTTGGTGAGAAATAGGCCACATGGCTGGCCATGAGAAGCAAAAAAAAAGGGGGGGGTGAATGTTATGATTATTCACTTTAGTTGGTTACCAACTTCTAACAACTCCCTAGGTGTCCAAATTTAATTTGACCAACACATTTGGCAAAGCTTGCAAGGCAACCACTTGGTAATTGAAAGGGAGAATGAATGAGCTTGGCCGAATGTGGTAGGGAGTAAAGGAGATTGGGAGATAACAAATATATATACAAAATATATCTATAGATTTTTTCCAACACTTGGATCATATTTTTCTCTTTCATCTCTTTTATTATTCTTGCTAGAATACAAGAAAGAGAGAGAGGGAGAGAGAGGGAGGAGTTCGGCCACTTCAAGAGAGGTAGAGGAGGGGAGATTTTGACTCTCAAAAAACCAAGATACATCCCATATCTTAAAAGGAGAAAGAAAATTAAGCTAAGGTATAGCAAAATTTTCACTTATGTAGTCTATTTTCCTTTGTGGTTTAATTTGATTTTTGGACAATATGAAGTTGTGATCTTGAGGCTTATAACCTTAGATCTTGGTGTTTAAAAGTGTTTTATATGTAGATCCAACTCTTTTGTAGATTAAAAGTTAGATCTAAAGTATGAAATGGTGGTTAGGTTTTTCAAAAGATAGAAAACCTAAATTTTTCTTAGCTTTGATTGTGTTGATGCTTGTTTGATGAAATAATAAACTTTGTTTCTAAACTCAAAAACTATGTATATACATGTTAATAAGTGTTTATTGTTTGGATCTACCCATATGGGTGCTAAATTGGTGGGAATAGAAATGTAATTTTTTCGGAAAAGTTAAAACTTTTATAGTATGAGCTAGGTTTTGATTTTTCTTGAAATCTATGATGGATATTTGTGATTTATATTCTTGGGATGCTAGATCTATGTGTGAAGGATAAAAACCCTTTGGAATTACTCAAATAGGTTGAATATTGAACAAGTTATGGGATTTCTCCCAAACTTCACAAAGGTAAGAAAAACTGTTAGAATGACAGTTTCTACTAGCCACTTCCGGGCTATATTTTGGGAGCTTAACATGTCCAAATATGGATTGTGATATATGAAAACTATAGTTCGGAAAGATATGAACCCAACAAAATTGACGGATCATTAATCGGAGTTATAGATTTCATTCTATTTAAGTTTTGGTAAAGGACTCCAAAACTGCCAAATGACAAAAAGTTGCTGCCTAAAATTTTCCGGGGGCTGTTTCGGACATTTATTTAATGAGAAAAATTTCAGGCTTTAGGGAAATAAAAATATATGGTATTGTGTAGCTCGTGTCCAAAAATCACCTAATTCTGAGTTAAAACGACCAAGTTATGACCATTACAATTTTTGTGATTTTTCGACGGAAATCGCTATAAACGGAGTTCTATAACTCCGATTGCCACGAAATTTAAAATAGAGCATCACGTTAACATATATAATGTTATGCCAAGAGATGAGAGTGTTTGGAGTTAAGCACGAGGTAGCTAATTTCTTAAGCTACGCACTAGAAATGATTTTTGAAAAAATACTAAAGAAAGTTAGAAAATTATGAAAAAAAAATACTTTTTGTGTATGAAATACATGTATATATGTTTGGCCAAAGGATAGGAAAATAATAAACTGATTTGGTATTTCGTAAAATGGATATAGAATTCAGCTTGCTGGATTATGTAATTGTGAATCTAGTTTACTGGATTAGAAAATCTGATGAATACAGCTTGCTGGATTGAAAAGAAGTTGACTGAATTGATGGATTGGTGAATCCAGGTTGCTGAATTAGAAATTTGGTTGCTAGAGTTAGAATCCAGGTTGATGGATTAGTATTTAACTTACTAGGTGTTAACGAATAACTTATGAAATGAAAAAGCGAGTGTTAAATCATATAAATGTAATTCTAAGGCATGGTTAAGTGCTTAGGAAGAGTTTAATTGAATTTAAACTCGATATTTGTCCGACTAGACCGTCGGTATGATAAAATTGTGTCGGTATCAACTCAAACTTAATAGTCAAATTTGATGCTAAGTCTTATGTGTATTATAGACTGATAGGATTATGTGCTATGTGTTTAGGTTATTCCGTAGATATATATATATAACAGTAATATACTGTGATATTATTCTAATTATTGGAGATCTATATTAGTAATATTAGGTCTTCGGGTAAAGCGTTATAAATTGCGTTGCGGTAATCAACGGTTCAGATAAGTTTCTTTTTACTAAACTCTATTAAGAGTATTTTATTCAAGCTCATGGTTAATCATTGCTGATTGCCACGCAAATTGTACTCTGTACATCTTACATGTATACGTCAGGTATGAAAGGCTGATCACCTTCATTACCAGTTGGTTCAGAATTGTTTGTTCATGTTTAAAACTTGTTCAGTCAAAAGTTTGTTCGTGCTAATTCTCAATTATATTGATGAATTATAGCTAGCTTATTATTCATATTCTTCAATCATGATATATCGTTATATTGTTGTATTTAAACTTGCTGGGCAACTTTCATGCTCACCCTTGCTATATCATGATAAAACATTGCAGATAAGGCGAATGCGTTCGGATACAGGAAAAAGATAATGCCAAGTTCAGCTTGGGATATAAAGTGCGTCTAGTTTGTAATAACGTATTTTGATAAATGTGTTGCATTTTAGATAGTTTATGAATTGTGTAAAAGTTAAGGTTACTCGACCTTGGGGATAAGTGTGTAAAGTTTAATGTATAAACAATTTATGTTTATATCTTCCGCAAACAGTTATAGAATGATTAGTGTACCGAATCCGCGGCGATTTGGGGCCCGAATTCGGGGATACTACAGTTGGTATCAGAGCTGTTGGTTATGAAGCTTAGGTAGGAATACCTAAGACAAAAAACCGCCGTGATTAGGATAAGTACTAATTCAAATAGAGTTAGTTGGTCAGTAAGATTCAAAGTTGAATCTCGGCGAGTGTAAAGACACAGAGTTCCCTAACTCTGATAATAAAGTTGAACAGTAATGGTGAATAGATCGAGTCTAAAGGACTGAAAGTGCAGGGATAGAAGATCGTAAAACAAAACAATCAAGGCATAGAAATAAATCGTAATATATATGATAAGATCACCCCGTGATCTACTAAGGTTATGATATGGGAAAAGAATCAATCTGATGATTGGAAAGTTACAACAAGATGCTGTGTGTAAGTTGTACTATGAAATTGTACTATGAAAACTCATGAAAGAGTTATGGATTATAAATACGAATTGAATTCGTATTGAAAAAAAAAGGGGTTAAGATTAGGTGGGGATTTCAATGAGGACTTGTGTCGGCAGCTGAGTTGTATGATTCCTTGTATGGGCGGGGAATTTGTACTTGGTTTTAGAATCACTTAGCTTCCTGGTCGATGTAGTGGCTAGGTTGACAAATTCTTTGTATGGGCAGGGAATTGTTCACTTAGCTTCCTATATTGATTAGTGGCCGAGTTTGGTTTGACAAATACTTAGTTTCTGGCATTGATAATCATTGAAATGTTGTGTTGCGCTATTTGTTATATGCAGGTTAAGAGGGTGATTCCTTTCTCATGTGTATAACAAATAGATAGGTCATAGGTGGAGAATATAAGGTTAAGTACGAGTTCTTAAAACTCATATTTATGTGACATTCTTGATTCATAGTTATATGAAATATTTATGAACCCCTCAGCGAATGGACGCCAAAGGTCTGTCTAGGAAAGTTCGTGAACTCATATGATTGTGGCAATTTATGGACTCATAAGTGTGGTTTTATGAACTGGGTATAGTTGTGTGTGAATGAAGTGTTAAGGATAATAGGAATAGATAGAATGTTTAAGCAATTGATTTGAAATATCAAAATTTGTTTTTAATTATCACTCATGTACCATGTAACCTGGTGCAGAGATGATAAAAATGTGATGGAGTTGTAAATACAGGAATACTTAGTGTGAATTTGACCTTTGCGTGCGTTTTGAGTATCTTTGATAGATACCCGAGAAGTTTGAGTATCTTTGATAGATACCCGAGAAGTTTGAGTATCTTTGATAGATACCCGAGAAGTTTGAGTATCTTTGATAGATACCCGAGAAAATAAGTTCAAGATCTTGTGTGATTGCTTAGTATAAATGGTGTAAGGTGCACGGTGTAAGGTGTAAGGTGAATTTCGGGGACGAAATTCTTATAAGGAGGGGTGAATGTGACAACCCAAGAATTTGGACAATTTATGAAAATCTTAAATGATTGATTTAAGGTCAAATAATAGACCTAGACAGAAGATAAGTGTATGCGTTTGGTGTTATTGGGATTGAATTTTGAGGATTTCAAAATTCGATAAAGGAAATAGGTGAATTATTCAGAATTAAGGATTTATGAGAATATGTTTTGTGTTTATGGTTGTGTATGTGTTCAGAATGTGGTTAAGGGTCAAGGGTTGACCAGATTAATTATATATGTGTCAAACCCTAAGTATATATTAAGAACGTCAATGTTCTGTTAGAAAACCCTAACGTCTGATGAGAAACCCTAGAATCGGTTCTGGAAACCCTAGTTTCAGTTCCGGGAATCCGAAACACTAAAATCATGATATGAACATGGTGATTAAGCTAGAAAACCCTAATGATATGTTAAGAAACCCTAATTTGCGAACCCTAATGCTAGGTATTAAACTCTAAGGGTTAAAAAGTTGTGTGTAAGGAATATGAACATTATGTGATGGTTTATCTTTGTTTATTATATAAACAAACAAAAGAAACTAGTGAAACCCTAATTATAAATTAGGAATGAAGGATTTAATAACTTAAGGGTTATGGAAAAAGAGAATTGTGGTATTTAGGATACTTACTAATTCTAGGAGATTTATTTTATATATCTCAAATGATTAATTTTATAACATAATTATAGCAAGTCTAATTGGGTTAAGGAAATAAATGGGCTTGTGAGTAAGGATTTAAGTTATAATTGAGAAAGTGAAAACCCTAATTAATTAATTGGGTTGGGTAAGAATTTAGGTATTGGACTATGTATATTTTATAGCTCAAGTGTTGGCCAATGAAATTGGTTAGAGGCCCAAGTAATACATTAAAGGAATGGCCCAACTTTTAGCCCAAGTGGGAGAGGAATTTTTGGACATTTGTTAAATCAAATAAGCATGAAATCAAAAAGCCAAACTTGGTGAGAAATAGGCCACATGGCCGGCCATGAGAAGCAAAAAAAAAAGGGGGGGTGAATGTTATGATTATTCACTTTAGTTGGTTACCAACTTCTACCAACTCCCTAGGTGTCCAAATTTAATTTGACCAACACATTTGGCAAAGCTCGCAAGGCAACCACTTAGTAATTGAAAGGGAGAATGAGTGGAGAATGAAGGTTCTTGGCCGAATGTGGTAGGGAGTAAAGGAGATTGGGAGATAACAAATATATATACAAAATATATCTAAAGATTTTTTCCAACACTTGGATCATATTTTTCTCTTTCATCTCTTTTATTATTTTTGCTAGAATACAAGAAAGAGAGAGGGAGAGAAAGGGAGGAGTTCGGCCACTTCAAGAGAGGTAGAGGATGGGAGATTTTGACTCTCATAAAACCAAGATCCATCCCATATCTTAAAAGGAGAAAGAAAATTAAGCTAAGGTATAGCAAAATTTTCACTTATGTAGTCTATTTTCCTTTGTGGTTTAATTTGATTTTTGGACAATATGAAGTTGTGATCTTGAGGCTTATAACCTCAGATCTTGGTGTTTAAAAGTGTTTTATATGTAGATCCAACTCTTTTGTAGATCTAAAGTATGAAATGGTGGTTAGGTTTTTCAAAAGATAGAAAACCTAAATTTTTCTTAGCTTTGATTGTGTTGATGCTTGTTTGATGAAATAATAAACTTTATTTCTAAACTCAAAAACTATGTATATACATGTTAATAAGTGTTTATTGTTTGGATCTACCCATATGGGTGTTAAATTGGTGGGAAGAGAAATGTAATTTTTTCGGAAAAGTTAAAACTTTTATAGTATGAGCTAGGTTTTGATTTTTCTTGAAATCTATGATGGATATTTGTGATTTATATTCTTGGGATGCTAGATATATGTGTGAAGGATAAAAACCCTTTGGAATTACTCAAATAGGTTGAATATTGAACAAGTTATGGGATTTCTCCCAAACTTCACAAAGGTAAGAAAAACTGTTAGAATGACAGTTTTTACTAGCCACTTCCGGGCTTGATTCTGGGAGATTAACATGACTAAATATGGATTGTGATATATGAAAACTGTAGTTCGGAAAGATATAAACCCAAAAAAATTGACGGATCATTAATCGGATTTTTCTATTTAAGTTTTGGTAAAGGACTCCAAAACTGCCAAATGACAAAAAGTTACTGCCTAAAATTTTCCGGGGGCTGTTTTGGACATTTATTTAATGAGAAAAATTCTAGGCTTTAGGGAAATGAAAATATATGATATTGTGTAGCTCGTGTCCAAAAATGATCTAATTCTGAGTTAAAACGACCAAGTTATGACCATTACAATTTTTGTGATTTTCCGACGGAAATCGCTATAAACGGAGTTCTACAACTCCGATTGCCACGAAATTTAAAATGGAGCATCACATTAACATATATAATGTTATGCCAAGAGATGGGATTGTTTGGAGTTAAGCACGAGGTAGCTAATTTCTTAAGCTACGCACTAGAAATGATTTTTGAAAAAATACTAAAGAAAGTTAGAAAATTATGAAAAAAAAATACTTTTTGTGTATGAAATACATGTATATATGTTTGGCCAAAGGATAGGAAAATAATAAACTGATTTGGTATTTCGTAAAACGGATATAGAATTCAGCTTGCTGGATTATGTAATTGTGAATCCAGTTTACTGGATTAGAAAATCTGATGAATACAGCTTGCTGGATTGAAAAGAAGTTGACTGAATTGATGGATTGGTGAATCCAGGTTGCTGAATTAGAAATTTGGTTGCTAGAGTTAGAATCCAGGTTGATGGATTAGTATTTAACTTACTAGGTGTTAACGAATAACTTATGAAATGAAAAAGCGAGTGTTAAATCATATAAATGTAATTCTAAGGCATGGTTAAGTGCTTAGGAAGAGTTTAATTGAATTTAAACTCAATATTTGTCCGACTAGACCTTCGGTATGATAAAATTGTGTCGGTATCAACTCAAACTTAATAGTCAAATTTGATGCTAAGTCTTATGTGTATTATAGACTGATAGGATTATGTGCTATGTGTTTAGGTTATTCTGTGGATATATATATATATAACAGTATTATACTGTGATATTATTCTAATTATTGGAGATCTATATTATTAATATTAGGTCTTCGGGTAAAGCGTTATAAATTGCGTTGCGGTAATCAACGGTTCAGACAAGTTTCTTTTTACTAAACTCTATTAAGAATACTTTATTCAAGCTAATGGTTAATCATTGCTGATTGCCACGCAAATTGTACTCTGTACATCTTACATGTATAAGTCAGGTATGAAAGGCTGATCACCTTCATTACCAGTTAGTTCAGAATTGTTTGTTCATGTTTAAAACTTTTTCAGTCAAAAGTTTGTTCGTGCTAATTCTCAATTATATTGATGAATTATAGCTAGCTTATTATTCATACTCTTCAATCATGATATATCGTTATATTGTTGTATTTAAACTTGCTGGGCAACTTTCATGCTCACCCTTGCTATATCATGATAAAACATTGCAGATAAGGCGAATGCGTTCGGATACAGGAAAAAGATAATGCCAAGTTCAGCTTGGGATATAAAGTGCGTCTAGTTTGTAATAGCGTATTTTGATAAATGTGTTGTATTTTAGATAGTTTATGAATTGTGTAAAAGTTAAGGTTACTCGACCTTGGGGATAAATGTGTAAAGTTTAATGTATAAACAATTTATGTTTATATCTTCCGCAAACAGTTATAGAATGATTAGTGTACCGAATCCGCGGCGATTTGGGGCCCGAATTCGGGGATACTACAGTTGGTATCAGAGCTGTTGGTTATGAAGCTTAGGTAGGAATACTTAAGACAAATAACCGCAGTGATTAGGATAAGTACTAACTCAAATAGAGTTAGTTGGTCAGTAAGATTCAAAGATGAATCTCGGCGAGTGTAAAGACACAGAGTTTCTTAACTTTGATAATAAAGTTGAACAGTAATGGTGAATAGATCGAGTCTAAAGGACTGAAAGTGCAGGGATAGAAGATCGTACAACAAAACGATCAAGGAATAAAAATAAATCGTAATTTATACGATAAGATCACCCCGTGATCTAATAAGGTTATGATATGGGAAAAGAATCTATCTGATGATTGGAAAGTTATAGCAAGATGCTGTGTGTAAGTTGTACTATGAAATTGTATTATAAAAACTCATGAAAGAGTTATGGATTATGAATACGAATTGAATTCGTATTGAAAAAAAAGGGTTAAGATTAGGTGGGGATTTCAATGAGGACTTGTGTCGGCAGCTGAGTTGTATGATTCCTTGTATGGGCGGGGAATTTGTACTTGGTTTTAGAATCACTTAGCTTCCTAGTCGATGTAGTGGCTAGGTTGACAAATTATTTGTATGAGCGGGGAATTGTTCACTTAGCTTCCTATATTGATTAGTGGCCGAGTTTGGTTTGACAACCACTTAGTTTTTGGCACTGATAATCATTGAAATGTTGTGTTGCACTATTTGTTATATGCATGTTAAGAGGACGATTCCTTTCTCATGTGTATAACAAATAGATAGGTCATAGGTAGAGAATATAAGGTTAAGTACAAGTTCTTAAAACTCATACTTATGTGACATTCTTGATTCATAGTTATATGAAATGTCTATGAACCCCTCAGCGAATGGACGCCAAAGGTCTGTCTAGGAAAGTTCGTGAACTCATAATATTGTGGCAATTTATGGACTCATAAGTGTGGTTTTATGAACTGGGTATAGTTTTGTGTGAATGAAATGTTAAGGATAATAGGAATAGATAGAATGTTTAAGCAAATGATTTGAAATATCAAAATTTGTTTTTAATTATCACTCATGTACCATATAACCTGGTGCAGAGATGATAAAAATGTGATGGAGTTGTAAATATAGGAATACTTAGTGTGAATTTGACCTTTGCGTGCGTTTTGAGTATCTTTGATAGATACCCGAGAAGTTTGAGTATCTTTGATAGATACCCGAGAAGTTTGAGTATCTTTGATAGATACCCGAGAAAATAAGGTCAAGATCTTGTGTGATCGCTCAGTATAAATGGTGTAAGGTGCACGGTGTAAGGTGTAAGGTGAATTTCGGGGACGAAATTCTTATAAGGAGGGGTGAATGTGACAACCCAAGAATTTGGACAATTTATGAAAATCTTAAATTGTTGATTTAAGGTCAAATAATAGACCTAGACAGAAGATAAGTGTATGCGTTTGGTGTTATTGGGATTGAATTTTGAGGATTTCAAAATTCGGTAAAGGAAATAGGTGAATTATTCAGAATTAAGGATTTATGAGAATATGTTTTGTGTTTATGGTTGTGTATGTGTTCAGAATGTGGTTAAGGGTCAAGGGTTGACCAGATTAATTATATATGTGTCAAACCCTAAGTATATATTAAGAACGTCAATGTTCTGTTAGAAAACCCTAACGTCTGATGAGAAACCCTAGAATCGGTTATGGAAACCCTAGTTTCAGTTCCGGGAATCCGAAACACTAAAATCATGATATGAACATGGTGATTAAGTTAGAAAACCCTAACGATATGTTCAAAAACCCTAATTTGGGAACCCTAATGCTAGATATTAAACTCTAAGGGTTAAAAAGTTGTGTATAAAGAATATGAACATTATGTGATGGTTTATCTTTGTTTATTATATAAACAAACAAAAGAAACTAGTGTAACCCTAATTATAAATTAGTAATGAAGAATTTAATAACTTAAGGGTTATGGAAAAAGAGAATTGTGGTATTTAGGATACTTACTAATTCTAGGAGATTTATTTTATATATCTCAAATGATTAATTTTATAACCTAATTATAGCAAGTCTAATTGGGTTAAGGAAATAAATGGGCTTGTGAGTAAGGATTTAAGTTATAATTGAGAAAGTGAAAACCCTAATTAATTAATTGGGTTGGGTAAGAATTTAGGTATTGGACTATGTATATTTTATAGCTCAAGTGTTGGCCAATGAAATTGCTTAGAGGCCCAAGCAATACATTAAAGGAATGGCCCAACTTTTAGTCCAAGTGGGAGAGGAATTTTTGGACATTTGTTAAATCAAATAAGCATGAAATCAAAAAGCCAAACTTGGTGAGAAATAGGCCACATGGCCGGCCATGAGAAGAAAAAAAAAAGGGGGGGGGGATGAATGTTATGATTATTCACTTTAATTGGTTACCAACTTCTACCAACTCCCTAGGTGTCCAAATTTAATTTGACCAACATATTTGGCAAAGCTCGCAAGGCAACCACTTAGTAATTGAAAGGGAAAATGAGTGGATAATGAAGGATCTTGGCCGAATGTGGTAGGGAGTAAAGGAGATTGGGAGATAACAAATATATATACAAAATATATCTAAAGATTTTTTCCAACACTTGGATCATATTTTTCTCTTTCATCTCTTTTATTATTCTTGCTAGAATACAAGAAAGAGAGAGAGGGAGAGAAAGGGAGGAGTTCGGCCACTTCAAGAGAGGTAGAGGAGGGGAGATTTTGACTCTCATAAAATCAAGATCCATCCCATATCTTAAAAGGAGAAAGAAAATTAAGCTAAGGTATAGCAAAATTTTCACTTATGTAGTCTATTTTCCTTTGTGGTTTAATTTGATTTTTGGACAATATAAAGTTGTGATCTTGAGGCTTATAACCTTAGATCTTGGTGTTTAAAAGTGTTTTATATGTAGATCCAACTCTTTTTTAGATCAAAAGTTAGATCTAAAGTATGAAATGGAGGTTAGGTTTTTCAAAAGATAGAAAACCTAAATTTTTCTTAGCTTTGATTGTGTTGATGCTTGTTTGATGAAATAATAAAATTTGTTTCTAAACTCAAAAACTATGTATATACATGTTAATAAGAGTTTATTGTTTGGATCTACCCATATGGGTGTTAAATTGGTGGGAATGAAAGGAAGAGAAAAATGTAATTTTTCCGGAAAAGTTTAAACTTTTATAGTATGAGCTAGGTTTTGATTTTTCTTTAAATCTATGATGGATATTTGTGATTTATGTTCTTGGGATGCTAGATCTATGTGTGAAGGATAAAAACCCTTTGGAATTACTCAAATAGGTTGAATATTGAACAAGTTATGGGATTTCTCCCAAACTTCACAAAGGTAAGAAAAACTGTTAGAATGACAGTTTTTACTAGCCACTTCCGGGATAAATTCCGGGAGATTAACATGTCCAAATATGGATTGTGATATATGAAAACTGTAGCTCGGAAAGATATAAACCCAACAAAATTGACGGATCATTAATCGGAGTTATAGATTTCATTCTATTTAAGTTTTGGTAAAGGACTCCAAAACTGTCAAATGACAAAAAGTTGCTGCCTAAAATTTTCCGGGGGCTGTTTCAGACATTTATTTAATGAGAAAAATTCCAGGCTTTAGGGAAATGAAAATATATGGTATTGTGTAGTTCTTGTCCAAAAATGAGCTAATTCTGAGTTAAAACGACCAAGTTATGACCATTACAATTTTTGTGATTTTTCGACGGAAATCGCTATAAACGGAGTTCTACAACTCCGATTGCCACGAAATTTAAAATGGAGCATCACGTTAACATATATAATGTTATGCCAAGAGATGGGAATGTTTGGAGTTAAGCACAAGGTAGCTAATTTCTTAAGCTACGCACTAGAAATGATTTTTGAAAAAATACTAAAGGAAGTTAGAAAATTATGGAAAAAATACTTCTTGTGTATGAAATACATGTATATATGTTTGGCCAAAGGATAGAAAAATAATAAACTGATTTGGTATTTTGTAAAACGGATATAGAATTCAGATTGCTGGATTATGTAATTGTGAATCTAGTTTACTGGATTAGAAAATCTGATGAATACAGCTTGCTGGATTGAAAAGAAGTTGACTGAATTGATGTATTGGTGAATCCAGGTTGCTGATTTAGAAATTTGGTTGCTAGATTTAGAATCCAGGTTGATGGATTAGTATTTAACTTACTAGGTGTTAACGAATAACTTATGAAATGAAAAAGCGAGTGTTAAATCATATAAATGTGATTCTAAGGCATGGTTAAGTGCTTAGGAAGAGTTTAATTGAACTTAAACTCGATATTTGTCCGACTAGACCGTCGGGATGATAAAATTGTGTCGGTATCAACTCAAACTTAATAGTCAAATTTGATGTTAAGTCTTATGTGTATTATAGACTGATAGGATTATGTGCTATGTGTTTAGGTTATTCCGTGGATATATATATATAACAGTATTATACTGTGATATTATTCTAATTATTGGAGATCTATATTAGTAATATTAGGTCTTCGGGTAAAGCGTTATAAATTGCGTTGCGGTAATCAACGGTTCAGATAAGTTTCTTTTTACTAAACTCTATTAAGAGTATTTTATTCAAGCTCATGGTTAATCATTGCTGATTGCCACGCAAATTGTACTCTGTACATCTTGCATGTATAAGTCAAGTATGAAAGGCTGATCACCTTCATTACCAGTTGGTTCAGAATTGTTTGTTCATGTTTAAAACTTGTTCAGTCAAAAGTTTGTTCGTGCTAATTCTCAATTATATTGATGAATTATAGCTAGCTTATTATTCATACTCTTCAATCATGATATATCGTTATATTGTTGTATTTAAACTTGCTGGGCAACTTTCATGCTCACCCTTGCTATATCATGATAAAACATTGCAGATAAGGCGAATGCGTTCGGATACAGGAAAAAGATAATGCCAAGTTCAGCTTGGGATATAAAGTGCGGCTAGTTTGTAATAGCGTATTTTGATAAATGTGTTGTATTTAAGATAGTTAATGAATTGTGTAAAAGTTAAGGTTACTCGACCTTGGGGATAAGTGTGTAAAGTTTAATGTATAAACAATTTATGTTTATATCTTCCGCAAACAGTTATAGAATGATTAGTGTACCGAATCCGCGACGATTTGGGACCCGGATTCGGGGATACTACAGATTATATATTTCTTTGAGATAATAATATATTTGGCCTGTAGTGCAAATATGAAATGTTGATGAATATAATAGTGCAAATATGAACTGTTGAGGAATATCTTTGGCCTGTAGTGCAAAGATGAATTATTGATGAATATCTTTGTCCCATAGTGCAAAGATGACATGTTGAATATCTTTGGCCAGTAGTGCAAAGATGAACATGTGTTGAGATGAACATGACCAACTGGTGATACAAATGAATATCTTTGGCCGTAGTGCAAAGATGAAATTATTAGTATGATTATGAACAGGAAATGTGATTTGGTGTAACCATGATCTTTGATGTTTCAGGTAAAGATAGGTGATGAAAATTATCTTCGTCCTGGATGAGAAGAGGAATTTAGAACCAATTATGATTATGAGTTATTCATATGATTGTGGACCAGAATTGTTGATTGTTGATTGATGTTACAGTTATTCAAATGGATGTAGGGAGCAACCTCATAAACCTATGGAGCATAGGAGGGAACATTTATTCTCTAGGGAAATAAAAGTTGAAGAAGATCATGCGATTCTTGGAGAGTTATGGGAGACTAGGAAAGCTACAAGTGAGCAAGCTAACGAGGAAGAAACAATGCAACAAAAGAATATGTTTTATACTAGGTTTCTAGTACAAGAAAAGGTATGCATTGTAAAAATTGATTGTGAAATTGGTACTAACATTGCTAGCAATACAATGGTGGATAAACTAGGGTTGTTAACAGTTGCACATCCTTGGCCTTACAAGATGCAAGGGATCGTCGATTGTGAGGAGGTAATGGTGACTAGACAAGTGTCAGTTTCTTTTCGCATTGGCAGATATGAAGATGAAATATTATGTGATGTAGTTCCAATCCATACTTGTCATTTGTTACTTGGGAGGCCATGGCGACACAGCAAGCGCGCGAAGCATAATAGTTGTACTAATAAGTATTCATTGGTACACAATCGAATAAGAATCAACCTTTGTCCTATGACGTCCGAGCAAGTTCATGACGATCTAATGTATTTACAAAAAGATCGTGATCAAATGCAAGAAGAAAAAAAAGATCGACAAAAAGAAACTGTTCAAATGATTGATAGTGAGAAAAGAAAATTTAAAAAGAATGAGAGAGAAAAGAAAAGGGAGAATGAAAATAAACGAGAGAAAAACAAACGAGAGGGTGAGCATAAAGAAGAGAGAGAAGAAATATATGACTATGAAAAAGAGAGTGAGTTGAAAAGTGAGTTATATTTTGAAAAGCCAATGACTGTACATTCGTACAAGACGGTGCGTTTGAATACTAACACTAATGATTCTTCTTTGTCTAGTTTTGTTTTGTCTCTTGTACAGGTTGTTGATGAAATACCCCGTACTATCATTCCGTACCGATCAGCTAATAGTATTCCCGAGGAGACGACGGAGTTACCAAGGCGGGTTGGAGAGTTGGTGAAAGTGGGTATCGTGAGAGAAGACATGAGTTCATGTGTTGATTATGAGATTATAGTATCTAAGGAGGATGGGACAACGAGTTTGTTCGTCGATTTTGAATTGGTAAACAAGTATCGTTATTATTTTTCTTGTTTGGATAATATGCTTGATAAATTGCATAGTTCTTATGTTTTATCTACATGTGATAATAATCATGTGATGACAATGCCTAATCAATTTAGCATAAAATATTGTGATAAATGGAAAATTGTTTTAGCATGTGAGTTATATAGGCTTTTACCCTCGATTAATCTCACCACTAAGCCTTTTACCTCAATATTCTCTCTAATAGGTTCTTATTGAATTCCCTAGCAAAATTCTTGGTTTTACTAATCAATTCAAATATTACTTATCACGAAACAAAATTATAGATGGTGTAACTATTAAAATGTCACAAAATCACCAATCGATTGCCTTGTACTCTCCTCTTGTATGCGTCAGATTTGTAAATTGTAGCTCCGTTTCAGAATTGATGATGATGGAACGGTATGAACTCTTGGTTGGAATTTGATGATTTAATGGTGTGCTACAAATTGGGTTAGCATAATAAAATATGAATTTTTCCTTTTTCTTTTCCTTTTTTTTTCTTTTTTTTTTTGCCCTTTTTTTTTTCTTTTTACAATATATATTTCGACAGAAAATTAAAGATAAGTAACTTGCTAGAAAGGCTTAGCTTTGATACCAAATGATAGACTCCACGGCACGCTTGCGTGAGGTGGTCGCCGCCCCGATCGTTTCTAGCACAGTTGTTGGGTGAATTGCTTGCAACACCTTAACCCCTCGCCTATATGTAGACGGTAATCTTGGTACAATTGCTCGCGTTCGGAATTCTGCGTTGAATGGACACCAACGACACCTTGACCCCTCGCTTATATTGAAGCAGTAATCTTGGTACAATCGACGATTGATGCGGTAGAAGACGCCACACACAACTATGAATTGTTGTATGATAAGTCAAATCGAATCTCAAAGAAATAACTAAGAAAAATACTTAGGAATTCTTCAAAGAACCAAAAGTAGAGAATAACCTCACAAATATATTGAATAATAATAATGTATAATGTGTATTGTCTTTGATTACATCAACTTGGACCTCTATTTATACTACTCAAAACAGTCCAAATTCTAATAGGAATTTATAAACTATAACCCTAATTTCTATAAGGAAATAGAAATCAAATTGGAAAGAAATTCTAATTAAAAAGAAATCCTAATTAGAATAGAATTTAAAATTAAAAATCCAAATAAAAAAATAAAATCCTTCGCCACGTAATCCATTGTCGCGTGAAAGCTGTGATGCCAATATGTGAATTAATTTGCAAGCCCACATGATAAATAATATGAAAGAGTCTGCTGACATGCTTCATGTATTGCATCATATTAATGTTAACCTGCTGCCCATTTTGGAGAACAAAATCGTGGCCCATGCATGGCTGACTTGGCTATTATAACATCCATGACCCACATTAATATTAAATAGCAAATTGGGTCAGCCCATTTTGATTTTAATTTGACAGTATATGTTAGATCTAGAAGACCCAAATCATGTAATTTATCCTTCCGTTGCAGTTCGCTTAAATTGAGCTCCATTTCAAACATCCTTGAATAAAATTCAACCCAATTATTTGAAATTATTTGTTGAACACTTGACACTCGAGTCGATAAATTGACGATAAATTCTGACCCGGTCAATCTGTCATCATAAACCATATGTTCTTATTACATTCATGAAATTCAAAGTAAATGGTGTTTTGTATTTCTATATATTGCTCTGGTTGGTTGTGGAACTGTGTTTTGTGATGGGAATATATGTTATATGGAGTAATAAGGAAGGATTTCTATGAAATTTTTTGGCTAGAACCATGCCTAAACCTCTATGAAATCTGGAAATTTAAGCTATGCCTTTGTAGTGTTTGTTAAAATGTCTAAATGAGGCTATTTTAGCTTAAGCATGAGAATTGATGGATATGTCTAATAAATTGAATATGCAGTCATGAATTAATCATATGACCACAGTAAATAAGAGTGTTGAGAGAGATGATAGGAGTACAGGGTTTTAAAACCCCTCAAGATTTGTTGGTGAATCAGAGGGTAGTCTCTTGCGCCATTTGGTATATAAATCCTAGAAATTGCACAACATAAGAGCTCACTGAGCGACGTTTATAATCAACCCTCACTAGAGAATTTGAATCTAATGGGAATTTTATACCTTCCAAGGCTAAGTTGACAGTGTGACAACAAGAACATTGTACACTTGTTGCCCTGAGAATATACATAAGTAATGTGTGGCAGCCTCCACAGGCCAACTGAGCCATTTCAGTGCCTGTTCAGGTGCCAAATTTGTAGCACATTTATTGAAAATAAGTATTTTGAAGCATAGGAGAATATTTTGGTGTTTAGAGAGGAAGAGAAAGTGAAGTGCTAGTTTCTTTTAGCATTTGCTGCATCTTGAAATTTCTTGATATTTAAAGTGCAAAAATGGGATGTGGACTTGGTTCTTATGTGTGTGATTATGTTAAAGTTGTCTCGTGGCTTCTGTGATGTGAAGAGCCAACAAGATCATCCTCTGGTTCTTCTGTTTCTAATTATGTGTATGATTAAACCTTGTTTGGTTGTTAAAAATTGAAGGAATTAAACATTTGAGATGTTTTATATATACTATCTCTACATCTGGTAATTTATCTTTTATTTTTCTAGCAACTCAACTGGTGAGCATTCTTCATTTTTTCAGGACAAAAAAAAAAGTTCACGGTACAGTACTATACCATTTGCAGATGGTGTAAATGGCAGTAGAGGTGTAGGATATAGAGCAAGAGGGACTGGTATTGTAAATCTGATAAGAGGTAATCCTGTTTTCCCGAGATCTTAAAAGCTGACAGCTTCAGATAAATCCTGTGTACCATTCGCAGTTGCCTAAATTGAGGCGTTGATTAAATACATACCAGTCCTCCTAGTCCACACCACGGAATTTAGGCGTAATAGTACACATTAGAATTCGAGTCAACGAACAAAAACAATTAAGAATCCGATCCCCTCCTATTTTCTCTCCATCTATCGGCATCCCCTTTCAGATATTTGGCTACTGCTCGCTATCGAATCCATGGTAACTAAATCCAATCATTCTCCCTCTTCGATTTCTGTAGTTCTATTGCTTTCAATTTTCTACTTAGCTTCTCGTATTTTGATCAAATTCTCCTACGTGAATTTACTTTCGAATCTTCAATTAGTTTTTGAATTTGTCTATAATAGATCTGAGCTGCACACAATTAGATCTATGTTGTTCTAGATAACTTTGATGACATGAATTCGTTTTCTTCTAATGTTTTGTGTTGAATCAGCACATTCTAACTTAGATCTTGTTTGTAATTATATTTGAATATTTCTTCTTTTTGGTTGATTCTGAGAACCGGAGGCTTGTATTGTATCCTGTATCCAGAAAAAAGAAAAAGTTATATGAGAAACTCATTATACGAGTTCCAATTTTTGTAGTTTCATTTTCAGATGGGTTTTATATAATCATGCCATTGGTCATATAATTTCTTTGTTTCAAGGTATTAATAATATAACCATACCAGGAATGTCACAATGTCTTAAAGATAGAATATTGCAAGGATTAAATAAGTCTATAACTAGAATGAGAAAAAAATAACATGAGTTACATAAATCAGTAAGTTCCAGCCCTTAAACATCCAATGTCACATCAAAACACTAAAATAATATTCAAAAACTTAAATCTAAGGCTTGTTTCCATCATCTTGTATTGTAATCTCAATCCATCTTACTGTCTCCTATTCTGCTTATGGGCTCTACTATCTTCTACTTCTGCAATTGGGAGTTTGGCTTTCACTGCTACATGTTTGTATGGTTGCATGGTATTCGTGGTCTTCATTGTATGTATGTGGACTTACTGTTGCATGGGGCTGGGATGCTGTTTTATTTTGATCTGCAGTAGATATAGCAGTTTAGGAGTTATGGGGTCTACATACTCTGACCTGGTTCTGGGGCTGCTGCTTTTGTGGTTGGGTGCTAGTTCTGTTCTTGCTGGTCTCTTTCTGCTCTTACAGCAGTGGCTTCCTTGTGGACTGCCTATGCAGCTGATGATGGAATTTGTTTGGTTGCTGTGCTTTAATCTTGTCTGGGCCTCCTTTCGTTTGTTGGGTCTGCTATTGTTGGTTCTGTGTAGCTGCAGTCAGTGCAGTTGGTGGAGTCTGTGCTGCTAGCTGCTGAGTTCTGCTTTGGCATGTTGCAGCCTCAAACAGAATTCATGCCATTTATTGGCAGTTTGACTCGTATGCTGCTGCTGGTTTATTGTCTTAGCCTGCTGCTGGTTTATTGTCTTAGCCTGCTAGCTGCTGAGCTGAGTTTTGTTTGTTGGGTCTGCCTGCCGGGCCTGCCTGCATGTGCTGCTTGGTTGATGACTGTTTGGCTCAGCTGGGGTTTTGATACTATTGCAGCGTTTGTGGTCTGTTGTAATGCTACAGTAGCTGGGCAGGTGAAGTAGTTTGGCTTTTGGGGCTGGTTGTGGTTCTCTTGATGCTGCTAAGTGTTGGGCTGGCCTATTTTGGCAGTGCTACTTCTGGCTCTTCA
Source organism: Panax japonicus (assembly GCA_020205505.1). Lineage (NCBI taxonomy): Eukaryota > Viridiplantae > Streptophyta > Magnoliopsida > Apiales > Araliaceae > Panax > Panax japonicus. The sequence continues at coordinate 19,558,579 of CM035106.1, forward strand.
GCTTCTGCTGCTGGGTTGAAAAATTTGGATGATGTCTTTATACTGCTGAGTTGCACTGCTATGTTGTGGTTATTGCTCTGCTGGGTTGCACTGCTATGTTGTGGTTATTGCTCTGCTGGGTTGCACTGCTGTTTGGTTGATGATGTCCTTATACTGCTGGGTTGCAGCTACTACTGGGTTTCAGCTATGCTACGTTTGTGGGCTGCTTCTACAGCCGAACGTTTTGGGTTCTACTCTGCGCATTGGGCATAAAACTGCTACTTGATGTTGATTGTTTTCTTATGCAACTGATAGTTGTTTGGTTATTGTAATAGATTTGTTGGGCGTCAGGCCTGTAATCTTTTATAGTCATGACATCATAGGGCTTGTCCTATGATGTCTATGCTATATTCTGATTGGGGTTTCCCATGCGGTTTGTAATTTCCTTTATTTTTTATACAGTTTTAATTTAGCAAAAAAAAAAAAACACTAAAAGAACACATGGTAGTGTCAAACTTACAAGTTTGTAAGCCTTGAATTGATTGATCTTGTACATGTATGCCGCTAACTTGCAGAGTATGTGGTGGCTGCAACTGGGACATTGGCTATGGCAAATATTTGGGATGCATGGGGACATTTTTCCATCCGGAATGCTTTTGTTGTCGTGCATGTGGCTCCCCAATCACTGAGCATGAGGTAGTTTCTTCTTCTTGCGTCTTTTGTATTATATTTCCCCCTTCCCCAGTTCAAAACACCTACATCACACCCCTTAAAAATGGAGATTTTGATTGTTTGTGTGAGGGGTGTGTGTGCGCGCGCCTGCATCCATGCATGTGTTTTCCCTATTTTGTTAATGCAGTTATGTTAAAATAGGTAATGTTGTTCGATCTTTTTGATGTCTCTTTTTGGTTTTTTCTGTTGATTCAAGTTTTCCTTGTCAGGGAAGGATGCATATCACAAGTCCTGCTTCAAAGAGTTGACCCATCCCAAATGTGAAGTTTACCACCAATTTGTAAGGACAAAGTGATTTTATAACTGAACTTTTTTAAGGAACTGCTGTTGGGGAATCTTGATATCAAAATGGACTTAGAACTTCTTCAAATTGATTCATTTGTCACAGATGACATCTAAATAATTCTGTTAGTAGGAAAGTTAGGATAACTGTGTGCTATGAAAATTTTTTGTCAGCAAGTGGAGTGCTGCTTACTCATTCTGATATATTAGTATGACTATGAAAGGAATAATTTCATTTTCTGCTATTTATAAAAATAGTTCTAGTTGGTAAGGCGGGAAATGAATTATCAAATAAATTTAGATGGGACCATAAATAATCGAGATCTTATATTGATTTTAACGTGAAATGGTAGTGATTGAGGTCTTTCTTGTACTTATGTCCTACTATTTTTTTTTAATTTTCTTTTTGCAGATCCCAACAAATGGAGCTGGTCTGATTGAGTATAGGTGCCACCCATTTTGGTCCCAGAAATACTGTCCTTCACATGAGCATGACAACACAACTCACTGTTGTAGTTGTGAACGTTTAGAGGTATAAATTTGACTCTAAAATCCGATATTTATAGCTTTGGTGTGGTTCTGTTGGAGCTGATTACAAAGTGCAGGGCAATTGACAACACTAAGAAGCCTGGAGAGCAGAACTTGGTTGTTTGGGTGGGTTATTCGTGATCATTATCCTACATTTTTGATTACTAGATCTTCATTTGAAAAATATTGACTGCAATAATAGGGACTCCAAAAGAAATCTCTTCTTGAATTAAATTTTTTATATTCTAAGCAGCAGATTTCCCTCTTTCACCTCTTCTTACCCGTGAATTTTCTAAAAGGCATCTGCTATGATCTTATTAATGTTTTGAGAATTTAGTTGTACTAAAAGCCCGCCAAGTATGTCTTCTCTTGATTGCTAAATTAAATTATGACAAGTTTAGCCATATCTTTTTTTTATATTTTATTTTATTTAATGCTAGCTAAATAAATTTAGTAAGTAGAAGTTGTCCTGGCTTGCTATTTTGGGAGTAGAGAATGTCCTATTAAGTGAGTATACATCTTGAAGTATTAGTTTTACATTTTGAAGTCCAATCCTTGCCGTGACTGCCGTCAGTTTCTAGAAGGATAAAAAAAATATTTTTCCTGAACAAATACAAAACAGTGGGGACATCCTCTGTAACTCTATACAATTTTTTGTAAAGAAACCCCAACCTAGCACAGTTAGACTTACATTTCAGATTGTAAGTCTAATTCAAATGTTTAGAAATTTAAATTTGCTGAACATTACATCCTTCAAATTATGAGTAATTAGAGAAATATAGACTTCAAGAAATTCGAATAGCATATCATCATTTGTAGTGTCAGGTATTATTAATTGCAGTTTGCTTTCTGTTGCATACCTATAATCTCTCCAGAGTGGGTCCTTTGATAAAATTCTTCTTTGTCCAGTTGATCCACTTGGTTTTTATGGTTACATTTATACTTATTGATTCTTGCTTGTGCTTAACATTCAGTTTCTAATATCATATAGTCGCACTGAAGGTTCTTTTTTTATTTGGATTTGTAGCAAAAGATATTGTGATTGTCTATTTGTCTTTTTCTGCTTATGAGCAATACGGTGTACATTAGTACCACGTAGCAACTCTATTGTCTTTGTGTATTGATTTTGACATTAAGTGTCTTTGGTGACCTATTTACTTTATTTTCCTGACCTGATATTATTTTTAAATATATGTGCAGGAAGACTGCTTTTACGACCTGCCTAACAATACTTGGTATCAAATTTTCGTGCTACGTTTACGGAAGACAAGAGACGAAATTATGAAGTGTACTCTCTCTATATATGTAGATATATACTTTGATTGAAGAATTGTGGTAGCTTTAGATTGTTAATTGTAAAGATAATGAATGATTATGTAGTGGATAATTTTATTAAGTTAATAATATTTTAATTTTTTGTATTTTTGCCATTATTTGCTATGGGGACATTGAGCCTGTCAGGTACATAAAAAGAATGTCAAATTTTGATTTGGCAACAATATAATTCGTTACCAAAGCATTAATAAATTTTAATATAGCAACAATTTTTTATACATTTAGCAACAAAATTTTGTTGTTAATGACATTAAAAATATAATATTTGACAACGAAAAAGTAACATAATAACAACGGAGAGGATATTTTTGCTAATACTAAAATAAAAGGCAATATTTTTTATCGTTGCAAATCGTATCAACTTTCGTTGCACATATAAAGAAACGGTAACATATAATATCATTGCTAATCGACGACTTTCGTTGCTATTGAAAAATAACAAGTGACAAACATTTTCATTGCTGATTCAGCATAATGTCGTTGCCAAATAATATAATCAGCAGCGAAAATCGTTGCTAAAAAGTTTACATTCCGCAATGAAAGCAAACTTAGACAACAATTTTCATAATTTACTGCAACGAAAAATTTCGTTGCAAAATGGTGTCAATTGCAACGAAAATGCATGGTCGTTGCAAAAAACTTTTGCAATGAAATGAGGGTTTTAGCAACGTAATTTTAATTATTCCGCAACAATACATTTTGTTGCTAAAGGATCTATGTCTCTATATGAAAGCCAAATTTTGTTGCAAAATATATTACATTTGGCAACGAAACAAATACATTCGTTGCGGAACAATTAGCAACGCTCATTGTGCAACGAAAGACGCAACGACAGTAAAGTCGTTGTCAAAAACCTTTAGCAACAAAATTTGGCACCTTTAGCAACGAAAATCGGTTGTTGCTGAAGCCCCATTTTTTTGTAGTGATTTTTAAATCACCAATATTCTATTTAAATGATTTTTAAATTAAAATTATTTTTAAACCATCACCATTAATATTTAATTATTAATGAAATTATCATTCAAATATTAAAAGTCATTAATTATAATTTAAAATATTTTTAAATTATTTTTTTCACTTTTAAATAATTTTAAATCAATAAAATCATTTTTCTATTATTTATTTAATTTATAATTAAATAAATCTATTATCATTAATATTAATTTATTAATGAGAATTCTCCAAAATATTAAAAATTAAATTTTATAATTCAAAATATTTTAAACACTTTATTCTCTTTTAAAATGATTTTTATAATATTAAAATCATTTTTCTTTAATTTATTTAATATACTAATTAAATAAATTAAATATCATTAATATTAAATTATTAGTGAAATTTCTCTAAAAATATTAAAAGTTACTTTTTATAACTCAAAATATTTTTAAATATATTATTCTTATTTAAAATGATTTTTTTAATATTAAAATCATTTTTCTCTAATTTATTTGATACACTAATTAAATAAATTAAATATCATTATTATTCAAATAATTATAATTATTTATGAAAAATATTCCAATTAGTCAGAAATTATTTTGCATAATTTAAAATAATTTTTAAAACCATTTTTGTAATTTTTATAATTTATTTTATATTTTTATTCGTTTTTCGGAAATTAGGAAAATAAAGTTAAATAAACCGTCGCTATAGCCCTTTAGCGACGCTTTCTGTCGTCTTAGGTGTTCTTGAGCTCAAGAACACTGTCAGACCAGTTCTCAAGGGTCATGGTTTGACCAGATTTAATTCACAATCCAAAATATTTCTGAGCAATGTTTAGCAATGAACTTGTAGTCAGTACACAACACTACAACTAACAACCAATATCTAAGTCATATATCAACATATCATGAAGATCTGGGCTTGTAAACATACTGTCAGACATTACCTGGGTTTCCCCAGAAACCCAGAACTTCAACTGGTCACTTTCATGCTCGGTTTTATTTATGTTCTGGTCATGATTTATGTCGTTTAATGATTCAAATCTATAGTATACATGACAAAGAACATTACTATAACAACAAATCAGTTTATCAACAACAGATCCACAAGATATGACTCGGTCAAACCCTGTCAGAGGGCTGTTTATCCGGTTTTTTGGAAATTCCAGAAAACAGCTATTATGGTCGAGTAGGCTACTTTGACCACTTGCTACATTTGATCTGTTGCTTGTTTAAGAGTTCTTAAGGCATGTGTCTATAGTCCATATTACCAGCTACAATCTTAATACAACAAATCATCAAAACACTAAGAAGACTGACAGACCAAAGGGCTTAAAGAAGTTGCCAGACACTGGTAAACCATTTCTGGGTTACCCAGATTTGGCCCGGTCAACGGGTTTTGACCGTTAATATCACGAAATATAGACATCCAACTGTCTGTGATTTCACTTCCAGATCAAAGACAACATAACAAGATACCAATAAAAATTTTAAAACAACAAATATCATAACCACAGAAAGATCTAGAACGAATGACATTTCTTGTCAGACAACTATAAATGCTCAAGAACAGTTTTTGAAAAACATAGTTTTTACCCACTTTGATGCTATGGATCCATGATGGATCAACATATAACATCTAGAAACATCATATAACACCTGATTAAACACTTAAACAAAATTTTTTACAAGCATAAAAGATCAAATAGGGACTTAGGGTTTATACCTTTCTAATGCAAAGCATTGATTCTTGCTTTCCAATCTGATATTATGGTTGCGAGGGGCTGTTTATGTGATTGAGGAACTTGATGATTTCGGAGGTTGAGAGAGAGAGAGAGAGAGTTTGTGGAGTGTTTGATAGCTAATGGACCAAAAGTTTAGACTTTCTTTCTTTTAATTCTCTAAATTAGATACAATGTATATAATACATGTAAGGTGGCACTCTAGATCAGATTATATATTGATTTTCTAGCACATGGTCAATACCTAACATGATGAGTCATGCAATTTCTAGAAAAACTTTAAGCTTACAAGTAAGGGCATTTTGGAAATTCTCATTGAAATTTTAATGGCATACTAGTCTTTTATTCAAACCCTTAGGGTTTAACCTTAAGGTTTTAAAACTTTAGTTTCTAAAATTTCTAAATTAGGGTTTTAGTTAGAAAATTTAAAATTTCTAAATTATAATTAGGGTTTAGGATTCCCGGATATAAAATTAGGGTTTCCCGGCTTTTGATTATGGTTTCTAACTGCGTATTCGGGTTTCTAATCTCTTATTTGGGTTTATAATTTTTAAATCTTATCTGATTAATCATTGATCAAAATTTCTATACAGTACAAACACGTACACAACAATAAAATTATTTTAATTGCACTTTCTATCGAATCCCTATCCAGAAATTAGGGTTAGGGTTTCTAAAGCTATTAAGCACAACTCTACTCTAATTTCTCACTCAATACACAAATTGACTAATTCTCGAGACTCGTATCACAGATACACAGTACAATATTAATATTAAATAAAAAAAAATTATCCATAAATTTTGGATTATTCAAAATCCCAGGTAATTACATATTCGTCGTGTTCTTCCTCCGTCTCTGAATACACTAGAATGTCATCGATGAATATGACAACAAACTTATCCAAATACTATTTGAACACTCTGTTCATCAAATCCATAAATGCTTCTGGCGCGTTCGTTAATCCAAATGACACTACCAGAAACTCAAAGTGTCCATACCGAGTTCTGAATGCCGTCTTTGGAATATCCTCCGGCCTCACTTTCAGTTGGTGATAACCGGTCCTCAAGTCAATCTTCAAAAAGTACATTGTCCCCTTCAACTGATCAAACAAATCGTCTATCCTGGGCAACATGTACTTGTACTTAATGGTGACTGTAGACACTTAAAATTTTCTGCACTCATATTCCTAACATTGCAGGAGGGTAGATTTGTCTTTTGGAGACAACCCTAACATTGCAGGAGGGTAGAAGAAGTTGTCCTGGCTTGCTATTTTGGGAGTAGAGAATGCCCTATTAAGTGAGTATACATCTTGAAGTAATAATTTTACATTTTGAAGTCCAATCCTTGCCGTGACTGCCATCAGTTTCCAGAACAACTATTTTAAACATTTAATATATATATATATATTGAATTTGAATATTCCTAAACATTTAAAAATTAATTATTGATATAATATTTTAGAAAAGAGAAAAGTGATAGTTAGAAAACAATTTCTCAAACAAAGGCAACAATAACACCAACTAAATTAAGATTTTTTCCCCTTAAAAAAGTGGAAGCTACCTGTAATTACAAACAATTCATTAGGTTTTGTTGGAAATTTATGGAAGATGATAAATTATAAAAGAAGTGAAATATAAATTTATAGAACACTTGAGAATACTTTCATTTCACTTGATTAAAATGATCTAAGTACAAGACTATTTATAGGACTCATAGGACATTTCTAGATCCACAATAATAATTACTACATGACCACATTCATGTACATGAACCTAACCATTACACGTTTCAAGACAATTCAAATACATTCATGTACTTAGATATCACCAATTCATGTACTAATATTAATTAAGATATTTCTTGAATAATCTAGAATATATTTGGTTTAGTTGCTAACAGGTTTTCATAAAAGTAATTCTTATATATTTACATGGAGTGAGTTTATGAATGAATTTTCTTTTGTATGAGACTAGAACCATGACGGAAAAAAGTGTCCGAGTTGAATCCTTGCCTTAGCTACAACACCATTTTTATCTTCTATTAACTAGAGCAACTAAAATAGAATAACAATGTTATGAGAAAAGAGAAACATGCAATGAAAAAAGAGAGAGAAAAGAGGATAAATAAAAGAAGAGAACTAGAACTCCTATCTGATTGACGCAGCTGGAGAAGAAGCATAAGAGCAATGGCTGCTGGATTGCTAAGAGATTGAAAAGGGAATTACAGTACACACAAATCAATCTTGCGTGATGGAAGTTCCTTCCATATCTTGGATGTTACAAATAATTCTTTTTATCTGTTAGAGGGCATTTAAGTAAAAAAATCATTCTGACAATAAGATGACTGAATCAGTTAGTAAAATTGGGCTTATTCGCTTGTCTCCTTGACTTGGAGTCTCCTAATAATTGATGAAAGACTCCAAAATGGATATCTGATATTTTCTTCCAATTTATTGTTTTTACTGATTTTATTTGTATAGTGGATTGGATTTTTCTTGCATTTTGCATACTTATATAACCTATAGGCCTTCAAATATTTTCCCTTACCACTTTAAAAACCTTCTTAAGAAAATAAAGTGTAACATTAGAGTTGTGGGAACTGCTTTTTTTTTTTTGTGCGTGGATTATACAGTTTAATACCTCTTACTAGGAGGTTTTTTTTTGGAGAACTACTAGGAGTTCCTTAACGATGGAAGGTTTCTCCTTAGGTTGGTACTTGAATCATGTCTATGGAGGCCCACATATATGAAATGTCAAATTGCTGATTTAAGCTGGGAAATTACATACACACATATGTATGTGTATATACACACACACATAAAAGAAGTTGGGAAATGATGTTGTCATGTCGCCACAGAGATATCTATAGTTAGGGCAAGTTCAAATTTTTAGCAGATGGTAACAATATCATGATCCAACACTTGTATTGCTAAATCAAGTATTTCCTTGGTAATAGCATTTCCAATTTGTTTTTGATTCTATCATTCTTATATATTTATACATTGCACATTAATAAATCTTGTATGTTTAATTTATCAACATTTTTTATCCATGTATTGATATTCATGTCTCATCTTGTAATTTGATTGCAGAAGAATTCAACAAGAACGGAATGACCGCTGATTCGATCCACATAAGAGAGGGCGAGGTGTCTTGTTTGTCCTTTTATTATTGCTCATCTGTTATTAGTTTTTGTTTTTTATTTTGTGTGACTTACTCTCATCCTATACCAATATCCAGGATTTTAGGCTGGTATTAAATTCCAATAAAAATTTAAAAAAGTTTAATTTAATATTTTGCTTCATGCTGTGATGACTACATAGTTTGGTTATATTAGCATAAGTATGTGATATCTACATGATCTTTGTTTTCATTTGGAGTTGTTGCATGTATACATGAACAATGTAGCCCTTTTCTAAATATGTATGTGTTTTGTTTAAATACTTTTCTCAGTTTTCTGCTATATAAATTAATGTTGAACTTTATGCATGAGCAACTTGTTTCATATATAAATGTTACAGAATGGTTTTTGTTTTTGCTTATACTCTGCTAAATATGCTAACCATTGCTAGCAAGACTGCAGCGTAGAGTATAGGTGTCTTAACGTTGTGCCTTAAAGTTAGGATATTGGTCTAGTTGATCTTAAACATCTTGCAATTGGTTTTCAATAGCTGGTGGGTTAGTTTTTAGTGATTGATTTGTCATCGAGTGGGATAGGAGATCTTACTAGCGCTGGACGTATCACGTAGTGGCCTTCTTCCGCCTTCAGCTGTGTCTACCTATTTCCTAGGGCAGTGGATAAGGAAATAGAATGAATGAGAAAGAAGAGAGATCTGGAGAGTCCATTTCTAAGGGAAGACTTCTCATGCTGTACATCAGATATATTTAGTTTATTTGAAGATAATGCAGTAAAAATTTCTAGTATTGTAGTAATGTAACTGACATTACTTGAATCACGCTGAGTGGCTGTTGGAATAAAACTGGAAGTTATACCACTAAAAAGACCGGCTAATAGGTGAAAAGTTAGAATGAATGGGTAACGGCTGACAAGCTGGACAATTTATTTATTTATTTTTTAAAATTTGGTAAATAAATAATTTCAATAAAATTGCTAAGGGTGTGGGGGGGGGGGGGGCAGGGAAGGGGGGTAAACTCATGTACCATCGCCCTATATCAAGCACAAGGGAAATAAAGGGCAGTCTTATCAATACAAGTGTATAAAAAGCCAAGATCATCTTATCCAATTTAATTTGGTTGGTCATTTCAAGGCTAATTTAAACAACAACTTATAATTCTCAAATACAAATTACATAATTATAATAAAACATGTTCAAATTCAATGAATATAATTATAATTTGATATATATACATGCGTTGCATGAATCTCACAAAAAAGTAAAAGTCATAAAAAGCATTAATGTCATATATATTTTTATATGTATATATAATAATCTAAAAGAGGAACTTACAATTGAATTATATTGATAAACAAAAAATATATCAATTAATACACGTATATAACAATCTAAGAAGAAATCCACATCTAAATTAATTTGGTTGATCATTATTTTAAGGATAATTTGGTCATTAACTTATATTCATTGTATTTAATTAGGTACTCTATCCAAAACATGTAATCTACCCAAAACAACTTCCATATATAATACACAATAATAAAAAACATTAAAACATTGATACATTATGCACCTAAAACCAACAGTCACAAATCTTCTAAACACTCTTAGATACATTCACAAATTAAATACAAATTATGTATTAAATGACAATAGATTATTATTACTCTTCGCCCATTCAGCACTATTTAAACAACCGTCTAAATCTCAAAAATAAAAAATAAAATACAAAGAAGAACAACGTTCTTTTGAAGCTAGTATTTACCCTTAAGGAAGCGACAAAAAGAATGGAAAAAATGTTAGTAACTTAGTATAATCTAGAACGAACAAAGTATAACTTATTACAAATATCTAATGTATGTCTTCATTTTTATAGTACAGATCTTTAAAATAGCTTGTTACGGTCTAACCTAAACAGAAATTCATTGTCTTAGTGATGATAATAACAGTGATATCAACGAAACAGAAGATTGACAAAATTTAGTAGTTTTTTTTTGATAACCGGGAGTTTCCCAACCGCAGTCGGACTAATCTCCATGAACCCCGATCAACGTTTTCATACGGGTTTAAGCCCGCGTCCCCATGAACCCATGAATCATTTTCTGGCCAAATTGTTGCTGATGGTATTCAATCCCAGGTCGTTTGAGTCTACGGCTCATCCCGGGGAGTCATTTGAATCACTTTGCCAACTGCTTGGTTCAAAATTCAGAAGTTTCTTTCTCCAATTCACTGCATTACTATTGATGAAAGTCAATTTTAAATAATATGTTATTGGCTTATTATAGACATGCTAAATAGAAAATTATAATTAATAGTATATTCAAAATTTTCATTACAATGAATTATTCTCATATTAAAATTATATCTTATTATAAAAATGTAATTTTAAAAGTTAGCCCGTGTCTCGACGGGTTACAAACTTGTGCCCAACAAAAATCAAAACACTCCAAATGATCACCCAAAAAGACAAGCCTACGCTAAGCAGCCTAAGCTCCTAAAGCAAAGTCTTTCAAAACGTACACTATATTTACAATTAACCTAACACCTAAGGGAGCCAAAAGAAAACAAGGCTTAAGAAAAGAAAATACACTGAATATAAACAAGTGATTACCCTAATCTTCAAAATATCAATTGTTTGACTCCTTCCAAAATTTCCACCATATTCTCTATGGAAAATTCTTGCTTTCTCCTTCAGTCCTTTCAATTTTCACTCCACTCAACGCTTGAAGCATCCCTGCAATCCTTCAAGTTCCCGCTAGGTAGATAAATTAATCTTACTTGATTACTTTAATTTTTGAATAGCATGATTATATTGATACTGGAGCTTGTTTGGGTTTATGAAGCCTCAAATATAATATAATGAAAGTTCTTCTACACTCTTCGTTGATCAAACCACTTTTTGTTGCTAGATAATATGATCAAATATATTGATAACGTGTTTCTCTTTTACGGTTTAAGTGTTGAAGTAAAACTTTTTGCAGATTAAGATATCTGGTCATACGAGTCTATGAAGATAACCTTGCATGCTAGTAGTGAGAAACTAAAATCATCTTGCCCTTCCTCCCAAAAGGAAAGCTAGTGCTCTTGTCTTAACCTCACGATTTAACCATTTTATGTATCTAGGTAAGAATGTGCCATATCAACACAGTTTTTGTTAGGGATATTAACTAATTAGAAATCTAGCGGTAGTTGGCAAATAGATAGCATGTATTTTCTGTGAGAAGGAGAGTAGTAGTAGTAGTCTGAATCTCTTAACCACCATAGATAGTTACTCAACACCACAACGATGACCAAGTGAGGGTCGTGACAATCTGGTATCAGAGCATGCTCGTAGCTTAAGCTTACTTTCTTTAATATAATTATCTGATTTGTACTTCTTCTCTTCTTCAAACTATCTCAAGTTCTTATTCCTGTCCTAAGATTTACAACTTCACACCAAGTGTTTGTTGTATTGTTACAGTTAAGATACTACTTAGATTAGTTGTTACTTCCTTCCTTCCAAAGCGACCATGTCAACACCGTCTAATTTTTTGCTTTCATAGGTTCATAGTGGATTCATTTTCAGCGTACTCCAACTAGTTTGGATATTTTTAGATAAAAGAAGAACATTTCATTGATTAGAAGAGAACATTACAACGCATGATGAGGACAAAAAGTCCTCCGAAAAGAAATTAAAGAAAACAAAATGAGAAAAACTTAATATTAATGAAGCACCGCCCACCAATCTCTTTGAATATCGGATAAAGAAATTCCTTCAAAAGCTCCCATTGCATGAGCCCAAAGAGAAGCAAATAAAGATATTTTATCCCCAAGCAACTCAATATTTGTAATCCGATTGCAAAAAATTCTAACATTCTTCTCAATCCAAATTCCCCACAAAATAACTAAACAAGCAGATCTCCAAAGAATCCTCCTATCACTCATAACCGAAGAGGGATAATCCAACTTTCACCCTTCACACTAAACAAACAACACCACAATTGCCAAGCCATCGAACAGTGGAGAAATAGATGAGAATGAGACTCACTATCCTTCAAACACATTATTCACACATTTGGGGTTAAAGATTTGTAAGGCCTACGCCTTTGACGCATATCATTAGTGTTAAACCGACCAAGAGTTGAGCCTTGATTTTTGAGGGAGCCTTTGCTTTCCAAATATAAGAGGCAAGAGGAAAACGATGAACTAGATGTAAGTTAGTGAAAAAAGAACGACATTCTCTAAGAATCAAAACACCAAACACGCTTATCCAAGAATTAAGAAAAGGAAGTTGAATAAATACAGAGAATTCCTCCGTCTCCCTATCATTTAAATTACGGAAAAAATGAAAGTCCCAAGAAATTGAATCTCCCTCCCAAGTATAACAATTAGAAATGGGAGAATTATGCTCTGAAAAGAGATAAAAAAGACGAGGAAAAGCTAATAAAAGAGGAACATCTCCTATCCAAATATCCTCCCAAAATTGAATATTCATGTCATTACCAACTTGGAGACGAACAAGAAATGAAAGGGAGTATAACCTTGGGAGATAAATTTCCAAGAACTAGAATAAGTAACACAAGAAGGACAAGGATTTGCATCCCACCCACTGATTTCCATATTTGCTTCTAATCACCTGATGAAAGAGATTCAGGTTCTAAAGGGAAACGCCATAGCCATTTTCCCACTAGAGACCGGTTCTTAAATACCAAGTTCCCAATACCTAAACTCCCTTCCTCTATGGGCACATAATCCCTATCAACATCCTCAATATTCTCCCCATCCCATAAAAACTTGCAGATAATACGCTCAAGAGATTTGGCTACCCCTACCGGGACCTTAAGGCTTAAACAACGAGAGATAATAATGAGGAATACTCACTAAACAAGCCTGAATAGAAGTAATCCTCCCACAAAGTGAAGTAAGCATCTTTCCAACAATCAAGCCTCCTACCCACTCGCTTTACTACGATATCCCAAAAAGACAGATCTCGGATTTCCACCTAGGGACCCCTAAATAAGTCATAGGTAAAGACACAACTGCACACCCAACTAGTGAAGCATAAGAAACAAGAACTTCCTCCTCCAAATTAATACCAATGAGACTACACTTTGAAAGATTAATTTTTATACACTCAAAAATTTGAAAGAGCAACAAGACATTCTTAAAACCCGCGACACTTTTAGCGAGAAAAAGAATGGTATCATCCACAAACTGAAGATGAGAAATTCTAATTTCATCTCGTCTAACTACGCAACAATTATTAAGACCCTCCATCTCGCTTTTTTGAATCATCCTACTCAAAACATTCACCACAAGAGTAAAGAGAAACGACTAACTAATTGGGATATAAGGCATGTCGAGTCGAGTTGAGTTAGGTCTAACTTCAATCATAAAGAAATAAAGAATTACATTTGAGATATGGAGTTGAGTATGGGCATCAGATTTGATTCTAGGAGGATTATTGGTTGAGAGATAACTACTTTTCTCTTGGTTTAAATCGTGTGTATCGTATTTCTTCACTTCGTCATGCTCTCATTTCTAACTTCATAAAGCATGATGGGAACTCTTTTCCTTGGAATTTTTATTTCTCTAGGAATCTCACGGATTTGAAGTCTAATGAGATGGAATCTTTGTTAACCTTGGTTGATTCGGTTCATCTATGTACCTCTTCTGATAAGCATATCTGGACTTTAGATCCAATTGGTTCATTTTCTTGTAAGAGTCACTCTTCTTTTTTGACTCTGTTATTCCTAATCCATTTCCATTGGTTCCGTACATTTGGAAAGCCCACGTCCCTTCCAAAGTCAAAGCTTTTGGGTGGTATCTGGTTTTTCAAAGATTGAATACAAATGATTTTTATCAAGATCGCAGGCCTTCAACTCCAAACATTTGTTTTATGTGCATGCATAGTAACGAGACACATGGTCATTTATTTCTGCATTGTCCTGTTGCTTGGGGATTATGGAGCTATCTCTTTGGAGTGTTAGGAGAGGAGTGAGTGTGTCCTGCTATGGTGGAAGATATGCTACTAATTTGTTTTCGAGAATCTGGAAATAAGAGAGATGCTAAATTTTTTTGGAAGTATGCCTTCTTTTTTATCATGTGTGGAATTTTGAATGAGCGTAATGCTAGATTGTTTAGAGCAAGTTACTTATCTTTAAAGCTGTTGAATTATAGGGTTATGTTTCATGCATCTCTTTGGGCTTCTGCTATGGGAATTTTTAGAGGTATCTTTGTGGCTAGTTTAGAGTATGTTTGACGTTGTTTAAAAAATGTGATTATTGATTTTGATTACTGTTTTTTCTTATAATTAGTTTTTAAAACTTAGTTTGTGAGGTTAATAAAAAATACTTAAATTATTAAAAAGTGAGGAGTGTTTGGTGTAATTTTTTTTGTTAATCTCTTATTTCAAATGTAAATTACTAAACAAGAATGAAATTGAATAGTAAAGATGGATAATGGATGAAATTACTAAAATAAGTAGGGATAGATTAGTAATATACTTGGTCAAACCTGATTATTACATTTGAGAAATAATCAGAATTTGGAGCTTCTGATCATTTTCATAAAAAATGATTATAATCAGTTTTAAAATTAATTTACCAAACATTTTTTGCTTCATAAATTACTTATAAGTAGGTTTGACTACTTATAAGCAATCCCAAACACCCTCTTATGTAGAGATTGGAGGATTGCACTTTTTTAAGTGCTCTTCTACTTTTGATTTGAAGTTTGTTGAGGGTGGACATCTTGTGACGCCCCCAAATTCGGGTCTCTTCCAACCCGACAGATTGTGCTACATGGTACTACCATTCATTCAATTGAATAGTCTCAAAAGGACTAATATATCTTCTATATATTCAAAATAATATTACATTTCCCAAGTTCCTTATAACCCATTCATTCGTTCTTGTCATAATATTCAATATATTACAAACGTTCATCCTATACTATTACAAAAGTATTCTATGGATTCGTCTTTGCCTTGCCCTTATCCTTGCCGGAGCCTTCGGTCTGTTCGATCTTAGCTGTGTTCATATGGTTCAAGAAAGAGTGAGCATGACTAGCTCAGCAAGTACTTCAATTCTAATAAACAACATGCTTGAAACACAGAACTCGTATATCTTCAATAAACGAACAATAGTTACGAAGTACTATTGATAATTCAAAATAACATTTCTTTTCATGCAAAACGTTTTACAACAACAATATTCAGTAAAACATCAATTCCGATCCAAGACCTTGAGCATTTCATAAGTTCTTTTGAAAAGGACGTCCCGACACTAAGTCCGTAAGTCCGACATTACTTACGAGCACTTCTGGGTGATCAGCCCATGGTACTCTATGTTGATCAGCACTATATTCATTAAACGTGTATACGTTTAAGTTGTGGCAACCTCACTTGCTTGTCGTTAAACGACGAAAACATTTTAGCATACTCAGTCTTCAATTGAAAACTATACCAATATAACTTGGTAAACATTGTACATGCTTTGATAAAAACATAATTTAAGTCTAGCCGAAAGAATTGGCTTTGACTTCCTCATACAAAACTTCATGCGAAAAGATACATGAATTATAAAGCTTGCCCAGACTGAACTGGAACAAGGGTTAGAATACTTGCCTTCAGCGTCTGCTTACTGATTATCACACGTACACATTAATTCTCTAAGTCTCTACAATACATGATCATGTAACGTACCACATTAGGTCACATGTAATCAAGTAGGCGTATTATTATATCTTACCCTTCATCTCAATCTAAATTCTGACTTAGATCTGTTATTATGGTTTCTGGCTTTTCATTACGTCATCCTCATTACAATCATCTTCAATTGATTATTAACCTTTAATCATCATACATTAAGTGTCTAACAATGCCTTAACAACGTTATATTTATACCTTAGTTCATTGCTAATGAGTTATCTTTCATTCTATACTTGTAAACATTCTTGTCTGTCAAAACTCTGGGACTGGCGCCGCGACGCCACACTTAGCTCTTCATCTCGCGCCGCGGCGCGAGTTAGCAGTATGCCTTGACACTGTTATGGCGCTGCAGCGCTACCCATTTGGCCTTGGGTTTACGTCGCGGCGCCAACTCTGTGCCTTAGAAAAATTTTGCAGATTTTTAATTTTGTGAACTTTCTGAACGCATAACTTCTTCGTTATAAATCTGAATTGGCTCGTTCAAAAGCCTACGGTTCACAAATTCCATACTCTACGCGTTCATGCAAGAATTTTATCTATTTGACTTCGTTTGCTAAAATCTCACCTATTAGTTTATTTTAACGAAAACGATAAACGTTCGTGAACGTTCAACGCTCGTTTCTTCATTCTAAGTTGGAATTCGGTCATTTTCGAGTCCGCAACTCTATATGCCAAATATGACTTGTCTCCATCGAAAACCAACATTTTTGACTTCAAACACAAAATACGACTTCCATTCCGAGAATTTACGAATTCGACGATAATCGTCCAATCATGTGAATTTTGGCAAAGCTTCATTACTAAACATTTTAAATGGATTTTAATCAACACATGAACAATTCAAGTTACTTATTACACCAACTTATTGACAAAGTAGGTTTTAGGAACTACAAATCCTCATGCTTAGGACTTACTATGAACTTAAGTCCATCAATCAATGTTCTCATACTATATTAAACATACTAACATCATATGACAAACATATGACAAGTTCTTCACAAGTTTATCAACTTATTTAGGTTCAAGTTGCTTATTCGGCTTAAGTCCATTCATAACTCAATTCTTATATGTTCTTAGCATACATGTTCATTAATTACACTTCTCTTATCATCCTATTATGATAGAGATTGAAGAATATTGGACACAAGATCGTTACCTTTGATGTCTAACTTCTTCTTCTTGGAAAATCTAACAAAGGAAGTTTTCACTTAAAAGTGCTTATTCTCTCTAACACTTAAGTTACTTTGTAAGAGAAAGTTGAAAGGAATTTGATCAAGCAACAAATGAATTACGAGCTCTCTATTTATAGGCTTGACAAAGTGAGGGTAGAATAGTCATTAAGTACTCCACCTCCTTAATAACCTCATTACTATTCATCTACTTAACCACTAAGTAAACTTGCTAGCCACATAAAGTACTTGATCATCACAACACTTGGGCATTACATAAAGTTCTTGCCCATCAAGTCTATCCATTTCTTACTTGGTTTGCCCCATGGATCATAGTTTATTCATTGGGCTTGCTAATTAATCTAGCTAATTTCTTGTTGGGCTTATACCACAATAGTTTGGACTCATGACATATCAAACACTTGGGCTTGAGTATCACATTCTATTGGACTTCTACCAATATACTAATACTCCTATAAGTCCATTTCATTAAATTAAAAGCCTTATCATTATACCATACATATAATTCTCGTATTCTAGTTCGTATATTAATTAGTAACATACGTTATTCCATTCTCCAAACATAATAGTTTAATACGTCGTATTATACTTACATTCATTACCTCGTACAATGCATACACATCATACGATTACAACTTTCTTTCCTTAATGCTAAATAAACCTAACGTTCCCAAATTAAGTCCGCATGCGAAATATTACGTTTTCCATACTTAGATTATTATTACATAATCCATCTCATATTGATATTATAACATTACGCATTTCTCGAAAATTCAAAAATAATTCCCGAGCAGAAATCGATGAATAGTATTTTTCGAAAAATTTCTCGGAAAGCTTTTATTTTCGTCTTAAAAATTCAAACACTTTAATTCTCCCGCGTAGTTAAAATACTACGACGTTTCGGGGTTTCTAGGTTATAGAACGACATTCATCTTACGAATACATAATAATAATAAATAATATTATTTTATTCATTATTAAAAATATTTACAAAGGTTCGATTTTCCGGGGCGTTACACATCTTGTCCCTCTTGTATCCTTTCTTTTCTATTAATAAGATTTCCTCTTTTATCAATAAATAAATAAATTTTAATTAAAATATTTGAAGGTTGAAAATTGTTTCTAATCTTTTTACTGATCTTTTCTTTTTAATTTGGGTTTTGTAATGTTTATGATGTGGCCTCTTCAAAACTATTAGGAATATTCCTATTGATTGAATGTGTAAAAATGATGTTAGAAATCTAAAATCTAGTCAATGAGAAAATATTATCTATATTGCAGATCTACTTTTGACATTTTTGTACTCTCTTTTGTTATGCTTTTCCATTAATTTATACATGGATTACTGACAATGGCATCACAAGATAAACACAAGGAAACAATAAGAAGAGTAGGTGTAATAGAAGAATAAAAAAAAAATACACCGTCATCAGTGATAGTTGACTAGAGTAATAAATACAAAGAGCATGGTTAATAAGTAAATATAAGGGAGGGTGAGTGTATTTCTGTAAAAAAAAATTCAGTTGAGAATGTTTGCCTATAAATAGGAGTTGTTGCTTTGTATTGAAGCTGTTGATAAATAACATAATTTCTTCTTGTTTCTATACTAACATAATTTCTTGTTGTTTCTATACTCTCTTTCTCTCTCTATATTCCAACTCTTCCTCTTTCTAAATTCTGTCTCTTTTCTCTCTAAATCTCTTTATACCTTCTTTCCTCGGTTCTTCTGCATTCTCTCCTCAAATCACTTTAATCTTTCAAATTTTGTTCTAATTTCAAGAACACACGCATGCTAGAGAAATGTGTGGCAATGTTGTTTCTTTTTTGTGGTTATGGCTCTGTGAAATTTTAGAATTAGATAACTATTACTTGTTTCACACGGAAACACATGATCAGCAAACATAAGATGTCGATAATTTTGCATGAATAAAGAAGTATGATGGTCATTTATCTAAAACAAAGAGATTTAAATAATCGGAAGACACGAAATGGATGATGATAATGGACGATCACTCTTAAGTCTTAACACGTGGTGACATTTCAGGGAGGAATTTTCAGGATGTTGCGACATTTGTTTTCTGTTATTGCTTCAAGGTTGTGAGGTTTGTGATGGCTTTCACCCCTCTTTTACTTGCATTTACTTGCCTGGTACTTGTATGATGCTCTATTTCTCATATCAGTAACAATAATACATGATTAACAGAAACAATTTCCACCATTCTGTAGATTACTAACATCATCCACCTCTCTTAATTATAAGAAGAAAATGATCATTGTCCATTTGTCCAAGGCATGTTTTGAAAGAAAGCATAGTATAGACTGTAATGGCCTCGAAATCTGGGTCTACCTTCAAACCCGGGTCCGGTGCGTCACGGTGCTAATCATCCAACACATACACCCATATAATCTTAAGACATTAATGTAACTTCAATATATTACAATATGTCACCTTCTAATCCCAGGTTCTATTACCTTTACATCTTCAAAACATATAAATAATGAAAATTACGTCATTTACCTATTACATCAATTTGTCTGTGACTTTTTTCCACCACAACAGATACATATAAATTTAACATGTAATTCCTCTAATTAAATACGTATTTGATCTTTTCTTTAATCTTCATCGGATTCCTCGGTTCGTTCTAGCTTAGCTGGAATTATTTAGTTTTAAACAAGAGTGAGCATTCAATTGAGTTGAATAAACAATCAACAACATAATGAATATCAACATATTCTTTGAAAATTTCAACAACTGAACAATAATTGTGAAGCAGTTTCGAATATAATCAGATTCCTATCACTTAATGTCACTAACACCATATTACTAGAAAACATTCTCTTCATAACACTTTTAGGACTCACCAAGTCTACAGATATATATGAAAAGAATCAACTTCTCAAGATATATATGAGAACAACATAACACAAGTTTTAAACAATTATCAATATAGTGGACTGAGTGGTTCCCCACCTAAGAACTAATGAATTAGTTCCCTGTCTCATCAACACTGCCACAAATATATCACAGTGTGTACCGCTTCTACGTCACGACAATTCTGCAACAACTGTTCATTAGTGAGTTAGATCGGTTTCCTAACGCATCTTAAACCCCTACCCATACAAGGGAGTCGTTCAACTCAATTACTACATGCTAATGATTAAAAAGCACGTTATTGCACATACACCTTTAACTTAGTTACCATCATGCAGATCCCGCCCAAATATAATTTGGTTTGGACAAGCTCTACTCAACATCAATGAATTATAGAATTTAGATACACTACGAGTTCAGGAACTTGTCACAATAATATGAGTTCAGGAACTTGCCATAACAATATGAGTTCAGGAAATTACCATACGATTGTGGGTTCATGAACATACCATACTAGTATGAGTCATGAAACTACAATAATTGTATGATTTCAATATTGGAACCATACTTTCTAATTTGCACATAAGTGCAGATATTGGTTAATCGCGATATTGCACATAACCATTAACTAACATATCATTGCACGGAGTGCAATCATATCCATATTTGTTCACATAACACATTAGCATTCATAGCAATATTTTCTCACATAATACATTATTGCACGAGGTACAATACATACGAATACTTGTCCAAATTATTTGATTTGCCACAATCAACTTATCACAATTCAAGAATGATTACATTTCATATCTCGACAATAAATATTCCGTCTGGAATAGCTCAACAAACTCAGTTGGGCCGAATCAAATGACAATAACTCCATTTCATAATTCATATCACATAATATGATAAATTTTATATAGCAAATGAAATTCCACAGTTTAAATACATGTCTTGCATAGAATAATAATAAGTACAAGGTTTCACAATATATAAATTTGTGCAAGTCAGAAAACTTGCTTAATTATAGAAAATCAAACAAGGATCGGAAACTTGCATACCATAGAATACTTGCACAAGGTTAGGAAACTTGCATGCAATACGTAAATCGAATGAAGTTAGAAAATTTGCATAACATAAAGTTTAGACAAGAGATAAAAATTTGCTACAAGTAAAACTTATACAAGGTTAGAAACTTGCTTATAAGCTTACGACTAAAAGACAAAATGCACCCCAAACTTCACTACCTATTTACTTGTGCACCCCAAACGTAAAAAGGTGTCTAAGTACACCCCAAACTTAATTATGCGTTACAAAAAGCACACTTTTACTAATTAGTCGGTCAAAAGTGACCGGTTGTGACCGACTAAGGCTTGAATGTTTATTACAGAGGGGGTAAGATTGGTAATATGCATAATTAAGACTTAAGAAGGTATTTTGACACCGATTATGTACTTATGTTGGTTATCAGATAAAAATTCCCAAATAGATTTGCTTAGGGTTCGCGATTCGTGAAGGAAAAGATGGACGATTCTCGATTCTTGAGGGATTCGGTCGACAATGACGTTTATGGAGAGAAGGGAGTCCCAGAATACAGTAAGTGATTCTCGATTCGGTCGATTCAGTCTGGTATTTTTTTAGTGTGTACTTTTTGTAGTTTAGTGACTTCATTTTCTTTGTTTATTGTGTTCTGGTAGTAGTTTGAATAGGATTGTTGCTTTTTGTAGTATTTGTTTTGTAATGGTCCTTTTTTATGCTTTGTTCTCCCGATTATGGGTAGTGGTCTCGATAATGGGTAGTGGTCCACACATTTAACTGGTAGTGGTCCCTTTATGTTTGTGGTTGTCCAGGCAATAAGGAATTTTTTTCAGTAAAAATTTTCCATGGTGGACACTTTGAAGATAGCCCACATAAGCAGTGGGTGGGAGGTACATTCAACTATTTTGATTTCTGTCATCCTGGTTACATCTCTTTACTTGATATAGCCAAAATTGGGAAGCAGTTGGGATATAAAGCTGGACACTTGGAAGTTCCAGTACAAGACACCTGCAACTAGTATGGATAAGGGATTATGGGAGTTAGAAAAAGATGATGATATACTGACAATGTGTATGCTTATCCCTGCTAGTAGGCTAATTGAAATATATTTGGAGGTGATTAGACCTATTGGAGCATCAATTGACTTGGATTATGAAAGAGAGTCAACTGATGAAGATTATGTGGATAGTTCTGGGGAAGAGTCAACTGAGAATGAAGAGGATTATGACTTAGATGAGGATGATAATGATAGGGCAGAGGGTGATCAGGCTGGTGGTGAATCTGATGCTGGGGCAACTGAGGTTGGGGCAAGGGACAAAGGGATGGGAAAACAAAGGGAAGGGAAGGGTGCAAGACAGAAAAGCAAAGGAAAAGGAGCTGAAACAAGAAAGGCAAAGGATAAAGAGAAAAGAAAACAAACTTCAGAAACCCAGAGTACACAAGAAGAACCACATGAACCAGGATTTTCATCCTCTAACTATGATGAATTTGATGTGGAAAGGATGCCTAGAGTTGATGAATTTGATCCTGAAATACATGACTTACATGAAGAGCTGCAATCAGAATTTAGGGAAGGTGTCACAGATGATCCTGAGTTTGAGTTGGGAATGACATTTAACAATGTCACTGAAGTGAGGGCAGCAATCAGAAGTCATGGCATCAAACAAGGAAGGAAGATTTATTTCAAGAAAAACCTGTCAAATAAGATCCAAGTAAAGTGTGTGGAGCCATGTACATGGTACTTCTATGCTGCAAAGGTGCAAAGAGAGCATACATTTAAAATAACTAGGTTACAGAAAGTGCATACTTGTTGCAGAGAATGGGATAATTATTGTATAAATGCAGAATACATTACCAAAAAATATGAAGATGATCTTCGAATGAATCCAACATGGGAATTAGATCAGTTTCATAATAAAGTGGTTACAGATTTGGATATTGGGGTATCAAGGAGCCTAGCATATAGAGCTAAGAAGAGAGCAATGAAAAACATTGAAGGGAATGCTGAGGAGGAGTATGGACTGGTCTTGGACTATGCTACAGAGCTCAGAAGAGCCATGCCTGGTAGTACTTTTGAAGAGAGCGGAACCAGAGCAGGGACAAGACTTGGGCAGATTTTTGAGGTTTTATGTTTGTCTCCAACCACTAAAAGAAGGATTCAAATTGGGGTGTAGACCACTAGTAGGGCTTGATGGATGCTTTCTTAAAGGACCTTATGGGGGTCAGTTATTGACTGCAGTTGGTGTTGACCCTAACAATGGGATGTGGCCAGTTGCATGGGCCATTGTTGAATCTGAGAACACTCAGTCTTGGGTGTGGTTTATGAACTTGCTGGTGGAAGATCTTGGTGTTGCAAATGATGGAGACTGGGCATTCATTTCAGATAAGCAAAAGGTAAAAACAGCTTTTGGTGTTTCAATCAATTATTACACCCCAAAGTATCTTTCTGATTACTTAGTTTCCTTTGTCTCCAGGGTTTGATTAATGCTTTAGAAGATGTGGTCCCTGGTGCTGAACACAGACATTGTGTAATGCATTTGTACAGGAACTTTTGGCAAAAACACAGGTTCTGGATTAAGAAAGTTGTTGTGGAATGCTGCTAAAGCCACAAATCCTTATGTATTTCGAAGGGTAATGGAAGTGTTAAAAAGAGAAGATAAGAGTGCATATGAATGGCTAGCTCCTAAGTCACCTGCTCAGTGGAGTAGATCTCATTTTCAGACCATATGCAAAAGTGACATGTATGTCAATAACCATTGTGAGGTATTTAATAGCAAAATTCTTAAGTCTAGAGCCAAACCAATAATACGGTGTCTGGAAGGACTTAGATTATATTGCATGAATAGGATTGTTAAAAAGAGGGAAATGATGTTGAAACATAATGGTGTTGTGTGCCCTAGAATAGCTAAAAAATTAGAAAAATGGAAAGGTCAATCAGGGGGTGGACTGCCATTGTGGTCAGGTGGTGGTGGTAGGTTTACAGTGACTATGACTGCTGGGGGTTATTCATTTGTGGTTGATTTGGTGAATAAAACATGTTCTTATAGGAGGTGGGACTTATGTGGAATACCTTGTGCTCATGCTGTGTCATGCATTAACAAAATAGGCCAGGATTCATACACATATGTATATGACTATTTAACCAAGGACATGTATTTAAAGGTTTACAGTCACAACATTGAGCCTGTAAGGTACAAATCTGAGTGGGATCCAACTGGTGTTGATCTACCTTTGCCACCAGTTAAACATACTCCTATAGGCAGGCCTAAAGTTGTTAGGAGAAAAGATAATGACATTCCAGAATCATGTCCAATAAGTACAAGTTTGAAGAGGAAAGGAACATCATTGAGATGTGGTTTTTGCAAGGAATGGGGCCATAATTCAAGAGGCTGTCCTCACGTAAGTTAAGATGCCTGTTTCTATTTTGAGTTTCATTCTATAGTATGTTGAGTTTCATACAATTCTGTTTGTCTTTTTTCATAAACTCAACAAGGAGCCAGGATCGAAGAGGAGCAAGAAGGTTCAACAAGAGGCTCCAACACAAGAGTCTACACATGAAGCTCCAACACAAGAGGCTCCAACACGAGTCTACACAAGATCAAGATGGAGGTTCTAAACAGTGGCAAGGGGGAATACATTCTGAGGGTAGCCAAAGCAAGGTGTCAGGTGAGGGCCTGCTGCCCAAAGACTACACATGGAAGGGGAAACATGTTACAGCACTAAGAGACCTAGAAGCTGCAGCAAGATCCAAAAGAGAGAAGCCCCAATTTAGGAAACATGATAGTGGAGGGTCTGCTGCAGATTCATAGTGTTGGGATGGGAGTTTTGGCATCTTTTTGTTGTTTTTTGGGTACATAGATTTGAAGTGAAATGTGACTGCATTTGATGTATATGATGCTTGGTATTGGAATTGGTTACATAGTTTGCAACTTATGTTTTGAATTGCAGCTCCTTTGGGAAATGTACTGACAATTAAGTACTTAAATGAATGGTTCCAGTTTGCAACTTATGTTTTGATGTAATGTACTGTACTGATCCTTAGCCAATGTTTTTGGAGTGCATTTTTCTATGGTTTATGCAACTTATGTACTGACAATTAAGTACATAATTGAATGGCCTCTGTTTTTTGTTCATATTCTTCTATGGTTTATGCATTTTGCCTCTGTTTTTTTGTTCATTGAATGACATACAGGTTCCATGGTTGGTGTGCAACACCATTTTACTGTCAACCAACTAGCACACCATCTTCATTCAAACATACATGATTTAAAGCTTACATGGTTGGTGTGCAAGTGATGTGCAACAGATATCTTAACTTGCAGACCCAGTTTGCACATCAAACATGGATTTTACTGTCAACTAGCACCACCACTGTATCACAGCATCTTCATTCACACATGCACAAAAACATAGTTTAAATCTTACACCATCTTCATTCAAATAAATTGCCCATGAATTACAACCAAAAACTTCCCTCTCTACAACCAATACATACATGATTTCAGCATTACTACCTATAGCATGATATAGAAATTACAATCCCAGAGTACTACTAATACATTGCCTTGAAAATTACTTGTGGGGAATTTCAGTCTTTGTTGAGTTGAAAAATAAAAAATCACAGCCCAAGTTGCAAGCGAAAGACCCTTTGCAAACCTTGCCCTAATTCTGTACTCCTTCAGTTCATCTTGCAGAGCTTTGATTTGAGCATCAAAATTCTCTAATCTTCTAATTAATCTAGGTATTACTTTCCTAGAACGCTCACACATTGGAGGATCAACCTAGAAGAAGAAATTACAACCACCATGCCCAACTAAACCCCAATCTGGACAACCAAGGAATCTTCTACCGGCATTGTTTGAGCTTCTCCAAGCCATCTTCATTACTGATTTCTTCATGCACCAGTAATTACGATCCATGAGCCTTAATTTCCATTAATTTTCTTGCTCGAATTTCTTGGATTTACTTCCCAAATCGAGCTTGCACGAATGGGGCAACTGAATGACTGGCTTGTGGCTTGTGAATCTGTCTGGTAGTAGAAGATGATATGGAAAAGACTTGCATACCCTTTCATATCCACACGGGTCACAACCGGTCATTTTTGACTGGCTAATTGGTAAAAGTGTGCTTTTTGTAAGGCATAATTAAGTTTGGGGTGTACTTAGACACCTTTTTAAGTTTGGGGTGCACAGGTAAATAGGAAGTGAAGTTTGGGGTGCATTTTGTCTTTTAGTCTAAGCTTTCGCTACTTAGCTCTTCAAATAGCCTACATAATGGTAGCACCAATTAACCACGTATAGACTTCATAATTTGGTTTACGTTATCTTACTTTTCATTTTATATTGTTCGTGTTTTATAAATTAGTTAACGCAACCGAACTTTAAAATCACGACAAAAAATAAGGTCATTGCCGACGGCAGGTGCCGTCGCCAATGACCATATTGCCGTCGGCAATGAGGTCATTGGCGACGGCAATGTCCGTCGCCCTTACCGTCGCCGTATGGGTCGTCGCCCCGGTCTCCCGTCGTTCGCCGTCGGCAAGTGGGTCATTGGCGACGGGGGTCATTGCCGACGGCGTGCCTTCGCCTATGAGTCATTGCCGACGGCATGGCCGTCACCAATAGTCCCGTCGCCAATGACCCACTTTAAAAAAATAATAATAAAATTGCAAAATTCCCCTGTTCATTTACATATACATTGTACCTGTTATAAACTAAGAAAAATAAATAATGACAATATACGCATATCAATAACAATCATATCTTTTACTATCAACAATTAATATAATTAGATACCAAACTCAAATCTATACAACTCAAAAGCTAAATACATACATGAAAGTCAAAATATAAATATAAACAACTACTGCCCAAGATCAGGAATCTCTGTCCCATCGCCAGTCCCATCCTCCATAGTCTCATCCGCATCAGCTCGGAAATCATCACCATCTCCTCCACGAGCATCACCTGTGCCGCCATCTCCACCTCCACGAGTCTCATCAACAAGACCCTACAAAATTAAAATATTAATAACGGAGTCCCCAAAATAGATCATATTTATATTATTTTAGTTTGTGTTCTACAAGTGTGGTTCAGTTTCGCAAGTGTGTTTGCGTGGCGTTCGGACGGACGATGCGGGTTTCGGGCTCTTTTTCGGCTTTTTGGCTAAGTGTGGTTCAGTTTCGCAAACTAGGCGATAACTCAGTCTCCGTATGTCGGAATCGAGTACCGTCAGTTGTAACGCGTGTCTAATACCTACGCGGTGCTGTATGTGTGTTTGCGTGGCGTTCGGACGGACGATGCGGGTTTCGGGCTCTTTTTCGGCTTTTTGGCTAAGTGTGGTTCAGTTTCGCAAATTAGGCGATAACTCGGTCTCCGTATGTCGGAATCGAGTACCGTCAGTTGTAACGCGTGTCTAATACCTACGCGGTGCAGTGTGTGTGTTTGCGTGGCGTTCGGACGGACGATGCGGGTTTCGGGCTCTTTTTCGGCTTTTTGGCTAAGTGTGGTTCAGTTTCGCAAACTAGGCGATAACTCGGTCTCCGTATGTCGGAATCGAGTACCGTCAGTTGTAACGCGTGTCTAATACCTATGCGGTGCAGTGTGTGTGTTTGCGTGGCGTGCTCAAGTCGTTAACACCGACCTAAGTGAGATCGAAACATACAAGAACAGTCCCAAAACGGGGACTATTTGAGATTCACTCCTACTAAGTGAATCTCAAACGGGTTTCTAAGCTTCCTAAACTATATGAAAATATGCATGTATGAAATTGAACTATTTCCTAGAACAAAAAAGAATACTATATTATTGAGAATGAATTATGAACCCAAAATTTTTATGGTTCTTACTCATAATTAAAAACTGTTTTGATTTCCTTTGACATAAAAGCTCTTCAAAACATAAAATGACCATGTCTAACCATAAAACATCATATAACATATATAAGCATGAGTAAAACAAACAACCGGGTTAAAAAAGGGGGAAACCGTATTTACATTGTGCACTGTCTATGTTAATATGTTGACCACTTAAACCAAAGGGTTTTAATAAATGAACAGAATCACTAAGGACTAATATGGCCCTCGAATCACATCTAACAACAAAAGAGGCCAAAAGAGGCTCGAAAGGTTCAGAATACGTTTCCAAACCAATATATAAAAAGTTCAAACTAGTAAATGTTAAGCTAACCAAGTGCAGATGTTCATGATCATACAAGATTTCAACACTTAATCTAATAAGTCGGTGTCAAAGTACATAACGATACATCAATATCAAACATCTGTAACTTGACATACCTTTTGAGCAAAATTATTAGAACCAATAGTTTTAAGAAAAACTATAGATATTTTGCAAAATTTCCTTCTGTTTTTAAATTATTGTTTTAAGTTTCAAAAGTAGAGATATTTTAAAAAAAAATGCTTAAGAAAAAAACATATATTTGTTTAAACTTATAAAATACCATGATATTCTTATATAATTACTATCAACTATAGAAAATGAGTATATTCAAAAATAAATTAATTATTATAAATGTACGTAATTTGCTAGCTCATTCATAAACAAGTTAAAAAAATGTAAAAACAGTAGAATCAACTGAGGCTAGCTCATTCATAAACAATGTACAGATGCATATATAGGCCCATGTTATCAAAGGAACTGTAAAAACAGAACCATTAACATCTACCAAACCAAAGCTAGAAGCACAAATAATAACTGTAGAAAGTGTTGAATAAAATTTAAAAAATTACTAAAATGAAGTGTAGAAAAACTGTAGAATCAACTGAAGGCGAAATGGGGGCGAAATGAAGAACTGGGCGGTGCACATGTGGTGGCGAACTAGTGGCAGCCGCTAGCAGTCGGCGACTGGGCTTGGAACCGGCGATTAAGTTGGGCGAAATTGATGAACCAGCGATTAAGTTGGGCTTGGAAACGACGATTAAGCTGGCGATTGAGCTACCTGAGAATCAATCGAGATATTAACTTAGAATCAATATTTGGGGGAAATGGCCAAAATGCGAGGGAAGGAGAAAAATTAAGAGGGAAGAAAAAACATCTGCTCGTTGCCGTCGTGCGAGGGTTTAAAATATAAGACTCATTATCAACGGTCCAGCCGTCGTGAATGACCCTGTCGATATGTAGTCATTACCGACGGCGGTGCCGTCGCTTATAACATTGGTGCCGTCGCCAATGAGTTTTCCCTCCACCGAAAAAGTCTGGCGCCAAATAAAAGGGTCATTACCGACGGCTTACAGTCGCGACGGCTTGACCGTCGTTAATAACCTTATTCGCGATGGGTAGTGTGCTGTCGATAATGTGCCCGTCGCCAATGCCCCAGTTTTTTGTAGTGAATTGTCTCTCGGTGTCGCGGCGTTCAGGAACGTCACAACCCACATAACTACCCTCCACGATGGTTTACATTCATCTTAATTCATACTCCGTAATATTTCCTTTTTATTAGAATTTAAACATTAGACAATGTTACAAACACTTGTTACGACGTTACAATTCTTGCACGTCCATACACCCAACTAGCCTACTCGAACGCCCAAAGCCCGCATACGTAGCTGCTCTTCACCATCTCCTCTGACCCTTGGGCACTGCGGCGCCCAAAATGGCATGGCTACTACAAGTGACGTCAGCTTTGACTGCTTTGTCGTTTTTGACATTCCTACTTCACAATGTCATAACTCGCTCATCCAATATCGGAATGAGTCCGTAAGAACATTTTCTTGCTCACAATATTTTCTACAACTTCCCCCCGGACGGAATAATTTTCCAAATTCTCTAACAAGCCGAAAAAATGGCTCAAAAATCCTTCGTGGGCTAGTTTTTACTATATGACGTTTCTAACATCGACTTCTCAATTCTTCGTAACTTACTCATCTGAAGTCGGATTGAGCTTGTTCTTGAGCCTACGACTCACTTATACTACGAACTACAAAGCCCCCAGAAAATCGAAATTTCCCGAAAGAATTAATTACTCGTAAACTTGGCCCAAAAGTCGTACCAAGCTAAGGTTTTCATTGTTTGGCGTCTTTTACTAAAAAAATTATAGCATATTTTTACTTCGTTCCAATTGAAACATTTCCGCAACAAATACGTATATTCCCTTCTCGGATTTCACATACGTCTTACGAACAAAAGATTACACTAGTCCGTTTAACAATCCATTACTTGTTCTTGGTCCATCCTTTATACTTTGGTCTTAAGTTCATGTTCTTCATTTTTGTTCATCTTAACATGGTTTAATCCTCTATTCTCCATCATTTACACCACCTATTTTATTAGCCTAAATATGATCCAAAATATTTATTGTGATTTAGTACAATGTGCATATTTACATTGAGATTAATATAATAATTTGGTAAATAAAAAACCTATTTTATTAGCCTAAATATGATCCAAAATATTTATTGTGATTTAGTCCAATGTGCATATTTACCTTGAGATTTTATCGGATATAAAATTATTTATGTTTGCACTAACAATATAATTGTATAAAATATAATGTGATAGTTTTTGTGTATATTAATGATATGTTTGATCATTTTACATAGTATTGTTAACATAAACGAGTTTAAGACATCTATTTTTTGTCTTTATGTTGAAAGACTTGTAAAATAGATGTTATCTTATTATCATGTGAAAACATAGTGAAAATTTCAACTAAACCAGTTTAATAATATTGAGACGCAATACTGAAATAAGTTTGATAAACCTTGAGATTGAAGAATTTAATAATTCTTTAATAGTGGCGGTATACTGGAAGTTAATTCTGATATAGCTATTGTAAATCTAAAGTACACATGTGTTAGTGGGAGCTTTATGTTTGATATGCAAAGCAAGAGATCAGATACTACCTACAGTTTTAAACTTAGTATATCAACGATTTAAAATTGGTTTTTGTTAGATTTCTCAATGTTTTAATAGATCACATAAATGTCACTATAAATTTACAAGTATGTGAATTTTCACCCAATCTTGAGTATTGTTTTTTAGATGAGAAAGAAACAAATGAGTATTTCTCATTTCACAATATGGATCTAATGTTATTAATTTTTCATAGTTGGTTGTGAGCTTGATTAATTAAGTAAGAAAATATTCACAAGTAGGTGAATATATTCTTATATTTCCACAAGTAGGTGGATATATTATTACTCTTTGTGAAGGGTATAATTTACTTCAAGTAATACTATTGTTTTATATGATGTAGAAAGCAATTGGAATCAAAATTTGTTGTTGAAACATCAAATTGTGGCCACTTCCAAAATTATTTTGTTCATTATATTGTGATAATGAAATTATTTTTGTATAGAGTATACGAGATTACCTTTAAAGGTAAGTCTTGACATGTTGGTCATAAATATATTTTTGTTAGACAATTGATACAAGAATGTATCATAATTTTTGTCTATGAGGAAGTCAAGTGACGACTTGACTTATTTTTTACTAACACTTTGACGAGAGCTTAGTAAGTTTAATTATTTGCAATATGAAACTTAAACCACTTTGAGTCAGGGGTGATGAGAACCCAACCTATTCCTAGGTTACTCCTAGTTTATAGGTTCAATGGGAAAAATAAGTCACATTTGCTGACTGTGTTACTATCAATGTGGTTCTATATGTAGTTTAAGATAGTAACGTCTGTTGCACGACCGAGGCTGAGTTATACTCTTAACAAAGTTATTGTGTTCTTAGCAACAGAAACACTTGTGAAACACTTTGCCTGTGTGAACTAAAAGTGAAGCCTCTTCTTATAGAGGGTTGTGGTTTACTCTCTTAGAGGTTCATGAAACATGGTATGACCACATTAGCGCAAAGCAATTGAGAATACTCACCGTGGTAGGAGGATTTTGTTTGTGTGTAACAATTCCGGTCATATCATATAAAAGTAGAGGTTCGATCTACGGACACCATCAACTTCGATGTGACTTTGAGTTGTTTACACTAAGTGAATGTTCAATGTTCGTCACACATTCTTTTATGCACACATGCCTTGGAATTGTTTGATAGAAAGTTGTTTGGATGAGAAATATAGTTTATTCAAACAAGTGGGGGATTGTTAGAAATTGTGCCTTATTTTATATTTTGGAGATTTAATTATTGTCAATTTTGTGCTTGAATAAATCCCATTAGTGGACATAATTTAAGTAAATATAAAGGTGTAATTTGTTTCACTAATTGTGAAAAATAAGAGAGAACTTCATTTAATTTGTGCCTATAGTGAGACATTTAATAAGGTGCAAAATTATTTGATAAAACTATTATTTCTTCTCATTTAATAAAAAAGACTACTTGTCACTTTATAAGTACAAGTGTATAGTCTTATTTTATTTTGGAACAAGCGATATTCTTGTGAGACTTGAAATTTTATTTAATTATAAGTTTATTACTAATATGTAACTTACATCATTAGTAGTAATAAGTATAATTAAAATAGAAATAAATAATAGTTTAATGGTGAAACTATTATAGATATATGTATGTATCTATATGTGTAGAGATAGATATACTACATATATGTACATTGAGAGAAGTCTTATATATATACTTTTTAGATATAATAATTTCGCACCATGAAAATCTCTCATTCTTTTAGCTATTCTTCTTACAAACAAATAACTACTACAAAGAAGTGTTCGTGTGGAACAAATATGAATTGCTATCACAAATTTGTTCAGTTTTGAAGCTCGACATATATCCTGGAGGTATATCGTCTGCAACCCATAGCAAACCGATCGTGGTGGAGGCAATAAAGACCTTAAGGACAAGGATCACCCGTGTCATGTCTTCTACAAGAATCTTGACTCTACGAAGCTACGGTTCTAACATGAACAAATGTTGTAACAAATAACTCGTGATATTTTATTCTATGTTTAGGATTATAGTTGGAAATATGGGGAGCTATCTCACTTTTTTATTTTAAACAAAATTGAAATAAAAGTAAATATTGACCTTAGTCTCTTTCCACTTGTTTGCAGGTTGAATATAGTCTCACTTCACTTAAAGGGGAGTTTTTCATACAAAAGGATGGAAAAGTGGAGCAGTTGAACAATTTGAAAATACTGGTTTCTGGGCCTGATTATAAGATTTTTGGTGGTGAAGTACTCGGTTCTCTGATTTCAGCTTCACTTACTGCGGTTTGTTCTCTTTTGCTTTCTTACCTACACTCGCTTATTTGTGAGGAGGATGTCGTGCTGATATAGGTTTTATTGCAGGTGGTGGTTGGGTACATTTTTATAGACTGAGAGTGTCACTAGAAAGACCTATATTAGACTGGATTTCCGCTTCTTCTCCTCCTTCAAATAATAAATTAAGCAAAATTATTCTCGTTGATAAACAATGTATTATTATTATTATTTTGTTCCTCCTTTTAACTTTGATAGGTATATTTTATTTTATATTTTGATGATAACAATTATATCTTAAATATGTAATTATTTAAATATTTTTTCTTATTATTTCATTCCAACTATTTTCTGTTTTTACTTGAATTAATTTTTATTGACCTTGATAATTTATGTCTAGTGTTAAAAAAATTAATTCGTATAATATTCAAGGCAAGGAAATCCTATTTCTCTTTCAAAAATCAAAAGTTGGGCAAAATGATTATGCATGCATACTAAAACATATAAAAATTAAAATGTATATATATATATATACTAATGCATATGTAAAATTTAATGCATGCATGTGTCAAAAATTGTGTGCGCAAGTGACATTCAAAATGGGACTTGATATAACATGTGTGTTGTGGCATTGAAAACCGAATAGTCTTCTTATGGTCAATATTGAATAATAAATGCTATGTTGATGAAGTGTTGTCTGGGCGGAATTTAATCTACTATCGCGTAAAGGTTTGCTTTAATCCGGATCATTCAATTCAAAAATACTTCATATAAATCGTGCATTCAAAAATCAGATTTCTAAAATTATATTTTTGCCCCAACTTCAAAAATTCTATAAATATGAAGTATTTCATTCATTTGGTTTTTACCAATTCAGTGAAAAGAAAATCATACTCTCCTTACCTATATTTTCTCTAAACTTTATATCTCTTACAAAAGTTCTGATTATTTTTGAATAGAAAAATTGATCCAAGTATTGAAATAAGTTTAATTTTTGTTGAATTATTTCTTACTTGTATTTTATCTATAGATAGACAAATACATATTGTTCTACACAATTTTATATATCTATATTTCATCTAAATAAAAGGATACTTGGGCGTCGCAAGGTTACAGAGATACACCTCTACGGAGAAGAATTCGAATCGTACGATTCCTTATAGTATTCAGCAACCTTTTATCGATATTATTTATATAAATATCATAAAATAAATACGACACTTGATAGCTCAAAACGACACTGAGATATTGCTCCAAAAAAGTAGTCATCCGAACTGGATTTGAGAATCGTAGTGATTTATTTGAAATATTTGTATAAATATCAATTGTGAAAATTATAAATTTTGTCATACTTAGATGCCGCAAGGTTACGGAGATACACATCTACCGAGAGAAATTCGAACCGTACGATTCCTTATAGTATTAAGTGACATTATCTATAAAAGTTCACATAATAGATAAAATATTCTTATATATTATTTGAGTTAAACAGGAATATTTGTTATATCAGTTTGTGCTTAACTGATTTAAATATTACACTTTATAAATATTGTTTGATTTGATTTAATCTTTTATACAAGTATTGATTAATAAAAATAATTCATATAATACTTGGTAAAGACTATCTAAGAAATAATTCTATATTATCCATAGAAAAACACTCTTTATTATATAGAATTGTTAATTCTTTATAAAGTGCATTAAAATCTTATATTTGCTTAATCAGAAGCATCAGTGGATCTAAACAAAAGTTCTATCTGCTTTAAAGAAGCTTATTGTTGAATATAAAAGTCCTTGAACTTTTATACTGATATATTTGTTCTTAATTTTCTATCTGCTTATTTGAGAAACATCAATCTGTACTAAATTCTTATTTGCTTATTTGAGAAACATATTATTGCAAAATCATTTGCAAAAAGAGAAAGGGTAAGAGTTAGTTTATTTTATGTACCTGTGAGAAAGAAGTAATTCTTCGACCGAGACCAGAGTCTTAGAGAGGTTAACAGGAAGTTGGGTCTCTAGTGTACTTGTGAGGTGAGAAAGAGACTGTTGTTTCAAGACCAGATCATAGAATAGAAATAAACTCAAAAGGTGGTACAACTAGACTTGAGGAAGGAGCGGGGAG
Source organism: Panax japonicus (assembly GCA_020205505.1). NCBI lineage: Eukaryota > Viridiplantae > Streptophyta > Magnoliopsida > Apiales > Araliaceae > Panax > Panax japonicus. The sequence goes on from CM035106.1 coordinate 19,594,300, forward strand.
AGCTTGCTGTCCAAGATAGAATAGTTGAATAATTGGAAGTTTATCTATAAAACTTTGTAAAGGCTTCTCCGCCTGTTGAAAGAGTTGTTATTACTGATAGTAATAGGATCTCAAGTTCCAAGTAGGATTTGAGACTGAATGTAGCAACATACCAAAGGGTGTATGTTGTGAACCAGATAAATCTATGTGCATTGTGATTGAATTTTTATTACTAAAACTGCTAACTAATAACTAAAAATTCAAAAAGGCTTAAATATAATCTTTAACATGTAATAATCTATTCAACCCCCTTTCTAGATTATTATTGACCTTTCAAACTTGCTCCCAAATGCTATATAGTTCTTGGATTTGGCATTTTGACATATGCTCTGTATGTGCGCGCGCAAGCACGTTTGTGTGATTTTGGGAGTGGTTAGCATGAAGTTAACTTTGATCAATTAACTAATACAGTGTCGAAATACAAATCGAGAGGTGATCTCTCTCTGCGTATCTGCACTGTTTTGGTCAATTGACTAACTTACCATGAAATTAACTTCATGATAATAGGATCCGTGATTTTGGTATAATTGTGTAGATTAAAATAATATTTATTTGACAATTAAAAAAAACGGTTACACGAGAATGGAGTGGGTCCCATTATGAATAAATAATATTTCAAAGAAAACCTAATTAAGACTCCATCTTTCTATTTCAATTTGTACCTCATTTCTATGTTACAATTCACGTAAAGATTTTCGTTAGGGTCATGATAGTCTGAAACTCTAGTGAGAGAATGCCTCCAGGGACAAAGGGTTAGACTTATCCCATCCTAATCATGCCTAATCATGCCATTAAGGTTACTAATTAGATTTTCTACCAATGGTGGCATGACACACTTGTCCTTGTGTGTAAGAGTTTCTAATTTAGGACTTGATTAGCTTAATTTCTTTGTCTTAAATTGCCTAATATGGCTGGTCCCATATGCCCAATAACCCATCCATTTTTCTTTATTTTAATGCATAAATTATATTAATCAAATGTCTAAAATACCCTTAATCAAGTGGGCTAAGTGTGGGCTTACATTTTATTTCTTTTGGGCTTCTCTTTTAACTGTTTCGGGCTATGTAATAAACATAGTTTAACAATTTTAATATATGTTACCCTATTTTTTTATTTAGAGTTTTCATTCCTAATCTTATAGAATTTAATTACTTATACATGTGACTTTAGCTCATAACCTAATTAGGTTTAAAATTATTACTCACTTGAAATAACAAAATTACCCACTTAAGTTAGTATACATATTAAATACTAACTTTTGCTTATTAACATAACCATTAGGTTATATAATTATCTCACATAAATTATAATTAGGTTATGAAGCTTTCATTTTTAAGGAAATCTATAAATGTATATATCCATAACTATAGTATATATGTTTATTTAGCCATATACATTTCCACACAGTCCTCACATATTTATTCACTATATAATAGTCATACTAATTAATCATTTAAAGATTATAAATATTTCTATTTAACATTTGAGGCTAACACTTAAGCTATGTTAATCAACTTGATTAAGTATTGATCTTAGTTAATTTGAAATAACTAAATTAATTATCTTGTTTAATTTATATCTCATAACACATATTCACTTATAAACTAAAAAAAATTCGTAAAAAAATTTAAATATATAATCATATAAAGTTCTCGGTCCTTACATGGCCCGTAGTGCATAGATGGAATGTTGATTGGTACGATTATGACCAAGAATTATGTGTCGGTATAATCATGACCTATAATGTTACAAATATTGTGGTAAATGTCCTCTTTGGCCCGTAGTGCATTGATGGACAGTTGTTGGTATAATCATGGCCATGGGTTCTCTTCGGCCAAGGGTGCAGAGATGAATTTTTGTTTGGCATGATCATGACCATTGGTGATAATAATGAATATCATTGGCCCGTAGTACATGGATAATTCGTGGATGTAATAATAACGAATATCCTTATCCCGTAGTGTGACGCCCCCAAAATAGGTATGCATAACCCATTCTCAGTCGCCAAATGTATGGTACAAAATACAAATACAAACTTAATTATTCAACATGAGCTGAGAGTTTTAACACGAATATTGTCTTCTAGACAATATCCAAACTCAAATGGAGTCTTCATTACAATTATTATCACACTATTTTATAAAATAGTGATGACTACTACAGCCACCATCTCGAACCGTCACTCCATTCCCCGGCTAGTCCCGGCTACGTTCTCATTTCCTAAAGAGAACAATGAAAGCAAAATGGTGAGCTCAACTAGCCCAGTAAAAAATATTATGACTAAGATAATGCAGAATAAATTATCGTTAGCCTTCAACAGTGTTAAACAGATAGATTACAATAAACAACAAGTTTAACTACAGCGGAACAAGCAATACATTAGAAGAGTTAAGTAGAGTATGATATCTACTATCTTCTATGATTTAGAAATTTTATCATAAATTTTATCGCTGAGACTCAGCTCAATAAATAATCCACATCACTGAATTATCCATGCACTACGGGCCAATGATATTCATTAGTATCACATTTACGAATTATCCATGCATTACGGGCCAAGGATATTCGTGTTATCACCAATGGTCATGATCATGCCAACAACTGTCCCTCAATGCACTACGGGCCAATGAGAACTTTTACCACATCATTTGTAATATTACAGGTCATGATTATACCGAATAATCCCTGGTCATAATCATACCAATCAACAGTCCATCTATGCATTACGGGCCAAAGATGACTTTCATCACAATATAAGCATGAGGATGATGACAATAATATAAGAATTCAGTTAAATGAGAGCAAGGATAAATTTTAAAGATTTATAATTTAATTTATCCAGAATTCAATAATGTTCAAATTGTCAACATGATACTACTTTGTGGAGTAAAATTCAAGAATAATATTTATATCAAAAATAATTTAGACCGAAAAAATATTAATTTTTGTCATGAATAGTACCCCGGGAGAATAGTACCCCGTGAATAGTACCTTGGGAATAGCACCCCGGCATGAAAAGATTAAAAATTATCAAGAATATTCAGAATAATATTTTCGTGAAAAGATACTAGATGAAACGCAAATTTCAAGGATATTCTACTAATTTCAATGAGTATAGAAGCACTACTTAACAAAATAAATGTAGAATTCAGAATCTGAAACGAAATAATATTACTTACATACTACAGAGTATGGAAGAAAATATTATTTCATATGAATATTGAACAAAAATAATATCTCTTACCTTAAAAGGAGAGTACTTCTGACTGGTAGGGCGGAGATATTTTTGAAGAAAACTTGCACTATTTTCTACAATCAAAGCTTCCTTAAAATCTAAAGAAATGCGCTTAATATTATAAAAGATGAATTCTCTGATTCTCGTGTGATTTTTATTTCTACACTAAGCATCCTATTTATAGGAAAATGGAAGGATACTATTTAGGAAAAATCTGCACAGTAATTTCGAACGAATTTCACGGGCGCAGAAATTGAATTCACATGATTTACTATACAAACACTATGCAGACACTAAGCAAACACTATGCATGATAAAATTAATATATTCTATTTTTCATAAAAAAGACAAAACTTATTAATATATATAACAAACTTACAACAAATACTTCATAAAAATCCTCTCTAATTATCTCAACTCATCAGGCTTCACGAAACACATTTTTAATAACATTCATCATTAATATTATAACTCACAATATTAACAACCTGACATTCCCAGGAAAGATGGGGCTTTCCGATAAGGATTTCTCCCTATTGGCGCTTAATTAGGTGACCAAACCCCTTTTCTCGACAGAACTTTCTAGACATCGTCAATAATGCAAATAATAATATGAATAACTTTGTCATCTCAATTATTGATTTAATAATATAAAATATTTTGACAATAATTAAATCAATAACGTCAGATACTATGAAGCAATTGACTCATGTAAGCATCAATAATCAATACTGTGTGCTACTATATAACCACGTGTATTACTGTACATTTATCACCAGGTATTTCAACAGTTAACGGTAAAACCTTTGTTGTTACTTTTATAAAAAGATATTTCTTTCATTTTCTAACTCCGACAGTAATTCAATTGTGGGGTCCACCAATAATTATGCCGTCGTACGAATATTCCTTGATAAAACGAATATTCCCCGACCAAAAGAATATTTTATGAGAACTTGATTACTTTGAAAAATTTGTAAATATAACCCACAACTATAACATTATATCAAATCCACACCTTATTATTCAAAAAAGATATTCCGAGAAAATTAAATCTTTATTCATAAAAATTGGGGTCTTACAACCTCCCCTTTTTATGAAATTTTGTCCTCGAAATTGGTGTACGTACCTGGTATATCGAAGGGGTGAGGATACCTCGTCAGATTCTAACTCTTGATGTATAACCTTTGAGCGTAGAATATGATCCTTCTTATCCAAGATTTTAACAGGTATCTCCTCATACGTTAAATCTTCTGCTATCTCGTCTAGTTCTAATTCAATAATATGGTTTGGGTCGTCCACATATTTACATAACATCGATACGTGAAAAACGTTGTGAACACGCGACATACTTGGCGGTAAGGCGAGTCTATAGGCCACAGTTCCTATCAAGGATTTTGAATGGCCCAATGAATCGAGGATTGAGCTTTCCTCTCTTTCCAAATCTTGTAACTCTTTTCCATGGATCAACATGTAACAACACATGATCTCCAACATTGAATTCCACGTCCCTTCGATGAAGATCAACATAACTCTTTTGTCGATCTTGTTAGATTTTTATACATTATCGGATCATTTGAATCTTTTCCGTTGTCATGCGTACCAATTCTGGTCCCAACAATGTTGCTTCACCCACCTCATCCCAACATACTAGATAACGGCACTTGCGTCCATACAACGCCTCAAATGGAGCCATGCCTATACTTGTTTGATAACTGTTGTTGTAGGAGAATTCCACTAATGTCAAGAACTTGTCCCAACTTCCTTTGAAGTCAAGGACATAGAGTCTTAATAGATCTTCAAGAGTTTGAATAGTCCTCTTCGACTGCCCGTCCGTCTGAGGATGATATGCCTAACTTAATCGTAAATTCGTGCCCATAGCTTTCTGCAAACTAACCCAAAATCATGAAGTGTATCTTGGGTCTCGATCAAAAACTATGGATACTGGCATACCATGCAGTCTTATAATCTCATTTATGTATATACGAGCAAAATGTTCAAGTGAATAAGTTTCTCGTATAGGTAAGAAATGAACAGACTTGGTTAATCTATCAATAATAACCCAAATTGCATTTATGCCTTGAGAAACCTTGGAAAAACCAGTAAAAAAATCCATGGTAATGTGCTCTCATTTCCATTCTGGAATTTTAGGTTGTTGCAATGGACCTTTTGACACTTGATGCTCCGCCTTGACACGTTGACAAGTTAGAAACCTTGAGATAAACTGTGTCGCCCCCAAATTCGGGTATCTTCTAACCCGACATATGGTGCTACACGGTACTCATAACTATACAATCATTCCATTGAAAACACATTATAATGAATGTATTAACTATCTTCTTATTACAATCAAAGTGAAATCCTTTCCCAGGTTCATAAACTGATTACATCATTCGTTGTTCGTAAGTATAATACATACAACTGTACTAATCTATTACAAAATGTTTAACTATCCATCTTAGCCTTGCCTATATCTCTCTTCGCATTCTGAGAACACTCGGTTTTAACAGCAATCATGTAATTCACGCAAGAAGTGAGCATAACAAGCTCAGTAAGTCTAAGAATGATATCAATACCACATTCGTGAATTATATGACAATCTTCCATAACTGAACAAATAGTCATGAAGTATTACGAAACATTAATACTTAACAATTCATAATATCAATTCCCAAAGTATATAATAATTTAGGAATTCTGAATCAGTCGAAAGACCATGAATAGTATCTTTCAGTTTTCATACTTGAAAAGGACATCACAGCACTAAGGCTGTACATCCGACATTTCTTATGGGTACTTCTAGGTGATTAGCCTATAGTACTCTATGTTGATCAACATTCATCCATTAAACGTATTTACGTTTAAGTTTTGGCAAACTCGCGTGCCCATCGAATAATCGATGAAAAATACTTTTGTTTGTTCATAGACAAACTTACCTTTAAATTCATACCAAATACTTGGCATAAGATAGCGTTATCATTTCTATATAGAAATATATGTATATAAATCAATCTATCTCTTACGAATAGTCTAGCCGAGTTAAAATTGGCATTGACCCTTTCTTTGAAATCATTCATACAACTCATTACAATGAATCACAGAAAACTCGACTAACACGAAGGTTAGACAAGCGTTAAGAAAACTTGCCTTCAAGTGTCTTCGAATAATTTATTCGACTGTTCTTAGCCTTTACAGAATCTACATGATATATTCACATAGCACACTGTAATTAGCTACCAAACAATCAATCACATTGTTTCTACCAACTTCTTTCTCTTCTATGTCATAGTTGACTTCATTTCATTAATAAAGTCAATTCGACTTACTACCCTTCATCCCGACTTGTTAACGATCTTACGTTATTAACCGGACTCGATCATCATTGGAGAAGTATCAATGTCGATTACCGTTCACGGTTTATTTATTAACACTTTGTGTTCTTCGTTACCATACTAACAACTCGCTTCAATTCCTAAGTTCATCACCATATACACTAGTATATGTAACATAGGAATAGTTTTAGTATGTTCATTAAGTATATAAACTTATCTTATATTGGTCTTGAAACAATTGAAATAAAAACCTAACTTGTCTAACAACTCCCCTGTCTTGGCGCCACGGCGTGACCTTTCTATGCAACACTGGCTCTGCGGCGCCAGTTTACAATACCTAAGCGGCGGTTCTGGCCCTGTGGCGTGAAACTCCTTCATATGAATGGCGCTGCGGCACCACTCTTCAATAGCTCATTACACTGTGCATGGCGCTATGGCGCGGCACAACAAGCCTTGTCTGGCGCTGCGGCGCCAGACCTCAGCACCAGAAAAATTTTACAGATAAAAATTTTAGTGAACTTCCCAGCTTCATAACTTCTTCGTTATAAGTCCGATTTGGTCCGTTCAAAAGCCTACAACTCATAAATTATATACTCTATGCGTTCATATAAGAATTTTACAATTCCAAATCCGTTAACTTAAAAATAACTTCTAAGTTCATTATCGCGCGTTCGTTAAACGTTTTCGAGCGTTCAATACTTGTTTTCTTCTTTTTAAGTCGGAATCTGACGATTCTTGAGTCCACGACTCTTAAATACCCTATCTCACGTGTTGACATTGAAAACCAACGTATTCAAGTCACACGACAACTTTCGACTATTAATCCTGAATTTCTACGTTTTTGATGTTTTACGTCTATTTCCGTAAAATTCGTCATAACTTCGTTACTAGTGTTCTATATGCCAAATCAAATGGAACAACTCCATTGATCTCATATCTACATCCTAACCAAGCAAGATGCACATATCCTAATAGTGATGGTTTTTAATTTGTTCATCAACAACCAAATTCATTATTCAATATTCTCTACGGTTTAAACTTACGTAAACCCTTACGATTTCTATTTACACATGACTTATAAATGTTTTACTCATTACAATCCATCCTTATTCCTCCATAAGATTCATGCTCCACCAATTTATGATTCTTTATAACAAAGAAATCAAAAAGGATGGAAACTAACATTAATGGAATATTACCTTTGCGATCTTTGTGTTCTTGCTAAAACTTCTAATGTTTTACTTCAAAGTGAGATGATTGCTTGTTTCTAGCTCTTTCTCTCTCTCTCAATATAAGTTGGACAACTCTTGGAAAACCACAAATAACCAACTTAAGCCTTCTATTTATAGGAAATTCAAATGGAGGGCTTTTTGGTCTTTTCTCCCCACCTCCTTAATATTCACTACTTCATCACCAAGTAATTCACTTGGTGATCAAGTAGGTCACTTTACTTGGCCACCAAGTGGCCGGCCCACATGCCTATGGGTCATTCCCATGGGTTGTCCAATAGTTTTACCCATTCGGTGACCCATCGGTTCGATCCACGGTTCGGTTTCTTGGATCAGGCTTAATTAAACTTAACATTAGGCCTTGACTTGGACTTAAATACATAATTTATTGGCCTTGATTACTCAATTACTTGGGCTTGGTATAATCCAAATCCAATTGGATCATATTAAGTCCTTAAACTCTAAATCTAATAACATCAATCGTATTCTATCCGTATAATACTTGTATGATATTCATATTATACGTCGTATTAAATCTTCATAATATACTAGTATACTAAATAGTATCACACTCGTATAGTGTACACATAATAATCATTATTCATTATACATATCTCATTTCCTTCCCGGAAATCATTTTTCCTAACCCTTAGGTTTTAAGTCCGCGGCTGAAAACATCGTTTGCCATAAATAAAATATTATTAGATATTCCATGTAAGACACAAACTCTTTTTTTGAATAAAGAATAATTTTTCTCGAAATATATTTTTAAATATTATGGTGTGGATATGATATAATATTATAGTTGTGGGTAATATTTGGAAAATTTTGCAAAGTAAGCAAGTTGATATAAAATATTCATTGTGTCAGTTAATATTCGATTGGTTGAGGAATATTCGTTTTAATAGGGAATATTCGTACGACGGCACAATCATTGGTGGACCCCACAACGGAAGTATTGTCGTAGTTAGAAAATGACAGAAACAACTTTTTATAAAAATAACAGCGGAGGTTTTACCGTTAAACTGTTGAACTACCCGGTGGTAAAAGTAGAGTAATATGCGTGGTTTCACAGTAATACACGGTATTGATTATTGATGCTTACGTGAGAAGTCACTCAGTTATACTCAATTATTGCTACAATAATTGCTGCATCATATCTATCATATTATGGATTCAATAATTGTCACAGTATCATCTGCATAATATGTTATATTATTAAATCAATAATTGAGACGACAAAGTTGTGACGCCCCCAAAATAGGCATACATCACCTATTCTGAGTCGCCAAATACATGGTACAGAATACAAATACAACCTTTAATATACAACAAGAAAGCTGTCAGTTTTAATACAAATATTGCCTTTTAGACAATATCCACTCTCAGAATAAGTCCTCATTACATTTATTGTCACACTATTTAACAGAATAGTGAGGACTACTAATACTATCATTCGGACCGTCACCCCGTTCCCCGACTAGTCCCGACTACGTTCTCATTTCCTAAAGAGAACAGTGAAGGAAAGGGTGAGCTCAACTAGCCTAGTAAGAAATATTATGACTAAGATAATGCAGAATAAATTATCATTAGTCTTCAACAATGTTAAACTGATAAAATACAATAGACGTCAAGTTTAATTGCTGCGGAACAAGCAATCCATTAAAAGAGTCAATTAGAGAATAAAATCTACTATCTTTTAGGATTTAAAAAGGTTTTTCATCACTTTAATCGCTGAGACTCAACTTAATAAATAATCCACATCATCCCTACACTACGGCCAAGGATATTCATTAGTATCACGACCACAAATTATCCATGTACTATGGGCCAAAGATATTCGTGTATTCATCAACGGTCCTGATCATGCCATAAAACAATTCATCTTTGCTCCCTTGGTCGAAAAGAATCCATAGCCATAATCATACCAAAAACTGTCCATCAATGCACTACGGGCCAATGAGGATTTTTTCTACAACATTTGTAACATTACGGTCATGATTATACCGAATAATCCCTGGTCATAATCATACCAAGTCCATCTATGCACTACAGGCCACCGATAACTTTCAACATAACATAAACATGAGGATGATGACAATGATATAAGAATTCAATAAAACAAGTTCAAGAATTAATTTATCTAGGAACTAATAACGTCCAAATTGTCAACATGATACTTCTTTGTAGAGTAAAATTCAAGAATGCTTAGAAGAATATTTTCATGAGAAGATACTTGATGAAGCGCAAATATCAAAGATATTCCACTAATTTCATGGAGTATAGAAGTCAAAACTTTAATCAACTGAGTATAATAAAGAATGGAATAACAAGAGAAATCATCATGCATGCGGTACTTCGCATAGACAGGTTATTCCAACAGAATAATAAATAATAGAACCAGGTCAGGCGTAATACGCACCGACAGGATATGCCTGAGTTGCCAGATACACGGTACAGAATTCAAATACAAACTTCATTTATACAACTGTCGTGCAAAATACAAGACATATGCTGAGAGTTTCAATACAAATATTGTTACATATATAATACGACAATATTCATACTCAAATTATTATAATGCCCTATAAAATACAACAACAAATATTTCAAGTCCCCAAAGGAACACGAGAAGATTTCGGTCATCCTCTTTTCAATGGGGTGCATTTTTTACGCTTACAAAGTTGGGTTCTCATCACCCTATTGTTGTTCACCAAAATCAATTATTAAGTGACATATAATATACGACACACCCATCTTAGGTTCTTAATACAATTATATATTGCATGTCATGTAGTTTTATAATGTATTGAGAAACTTCCACAGTCTCGGACCATCACACTATTCCCCTGTTATCCCCGCTTGACCCAGCTACACTCTTATTACCTGAAAGGAATTGTGAAGCAAAAGGGTGAGCACAAATATCCTAGTAAAGAATATTACTAAGATAATTAATTTATCAATAGCATTTATCAGTAATAAATCAGATATTTAGAACATATGATAGATGATAAAAGTTTTCAACCATAATTGCAGCGGAATCAATAATCCATTAGAATAGTCAAGTAGAACATAATGTCTACTATCTCCTCTAAATTAAAAGTTCATCGTTAATATTTCATTCATATAATACTCATCAACAGTTCTTTGTTGAACCCAAGACAAAGAGAACTCTCATCACCCATCTTCACCTGAACCACCAAAGATTATAGTTAATTTCACAATTCATATTTATAATCAGATAAATCAACAATCCATCTTTGCACTACGAGCTAAAGACATACAACTGTAAAACCAATAATCAACAATCCATCTTTACACGTAAGCCAAAGATATACAACTGTAAAACTAATAATCAATAATCCATCTTTGCACGTAAGCCAAAGATGATTTTTACCACATCATTTATCTGTAACATTAGTCCATCTTTGCACGTAAGCCAAAGAGGATTTTTACCACATCATTTGTCTGTAAAATAAATAATCCACATCATCGAATTATCCATGCACTACAGGCCAAGGATATTAGTTAGTATCACATCCACGAATTATCCATGCAAGAAGGTGTTATTCTGAAAGCAAGAATTGATGAAGAAGGAATACTTCGAGTCAACTCCAGACTTTGTGTTCCTAACGACCTTGATTTAAAGTATAAAATCATGATGGAGGTGCACAACACACCGTTTGCAATCCATCATGAGAATACCAAAATGTCTTCGACGTACATATTGGTAGAGGAATATGAAGAGAGAGATATCATAGTTTATCTCAAGGTGTCTAACTTGTCAATGTGTCAAGGCGGAGCATCAAGTGCCAAAAGGTCCATTGCAACCATTTGAAATTCTAGAATGGAAGTTGGAGCACATTACCATGGATTTCGTTACCATGGATTTAAAGTATAAAATCCTGATGGAGGCGCACAACACACCGTTTGTTATTTATCCTGAGAATACCAAAATGTATCGTGATCTTCGACGTACATTTTCATGATACATTTTGGTGGAGCAACATGAAGAGAGAGATAGCGGAGTTTATGTAACGCCCGAGAAAATCGGATTTATATGAGAATTAAATTTTTATTTGATTATGTGAATTAAATGAATTTAATTGATTATTTATGTGAGTAAGCTATGTGAAGGTCGTTCTATAACCTATAATGTGCGGATGTGGTTAATATTCTGGCTATGTGCTAGAATTAATTGTTTTGAATTTTCAAGACGAAAATAAGAGTTTTCGATAAATTCCCGTAAAAATACTATTCATTCGTTTCTGCTCAGGAATTAAGTTTGAAATTCTGAGAAACGCGTTATGATAGAATATGAAGACGAGGTGGAATATCTAATAATATTTCATTTACGGCAAACGAAGTTTTCGCCTGCGGACTTAAAACCTAAGGGTTAGGAAAAATGATTTTCGAGAAGGAAATGAGATACGTATACTGAATTATGATTATTATGCGTATGTTATACGAGTGTGATACTATTTAGTATACTAGTATATTATGAGGATTTAATATGACGTATAATATGAATATCATACAAGTATTATATAGAGAGAATACATGAATTGTACGGATAAAATACGATTGGTGTTATTGGATTTAGGGTTTAAGGACTTAATATAATCCAATTGGATTTGGATTATACCAAGCCCGTGTAATTGAGTAATCAAGCCCAATGAATTATGTATTTAAGCCCAAGTCAAGGCCCAATGTTAAGTTTAATTAAGCCCGATCCAAGAAACTGAACCGTGGATCGAACCGATGGGTCACCGAATGGGTAAAACCATGGAAAAACCCATGGGGATGACCCATGGGCATGTGGGCCGGCCACTTGGTGGCCAAGTAAAGTGACCTACTTGATCACCAAGTAAATTACTTGGTGATGAAGTAGTGAATAGTAAGGAGGTGGGGGAGAAAAGACCAAAAAGCCCTCCATTTGAATTTTCTATAAATAGAAGACTTAAGTTGGATATTTGTGGTTTTCCAAGAGTTTTCCAACTTATATTGAGAGAGAGAAAGAGCTAGGAACAATCAATCATCTCACTTTGAAGTAAAACATTAGAAGTTTTAGCAAGAACACAAAGATCGCAAAGGTAATATTCCATTAATGTTAGTTTCCATCCTTTTTGATTTCTTTGTTATAAAGAATCATAAATTGGTGGAGCATGAATCATATGGAGGAATAAGGATGGCTTGTAATGAGTAAAACATTTATAAGTTACGTGTAAATAGAAATCGTAAGGGTTTACATAAGTTTAAACCGTAGAGAATATTGAATAATGAATTTGGTTGTTGATGAACAAATTAAAAACCATCACTATTAAGATATGTGCATCTTGCTTAGTTTGGATGTAGATATGAGATCAATGGAGTTGTTCCATTTTATTTGGCATATAGAACACTAGTAACGAAGTTATGGCGAATTTTACAGAAATAGACGTTAAACGTCGAAAACGTAGAAATTTAGGATTAATAGTCGAAAGTTGTCGTGTGACTTGAAAACATTGGTTTTCAATGTCAACATGTGAGATAGGGTATTTAAGAGTCGTGGACTCAAGAATCGTCGGATTCCGACTTAAAACGAAGAAAACAAGTATTGAACGCTCGAAAGCATTTAACGAACGCTCGATAATGAACTTAGAAGTGAATTTTGAGTTAACGGATTCGAAATTGTAAAATTCTTATATGAACGCGTAGAGTATGTAATTTATGAGTTGTAGGATTTTGAACGGACCAAATCAGACTTATAACGAAGAAGTTATGAAGCCGGGAAGTTCACTAAAATTTTTATCTGTAAAATTTTTCTGGTGCTGAGGTCTGGCGCCGCAGCGCCAGACAAGGCTTGTTGTGTCGCGCCGCAGCGCCATGTACAGTGTAATGAGCTACTGAAGAGTGGCACTGCAGCACCATTCATACGAAGGAGTTTCACGCCACATCGCCAAAACCGGGGCTTATGTACTGTAAACTGGCGTCGCAGCGCTAGTGTTGCATAGAAAGGTCACGCCGTGGCGCCAAGACAGGGGAGTTGTTAGGCAAGTTAGGTTTTGATTTCAATTGTTTCAAGACCAATATAAGATAAGTTTATATACTTAATGAACATACTAAAACTATTCCTATGTTACATATACTAGTGTATATGGTGATGAACTTAGGAATTGAAGCGAGTTGTTAGTATGGTAACGAATAACACGAAGTGTTAATAAATAAACTGTGAACGGTAATCGACATTGGTACTTTACCAATGATGACCGAGTCCTGTTAATAACGTAATATCGTTAACAAGCCGGGATGAAGGGTAGTAAGTCGAATCGACTTTATTAATGAAATAAAGTCAACTAAGACATAGAAGAGAAAGAAGTTGGTAGAAACAATGTGATTGATTGTTTGGTAGCTAATTACAATGTGCTATATGAATATATCGTGTAGATTCTGTAAAGGCTAAGAACCATCGAATAAATTATTCGAAGACGCTTGAAGGCAAGTTTTTTTAACGCTTGTCTAACCTTCGTGTTAGTCGAGTTTTCTGTGATTCATTGTAATGAGTTTGCATGAATGATTTTAAAGAAAGGGTCAATGCCAGTTTTAACTCGGCTAGACTATTCGTAAGAGATAGATTGATTTATATGCATATCTTTCTATATAGAAATGATAACTCTATCTTATGCCAAGTATTTGGTACGGATTTAAAGGTAAGTTTGTCTATGAAGAAACAAAAGTATTTTTCATCAATTATTCGATGGGCATGTGAGGTTGCCAAAACTTAAATGTAAATACGTTTAACGGATGAATGTTGATCAACATAGAGTACTATAGGCTGATAACCTAGAAGTGCTCGTAAGAAATGTCGAATGTACAACCTTAGTGCTGTGATGTCCTTTTCAAGTATGAAAACAGAAAGATACTGTTCGTGGTCTTTCGACCGGTTCAGAATTCCTAAACTATTATATACTTTGGGAATTGATATTATGAATTGTTAAGTATTAATATTTCGTAATACTTCATGACTATTTGTTCAGTTATGGAAGATTATCATATAATTCACGAATGTGGTATTGATATTATTCTTTGTTAGACTTGCTGAGCTTGTTATGCTCACTTCTTGCGTGTATTATATGATTGCAGTTAAAGCTGAGCGTTCTGAGAATGCTAAGAGAGATAAAGGCAAGGCTAAGATGGATAGTTAAACATCTTGTAATAGATTAGTACGGTTGTATGTATTATACTTACGAACAACGAATGATGTAATCAGTTTATGAACCTAGGATAGGATTTCACTTTGATTGTAATAAGAAGATAGTTAATACATTCATTATGTTGTGTTTTCAATGGAATGATTGTATAGTTATGAGTACCGTGTAGCACCCTATGTCAGGTTAGAAGATACCCGAATTTGGGGGAGTCACAGGTTGGTATCAAAGCATTAGGTTATAAAACTTAAGGGGGGAGGGGAAGAACTTTAGGCTAATAACCTCGTAAGGAAGGTAAAGTCCGAAGAAAGTAAATTCGAGTCGAATGAGTTAATAAGGTATTGCGAAAACTCAGTACCGAAAGATTTAAAAGATGGAAATTAATCCTAAATAAATTAAATGTGATTTGTGATTATACTATTGTGTATTATGTACTAATCAACATGTTATGTGTTATTGTAGATGTCAAACGATAGCTTGATGTATAGAGACATTCACATGGTGAGTGAAGAGTCTGTGAATCGACTGGAGATATTATCTATGTCGGTGGCGGAGGTACCGTTAGTGGTCCTAGAAGATTCGGATCCAGAGGAGTACATTTCTGAGGAGGATTACTCTAAGGAAACAATGAGAATAATATCATATCTGAATATGATGATAGATGTGGAAGAGGATATGGAGGTAACATCCATTAATACGGTGGTACCTACTCAGTAGTCAACACCTCCGGATGCAATGAGATCATTGTACCTGGCCGTGCTTGATAGGAATGTGCATCTGCGCACGGTGGTGCAGACACAGAATGAGGAGATTACCGCCCTATATGAGGTGAAGGAGTCTGTAGAGGCATATTTTGAGTCAGAGCACGATGAGAAAGTGCCGACGACATATAAAGCTAGGGATTATAAGG
Organism: Panax japonicus; assembly: GCA_020205505.1. Taxonomy (NCBI): domain Eukaryota; kingdom Viridiplantae; phylum Streptophyta; class Magnoliopsida; order Apiales; family Araliaceae; genus Panax; species Panax japonicus. The sequence goes on from CM035106.1 coordinate 19,610,229, forward strand.
AAGAGGCCGTAGATCTTCGAAAAAAATTGGTTGAAAAAGACCAGAAGATAGCAAGGATGTCTTACATCCATGACTATGCTCATGAGGATTTCAAGCTGAAAATTGCTTGTTATTCTATTGAGTCAGGGCAGACTCGACATATGATTAGTCGAGATATTGTTTCGATTTTAGCAAATCAGAAACATGAGAATGTCGTAAGGCAGTGTTAGTAGATCGTTAGATCTTTTTGGTATATTATGTAGTGACGTAAAACCCTCTTTTGTATAATTAAAGGGTAGTCTTTTTGTAAATCCCAATTTTTGTAGAAGTCAATCGCGGGGTAGTAATGTAATAGCTTTTGGCTATGGAAGCAAAGTGTAAATAGTTTTGACTATGAATGCATATTAATATAATGAAGTTTTTATTTAATGTGCTTGTTGTGGTATGAGTTGTTATTTAGGAATGATAACAAAGTAGTTAAATAGATAATAATGAAACTTTATTTATTTAATTAGAATTATGTCGCCAAGAAGGAGACAACGTAACCAAGAGGCTGAGTCACATAATGAAAATCAAGGGGTCCTAATAACCCTATACAAGAGTTCGTTAATTCATTAACGATATCATTTAAGCAAGTTGGGGGAGGAATTCCCGTAACACCTAGGGTAGCTAGAATAACTACCTTTAAAGAATTCAAAAGTGTGGGTCCTCCGGAGTTCAGAGGAACGACAGACCCATTAGAGGCCCAGACGTGGGTGAAAGAGATAGAAAAGGTGTTTGTTATTACAAACGTAGGTGAGGCACAAAAGACATCTTTTGCGACTTACATGATGAAAGGGGAGGCCAACTACTAGTGGGAGGCTCACGAGGGTGGGGTTAGAACGGAGGCAATTATATAGGAATAGTCCAAGAAGGTATTCTTCGAGAACTACTTCCCTACTAGCTTGCAAGGTTGAATGGAGATTAAGTTCTTGGAACTTAAATAAGGGGATATGACAGTTCCCTAGTACGTAGCCAAATTCAATGAATTGGCGAGATTTTCTCCACATCAAGTGGACACAGAAGAGAGGAAGGTTCATAGGTTTGAGCAGGGCTTGAAACCCTGACTCTACAATAGGATTTTGGTGTTCCAGAGTGCTTCCTATGGGACCATTCTAAAAAAAGCGATAATAGCTGAAGGTGGTGGTGAGGCGTTGTCTCAGTACCACAAGGAAAGAAAGAACAAGAATAAGGGAGAGGGAGGAAATAAGGCAGAGGTTGCCAGCGGTAGTGGCACTATGCCAAAGAGGAAAAGCTTTAACCTTGGGAATACTGGGGTGAAACAAGGAGATCCTAAGTGTAAGACCCCGAATTTTACGAAATGAAAGTATTCAATTTTTATAATTATTATTCTATTTAGTAAATGGTTAAATTGATAAAGGTTAAAGTTAAGGGTGATATGTGAAAATTTTTCAAAGTAAACAAGTTGTCATAAAATACCCGATGATAAAAGTACAATAATACGCATGGTTGCATAGTAACACACAATATTGATTATTGATGCTTACGTGAGAAATCACTCAGTTATACTCAATTATTGCTACAGTAATTGTTGCATCATATCTCTCATATTATTGATTCAATTATTATCACAGTATCATCTGTATAATATGTTATATTATTAAATCAATAATTGAGACGATAAAGTTATTCATATTATTATTTGCAATATTTACAATGTCTAGAAGTTCTGTCAAGGAGAGATTAGATAATCTAATTGCGTGCCAATAGGGAGAAATCCTTATCGAAAAGCCCCCTCTTTCTTGGGAACGACTTGATTGTTAAATATTGTGAGTTATAATATTAATGATGAATAAGTTCGTGTTGATTAAAGATAAAATTGATAGTTCCATTGTGTGAGAATTATTAGTGTTAGTGGAAATTGACATTTATTTCGATAATAATTGATGTCTGTAGGTTATATTGACCAATCGGGTAATTCACCGAATAAATGAGTAATTAATTGCTATTAATTCACATGCTTATAACTATGTGTTCACATGTGTGTACTATTGATTCACATGATTTACTATTAGGGGAGTTGGTGCAAGATTGATAATACTTGCATGACTAAATTAAAAATGGAGGTATAGTTGAAGGTACTATACTGTAATTATTTTTTTCACATGTTTAGAACTATTGAGTCACATGATTTACTATTGATTCACATGATTTACTATTAGGGGGGGTGGTGCAAGTTTGATAATATTTGTAGGACTAAATTAAAAATGAAGAAAAAGAGGAAGGTATTATACTATAATCTTTTGAGCCCCAAAATGTGCAAATATTGAAACTATATTTTTCTATAAATAGAAGCTCGTTCTTCCTTCATTTCTCACCAATTCACTAAGTCTCACAAGAGCAATTATAGAGATAGAAGCTATAGAGAGAAAGAAGAAGAGTAGTCTACTACTTCACTACTCCAGTATTCAGTCTTCTTCTGAGGTAAGGGTTATTATTTTTATATTCTGAAGAGATATTATTTTTCGTATTCGTATGAATATTATTATCGTTTAATATTCATTATATTCGTTTAATATTCATAAGGAATATTATTTTCGTTCAATATTCATACAGAATATTATTTTCGTTCAGCCGTTGTAAGTAAGGGGTTTCTGCCATGGGAAGTTTCGTAATTGTTCCGACCCTTAAAAGTTTTGGAAAAATTTGAAATGATAATTTGATGAGTTTTCTAGATTGTGTCCAAAAATGGCAATTTTTGGATGTATAGATTAGGAGTTATGAATTTTATGGGAAAATACTATTTTAAAAGTAAACCCTTATAACTCCTTGTGGTTAACTCCAAAATTGGTAAAAATTTTATTGGAAGTACATCTATATAACAACAGTATACCCTGTATACCCTGTAGATTTCTGATGAATATCTTTGGCCCGTAGTGCAAAGATGAACATGTGTTTAGATGAACATGACCAACTGATGAATATCTTTGGCCTATAGTGCAAAGATGAATATTTGATTTCAGATATATATTGATTGATGTTACTGGGACAAAATAATGATGATGGGCTGTTAAATTCATAGATATTAGTAGATTTCATCCTCTACTTAACTCCTCTATGAATTAATATTTTCCGCTGCGATTATTGATTTAAAACTTGTTGTCTATTGTATTCTATTAGATTTTTTTTCCCTGTTGAAGACTAACGATAATTTGTTGTATATTATCTTAGTCATAATATTCTTTACTGGGCTAGTTGAGCTCACCCTTTTCCTTTTTGTTCCATTTTTTTTCTCAGGAGATGAGAATGTAGCGAGTACGAGTCGGGGAATGTAATGATAGTTCTAGAGAGAGTTGTTTAGTAGTCCTCACCATTTTTGTAAAATAATGTATCAATAATTATGATGAGGATTTATTTGTATGTGGATATTGTCTAGATGGCAATATCTGTACTTAAACTCACAGTTTGTATGTTGTAATAATAAAGTTATAGTTATTTCTGTACCATGTATTGACAACTCAGAATGGGTGATGTATACCTATTTTGGGTGCGTCACAGATACCTTTTTTCATGTCAGATTATAACTCCCAGGTCATTTCCTTAATATCATGGTTTCTTCACAAAACTTTGACTTGAGGTATAACATTTGAGCGTAAAATATGTTCCTTCTTATCCAAGATTTTAACAGGTACCTCTTCATACGTTAAATCTTCTACTATCTCGTCTGGTTCTAATTCAATAATGTGGTTCGGGTTTTTCACATATTTACGAAACATAGATATGTGAAAAATGTTATGAACATGAGACATATTTGGCGGTAAGGCGATTCTATAGACCACAGTTGTGAGATCCCAAATTTTATGAAATGAAAGTATTCAATTTTCTTATAATTATTATGTTATTTAGTAAATGGTTAAATTGATAAAGGTTAAAGTTAAGGGTGATATTTAAAAATTTTGCAAAGTAAGCAAGTTGATATAAAATATTTGTTGTGTCGGGGAATATTCGTTTTAACAGGGAATATTTGTACGATGGCACAATCATTGGTGGGCCCCACAACGGAAGTATTGCCGTAGTTAGAAAACGACAAAAATATCTTTTAATAAAAATAATGGCGAAAGTTTTACCGTTAAACTGTTGAACTACTCAGTAATAAAAGTACATTAATATGTGTGGTTGCATAGTAGCACACGGTATTGATTATTATTGCTTACGTGAGAAGTCACTCAGTTATACTCAATTATTGCTACAGTAATTGCTGCATAATATCTCTCATATTATTGATTCAATTATTGTCACAGTATCATCTGCATAATATTTATTATTATTAAATCAATAATTGAGATGACAAAGTTATTCATATTATTATTTGTAATATTAACGATGTCTAAAAAGTTCTATCGAGGAGAGGTTTGGTCACCTAATTGCACGCCAATAGGGAGAAATCCTTATCGAAAAGCCCCCTCTTTCCTGGGAATGATCTGGTTGTTAAATACTGTGAGTTATAATATTAATAATGAATAATTTCGTGTTTATTAAAGATAAAATTGATATTTCCATTGTGTTGAGATTATTAGTGTTAGTGGAAATCGACATCTATTCTGATAATAATTGATGCCTGGAGGTTATATTAACCAATCGGGTAATTAATCAGATAAATGAGCAATTAATTGCTATTAATTCTCATGCTTATAACTATTTGTTCACATGTGTATTCTATTGATTCACATGTATGTACTATTAGGGGAAGTGATACAAGATTGATAATACTTGCATGACTAAATTAAAAATGGAGGTATAGATGAAGGTACTATACTGTAATTATTTTTTTCACATGTATAGAACTATTGATTCACATGAATGTACTATTAATTCACATGATATACTATTAGGGGAGGTGGTGAAAGTTTGATAATACTTGCAAGACTAAATTAAAAATAAAGAAAAAGATGAAGGTATTATACTGTAATATTTCGAGCCCCAAAACGTGCAATTATCGAAACTATATTTTCCTATAAATAGAAGCTCATTCTTTCTTCATTCTCACCAATTCACTAAAACTCACAAGAGCAAATATAGAGAGAGAAACTATAGAAAGAAAGAAGAAGAGAAGTCTGCTACTTCACTATTTCAATATCCAGTCTTCGTCTGAGGTAAGGGGTTTTATTTATTTTATATTCTGAAGAGATATTATTTTTCGTATTCGTATGAATATTATTTTTGTTCAATATTCATAAAAAATATTATCATCGTTCAATATTCATAGGAATATTATCTTCGTTAAATATTCGTTGGAATATTTTTTTCGTTCAACAGTTATAAGGGATGTTATTTTTGTTAAATATTCACTTGAAATAATATTTTCTTCCATACTCTGTAGTATGTAAGTAATATTATTTCGTTTTATATTTTGAATTCTATACTCATTTTGTTAAAGTTTTGGCTTCTATACTCCATGAAATTAGTAGAATATCCTTAAAATTTGTGTTTAATCTAGTATCGTTTCACAAGGATATTATTGAACATTCTTGTTAAATTTTAAACTTTTCATGTCGAAGTACTGTCTATGAGTAATATTCATTTATACGGTACTATTCACAAAAGTACTATTCACGAGTACTATTCACAAAGTACTATTTATAAAGTACTATTCATGAAGTACTATTTACAAGTACTATTCATAAAGTACTATTCATGGGATACTATTCTCGAAGTACTATTCATAGGGTAATATTCACCCAGAGTACTATTCATGACAAAAATTGATTTATTTTCGGTTCAAATCATTTTTGATACAATATTATTCTTGAATTTTACTTCACAAAGCAGTATCGTGTTGGCAATTTGAACGTTATTGAATTCTGAATAAATTAAATTATAAATCTTTAAAAATTAAATTCTTATATCACTGTCATCATCCTCATACTTATATTATGATGAAAGTCATCTTTGGCTTACGTGCATAGATAAACTGTTGATTTATAGGATTATGACTAGGGATCATTCGGTATAATCATAACCCGTAATGTTACAAATGATGTGATAAAAGTCCTCATTGGCCCGTAGTGCATTGATGGACAGTTGTTGGTATGATTATGACCAGGGATTATTCGGTATAATCATGACCATTGATGATTACATGAATATTTTTGGCCCGTAGTGAAGGGATGATTTGATGATGTGGTTTATTTATTAAGCTGAGTATCAGCGATAAAGTTGATGAAAAACTATTTAAATCATAGAAGATAGTAGATATCATGCTCTACTTGACTCTTCTAATGGATTGCTTGTTCCGCTGCAGTTGTTGATCTAAAAATTATTGTATATTATATTCTATCAGTTGTTATACTGTTGAAGGCTAAGGATAATTTATTCTACATTATCTTAGTCATAATATTTCTTATTGGGCTAGTTGAGCTCACCCTTTTTTTTCATTTTTCTCTTCAAGAAATGAGAATATAGTTGGGACGAGTCAGGGAAAGGAATGATGGTCCAGGATAAATGACTATAGCTGGGACGAGGATAAATGGCTTTATTATAGTGTGATAATAATTATAATGAGGACTCCATTGAGTGTGGATATTGTCTAGAAGACAATATTTGTGTTAAAACTCTGTATTTTACACGACAGTTGTATAATTAAGTTTTTATTTGTATTCTGTACCATGTATTTGGCGACTCAAGATGGGTGATGTATACCTATTTTGGGGGCGTCACAACAGTTCTTACTCGATTGAGGATTTCAAATGGACCAATGAATCGAGGATTGAGCTTTCCTCTTTGCAAATCTCGTAACTTCTTTCCATGGAGCAACATGCAATAATACATGATCTCCAACATTGAATTCCACGTCTCTTCGATGAAGATCAACAAATCATTTGAATCTTTTTTGTAGTCATACGTACCAATTTTGGTCCCAACAACGTTGCTTCACCTACCTCATCCCAGCATACTGGAGAACGACACTTTCGTCCATACAACACCTCGAATGGAGTCATGCCTATACTTATTTGATAACTGTTATTGTAGGAGAATTCCACTAATGGCAAGAACTTGTCCCAACTTAATTTAAAGTCTAGGACACAGAGTCTTAATAGATCTTCAAGAGTTTGAATAGTCCTCCCCGACTGTCTGTCCGTCTGAGGATGATATGTAGAAATGAATCGTAAATCTGTGCCCATAGCTTTCTGCAAACTAACCCAAAATTGTGAAATGAATCTTGGGTCTCGATCAGAAACTATGGATACTGGCATACCATGCAGTCTTAAAATCTCATGAGCAAGACGTTCAAGTGAATAAGTTTCTTATATAGGTTGGAAATGAAAAGACTTGGTTAATCTATCGACAATGACCCAAATTGCATCTATGCTTTGAGAAACCTTGGGAAGACCATTAATGAAATCTATGTTAATGTGCTCCCACTTCCATTCTGGAATTTCAAGTGGTTGTAATGGATCTTTTGGCACTTGATGCTCCGCCTTGACACATTGACAAGTTAAACACCTTGAGATAAACTCCGTAATCTCTCTCTTAATATTGCTCCACCAAAAATGTATGTCAAAAATCACAATACATTTTGATACTTCCAGGATGGATTGTAAACGGTGTGTTGTGTGCCTCCATCATGATTTTATACTTCAAATTAGAGTTGTTAGGAACACAAAGTCTGGATTTGACTTGAAGTATTCCTTCTTCACTGATTCTTACTTCTGGAATAACACCTTCTTATACTTTATTCTTCATAGGCATCAGCTTCGGGTCTGTAGCTTGAGCAACTTTTACTTTATTGATTAAAGTCGGTTCTACTCATATATTTGACATCATCACGTGGGTCCCTAAAGTATTTAACTCTATCTCCATCCTTTGTAAGTCATACAAAATGGGCCTTTGCGTTGACAATATCGCACTCGTACTCGCATATGATATTCTACTCAACGCGTCAGCTACGATGTTCGCTTTTCCAGGATGGTATTGAATGGTATGATCGTAATCGTTGCCACATGTTGAGTTCCTTTTGGGTGAAGAAATATTTTAGGCTTTTATGATCTGTATAGATATCCACTTTCTTCACATACAGGTAATGTCTCCAGATCTTTAGCGCCAAAACAACTGCTGCTAACTCTAGATCATGTGTAGGATAATTCCTCTCATATTCTTTGGGTTGTCGTGAGGCAAAGGCTATGACTTTCCCATGTTGCATGAGAACACATCCTAAACCTCCGCCTGAAGCATCACTGTAGATGACATATCCCTCCGAACCTAATGGTATTGTTAAAACAGGTGCTGAAATGAGTCTCCTCTTGAGTTCTTGAAAACTCTTCTCACATTCCTCGCTCCAACTGAATTTTGTATCTTTTCGAGTCAGCTGAGTTAACGAAGTGGCGATTCGAGAAAATTCTTCCACGAATCTCCGATAATAACCAGCTAAGCCTAGAAAGTTATGTACTTCGGCCACTGACTTAGGTTGCTCCCACCTTTGTATTGCTTTAATCTTCGCTTGGTCAACAGATATTCTGTGATTTGATATCACGTGCCCAAGGAATGCTACTTCCTCAAGCCAAAACTCGCATTTCTTCAACTTGGCATATAGCTTATTTTCACGAAGCTTTTGGAGTATCAGCTTCAAGTGTTTCTCATGATCTTCACGGCTTTTGGAGTATATGAGGATGTCATCAATAAAGAAAACTATAAAATGATCTAAATATTCCTTAAATACTCGGTTCATCATATCCATAAAGGCAGAGGAGCATTGGTCAATCCAAAAAACATGACTAAGAATTCGTATTGCCCGTACCGAGTTCTGAATGTAGTCTTTGGAATGTCATCAGTTTTAATCTTTAACTGATGATATCCGGAATGAAGATCGATCTTTGAAAAGAATTTGGCACCTTTCAACTAGTCAAACAGGTCATCAATGCGAGGCAACAGGTACCTATTTTTGATGGTGACATGATTTAACTCCCGATAATCAATGCAAAGTCCCATACAACCATCTTTCTTCTTTAAAAATAGAATAGGAGCACCCCAAAGAGACGTACTAGGATGAATGAAACCGATGTCTAACAGTTCCTGCAGTTGGATTTTTAACTCCTGAAGTTCAATAGGAGTCATTCGATTTCACGCTCTTGGAGTAGGCCAAGAAGTTCTTCAGGGAATACGTCAGAAAATTTATTAACAATAGAAATATCATTCAAATATGACATATTTTTGTTTAAATCCATGCAATGAGCTAAGAAAAATTGACATCCGTTTTTTAATAAACGAATGGCTTTATGGCTTGATATGACAGTGATTGACTTTAGTGGTTTGGTTGCTTGAATTCGCATAATATGTGACGCCCCCAAAATAGGTATACAACACCCATTCTGAGTCGCCAAATACATGGTGCAGAAACAACTACAACTTTATTAATACAATTGTCGTGCAAAATACGACAACACAAACTGTGAGTTAAAATACCAATATTGTCATCTAGACAATATCCCCATCCAAATAAGTCCTCATCACAATTATTGATACACTATTTTACAAAATAGTGAGGACTACTATAACAACTGCCTTGGAACATCACTCCACACCCCGACTACTCCCCGCTATATTCTCGCTTCCTGAAAAGAAAAATGGAACAAAAAGGAAAAGGGTGAGCTCAACTAGCCCAGTAAAGAATATTATGACTAAGATAATATAGAAAAAATTATTGTTAGTCCTCAACAGTCCAAAGATATTCAGTTATATCATTAGTTATATTCAGTCCTCAACACATGTTCATCTTTGCACTATGAGCCAAAAATATTCATTAGAAAATTATTCATCTTTGCACTACAGTCCAAAGATATTCAGTTATATCATCATTTAGGATTGAGGATGATGAAAAATATTTTAAAGAAAATGAATCCAGTGAAACAAAAGAACAAATATTACGGATTAGTACTTCGGTTTATCCATGTTCAAAAATACTCCATAATAAACTATTGTGGAGCAAAATTCAAGAATGAAGTTCAAAACATGGATGCAATCAAAGCTAGTAATCATAATAAACAACTTAGATGAAGAAAAGAAAATTTTAATTTTTTCATGAATAGTGTCGTATACGTGAATAGTGTCGTATACGTGAATAGTAATCCTGACACAGAAATACAAGAATTTCACAAGAAAAATCTTACCAATATTCCGGCATAATGATATTGAAAGAAATAATATCATTTTTAAAAAAAATAACATCCCTTGCCTCGAAAGAATGGTACTTCTGACTGGAATATCAGATATAACGATGAAGGAACTTGCACCGTATAGTAACACTCAAAGTATCAAAATACTCACAAGAATACGCTCGATAATATAGAGAGATAAGATTTTAGTTTCTGGTGTGATTTTCAATTCTAACCTAAGCACCCTATTTATAGGAAAATGCTTAAAACACCAAAGCAGAAAATTTAATAAAATAATATATTTATAAAAAAATTCTCGCCCATCTCTTGACAAACTGATTTCAGCATGTTTATATCACATGTGGGGCCCACACAATTGCAAAAAATGTTTTTTTTAAAAAAATATTTAAAACTTCAAAAATCAATTATTCCGGAACTTCAATAATTCATAATAAATAGCCCTTTTATCAAAAAAAAATTGAATCTTATGTCCATTTCATAGGAAATTCAATTCTCTACAACTTTGTAACTTTAAGTTTTTTCAAATTCCAAACAGAAATTGACCGAAATCCATATACGGACGATTTTATAGGCTATAATCAAATTTTAGTCAAAAATGGGGCCCACCGTCATGTTTAACATATTTTAAACATTTTTTTTTGTAACAAAAATACTCTTCCTCCTCATATATTCATATATTACACATTCATTGTAAAAATATCACCATTATTATATTATTATTATATAATAATATATTTAAATAAATTATTTTATCATAAAAGATAAAATATCAATTTTCAACAATTGTCACATTAAAAATTTTCTCCATTTATATCCACGTAAAATGAATATTTTTCTTATCATATAAATCAATAATTAATTATTCACAAATAATATTACAGAATCACAATACTGACAACCAAGCCGTTCCTAGGAAAGAGAGGGCTTTCCAATAAGGATTTCTCCTTACTGGCGCGCAATTAGGTGACCAAACCTCTCCTTAGACAGAACTTTCTAGACATTACCAATAATGCTATCTAATAATATTATTCAAATAATATAAAGTATTAATCTGATAATGGAAAATATTGTATAGTGACAATTATTGAAACAACAATAATATAAAATATCAACATAGCAATTATTTAATCAATAAAATAAAATATTGAACAGTAATTACTTTAACAATTATTGAGTAGTGCCTTCTTACGTAAGAATTAATAATTGGTACAATACCGTGTGCTACTGTGTTTTAACCACCATGTATTCCAACAGTATTAACGGTAACAACTACGCCGTTATTTATAAACAACGTATACTTGTCGTTTTCTTCATCCAATCGCTTTCCGTTATGGGGCCCACACAAGGCTGCGACGTCATGCGAATATTCCCCGACATCAAGAATATTCCACGACCAACCAAATATTCTCCGACAACAATGAATATTTTATAACCACTTGCTTATTTGAAATATTTGCGCATTTTACCCATAATTAACCACATTAATTAAATCAACCCTTACTATTTCAAAATAATAAATAGAGGAAATTCAATTTCATTTCTAATAAGTTGGGGTCTTACATAATAGGTTGGATAGGAATATGAAAGCTAACAACCTTATGAAAACAATTAATTTTAGCATGATGTGTAGTTAACCAATTAATCCCTAAAATCACATCAAATGCAAGTATTTTCAAAGAGATGAGATCGACAGGTAATGTGAGGGTGCCTATTTGAATTAAACAAGATTTATAAACAGTGTACGTAATGAGGGTTTCTCCCAATGGAGTTTCAACATATAAGTCAAAGTCTAATTTCTCTGTAGTCAAATTTAAACTTTGAGCAAAAGTAGGTGAAATAAAAGAATGGTTAGAATCGGTATCAAATAAGGTATAGACTTCGCAAGAGTTTATGATTAGGTTACCGGTGATAACTTCGTTCGGGTTCCTCACTTTTTAGGAGGTCACGACAAACGCTCTCCCTTGAACTACTGACTTTGACTTGTCTGGGACGGCCTTTGGTGACACCATCCCAGCTGGACTTGACTTCACTACATAAAAAAATCGGGCTAGGTGACATTCTATTCCGCAATTGAAACAAGCTTTGGGTTTCTGCATACAGTTTGGACTAATGTATCCCTCACCTCCGCATCTATAGCATACAACCGGTGGTCATTCTCTTTCCTTAAAAACGGGTGCTGGTGTTGTTGTCTTTCCATCATTTTTGAATCTTCTCTTTTTGAAATTTTCACTTTTATTATCTTGGCTAGGATTACCACCGAAGTGGTTACCATTTCTGGCATGATGATTTCCTCCACGTTTGTTGTCACCGCTTCGATGACTGCTACCACTGGTATTATCATTTTGTTGGCTGCTATCTTTTGGTTGGGCTGACTCATTATCGCGCTCCAATAACTTGTCCCTATTCACAACATCTGAATACAAACAAAGTTTGTGAGAAATGAGGTATTGACGTATTTTTGGTTTCAAACCTCGCAGAAATATTCGTGTCATACACTCCTCATTATCTACCAAATGGGATGCAAACCAGGATAACTCCATAAATTTAGCCTCATATTGTGATACAGTCATATTATTTTGTTCCAGCTTGATAAATTATATCTCCTTCATGTGACGAATACTCTCAGGAAAGTAATTTTCGTTGAACAATTTTTGGAACTTCTCCCAAGACATCTTCAGTGCGGAAGGTTAATTAAGTTTTATAGATTCCCACCAGTAATCTGCCTCTCCTCGCAACATGAAGGTGGTAAAGGAAATCTTTTGCTCCTCGGAGCATCCCAAGACATCAAATATCTTGGTGATCTGCTTAATCCACGTCTCTGCCTTAAGTAACTCTGGCTTTCCAAAAAACTCTGGTGGTCCCAGCTACTTGAATTGATTAGCGGTGACCAGTCGTGAGTTTCCAGTGTTTCCACCTGTATTTTGAACAGGAGTCTCTCTCACCTGATGTTGCACGAATTGCAGAAATCTCCTAAACATCCCGTCGCTCATCATTTGGTCGGTGTTGTTATTTACATGAGGTTTATTGCCTTCCTGATGCACATTATCCTGGTTATTGATCGGCAGTGACTCAACGGTCTTATGTGCTCCATTTCTTATCTCAACATTTTCAGATGTCATTCTCAAACACTACCACAAAACAAGAGTTAATTGACATGCCACATATTATCCCTATATTCTGACCGACTAATTAAATAACAAATAAGCTTAGGTAGGTCATACTAGCGAAGGATTTACCCGTCTCTCCCCTCCTAGTTCTAGCCTCAAATCTCAGATAGGGATCATATCCCTAAGCTTTGATACCAACTGTGATTCCCCAAAAATAGGTATACACAATCCATTCTAAGTCGCCAAATACATGGTACATAATTTAAATACAAACTTAATTTATACAACTGTCGTGCAAAATACGAAAAAACATAAACTAAGAGTTTTAACATGAATATTGTCTCATAGACAATATCCAAACTCAAATGGATTTCTAATTACAATTATTATCACACTATTTTATAGAATAGTGAGGACTACTACAACCACCATCTCGGACCGTCAGTCCATTCCTTGACTAGTCTTAGCTATATTCTCATTTCCTGAAGAGAAAAATAAAAGAAAAGGGTGAGCTCAACTAGCCCAGTAAAGAATATTATGACTAAGATAATGCAGAATAAATTATCATTAGCCTTCAATAGTACAAAACTGATAGAATACAATAGACAACAAGTTTAACTGCAGCGGAACAAGCAATCCATTAGAAGAGTCAAGTAGAGCATGATATCTACTATCTTCTATGATTTAAAAGCTCATCGTTAATATTTTATCTCTGTAACACATCTCAATAAATAATCCACATCACCGAATTATCCATGCACTACGGGCCAATAATATTCGTTAGTATCATATCCACAAATTATCCATGCACTACAGGCCAATGATATTCATTATTATCATCAATGGTCATGATCATGCCAAACAACTGTCCAACAATGCACTACGGGCTAATGAGGACTTTTACCATATCATTTGTAATATTACATGTCATGATTATACCGATACATAATTCCTGGTCATAATCATACCAATCAATAGTCCATCTATGCACTACGGGCCAAAGATGACTTTCATCACAATATAAGCATGAGGATGATGATAAATATAAGAATTCAATTAAGTGAGATCAAGGATAAATTTTAAATATTTATAATTCAATTTATCCACAGTTCAAGAATGTCTAAATTGTCAACATGATAAGCTTTGTGGAGTAAATTCAAGTGTAAGACCCCAACTTATTATTAATGAAATTTAATTTTCTCTATTTATTATTTTGAAATAGTAAGGGTTGATTTGATTAATGTGGATAGTTATGGGTAAAATACGCAAATATTTCAAAATAAGTAAGTGGTCGTGGAATATTTTTGTTGTCGGGGAATATTCGTATGACGGTGCAGCCATGTGTGGGCCCCATAACGGAAAGCGATTGGATGAAGAAAACGACAAGTATAAGTTGTTTATAAATAACGGCGTAGTTGTTACCGTTAATACTGTTGGAATACCCGGTGGTTAAAACACAGTAATACGCGTTGTTGCACAGTAGCACACAGTATTGCACCAATTATTGATTCTTACGTAAGAAGGCACTACTCAATAATGATTACAGTAATTACTATTCAGTATTTTATTTTATTGATTTAATAATTGTTGCGTTGATATTTTATATTGTTGTTGTTTCAATAATTGTCATTACACAGTATTTTTCATTATCGAAGCAATAATTCATATTATCTGAATAATATTATTAGATTACATTATTGGCAATGTCTAGAAAGTTCTGTCTAAGGAGAGGTTTGGTCACCTAATTGCGCGCCAGTAAGGAGAAATTCTTATTGGAAAGCCCCCTCTTTCCTGGGAACTGCCTGGTTGTCAGTACTGTGATTCTGTAATATTATTTGTGAATAATTAATTATTGATTTATATGATGAGGAAAATATTGATTTTATATGAATATAGATGGAGAAAATTTTTAATGTGAAAATTGTTGAAAATTGAAATTTTATCTTTTTCTGATAAAATAATTCATTTAAATATATTATTATATTTTA
The DNA here is from genome assembly GCA_020205505.1 of Panax japonicus. Taxonomy (NCBI): domain Eukaryota; kingdom Viridiplantae; phylum Streptophyta; class Magnoliopsida; order Apiales; family Araliaceae; genus Panax; species Panax japonicus. Next base: position 19,625,472 of record CM035106.1, read on the forward strand.
ATAATATAATAATGATGATATTTTTACGATGAATGTGGGATATATGAGTATATGTGGAGGAAGAGTATTTTTGTTACCAAAAATATTTAAAGCATGTTTTATGTGTCGGTGGACCCTATTTCTTGACTGAAATTTGATTATAGCTTGTAAAATCGCCCGTTTATAAATTTCGGTCATTTTCTGTTTGGAATTTGGAAAAACTTTCTTCTGCAAAGTTGTAGATAATGGAATTTCCTATGGAAAGTCGCGCGTTTTGAATTTTTCTGATAAAAGAGCTATTTATTATGAATTATTGAAGTTCCGGAGTTCCAAAATAATTGATTTTTTGAAGTTTTAATTATTTTATAAAATAAAAACATTTTTTAGATGTGTGAGCCTCATTTTACATGTATTAGGTTGCTGATTTCAGATTCTCAAAGGTTGGCGTAGACAAATTTTTATAAATATATTATTATATTAAATTTTCTACTTTGGTGTTCTAAGCATTTTCCTATAAATAGGGTGCATAGGTTAGAATTGAAAATCACACCAGAAACTGAAGTTTTCTCTCTCTATATTATCGAGCGTATTCTTATGAGTATACTTTGAGTATTGCTATACGGTGCAAGTTCAAGTCATAGCCTATATCCGGTGTTTCAATTAGAAGTACTGTCTTTCGAGGTAAAGGATATTATTTTCTTCTCAAATGATATTATTTCTTCAATATCATTATGCTGAAATATTGGTTGAAACTTTTTATCAAATTTGGAACTTTTTCATGTCGGGGTTACTATTCATGAGTTACTATTCATGAGTTACTATTCACGAGTTACTATTCATGATTTACTATTCACGAGTTACTATTCACGAGTACTATTCATGAAGCGTGAAGATGTTTTTTTGTGAAATTTCTATCTTTTGGTGTCGGAGTTACTATTCACGTATACGAAAATATTTACGAATACGGAACTATTCACCAAAAAATGAAATTTCTTCTTTTTGTCAAAAATATCTATTATGAATACTAGCTTTGATTTTATCCATATTTTGATCATTCTTGAATTTTACTCCACTCTGATTACTTATGAAATATTTTTGAACTTGGATTGTTTAAAATACGAATTCTTAATATTTGTTCTTTTGTTTCACTAGATTCGTTTCCTTTAAAATATTTTTCATCATCCTCAGTCCTAAATGATGATATTACTGAATATCTTTAGTCTGTAGTGCAAGGATGAATGATTTCTTGATGAATATCTTTGGCCCGTAGTGCAAAGATGAACAGGTGTTGAGATGAACATGACCGACTGATTAATATCTTTGGCCGTAGTGCAAAGATGAACAGGTGTTTAGATGAACATGACCAACTGATGAATATCTTTGGCCTGTAGTGCAAAGATGAATATTTGATTCCAGATATATGTTGATTGATGTTACAGGGATAAAATATCGACGATGAACTTTTAAATTCATATATAGAAGATAGTAGTTTGCATTCTCTACTTGACTCTTCTAATAAATTGTTGTTTCCGCTGCAGTTGTTGATTTAAAACTGGTTGTCTATTGTATTCTATTAGATTTTTCCCTGTTAAAGACTAACGATAATTTGTTGTATATTATCTTAGTCATAATATTCTTTACTGGGCTAGTTGAGCTCACCTTTTTCCTTTTTGTTCTATTTTTCTTCTCAGGAGGCGAGAATGTAGCGAGTACTAGTCGGGGTATGGAACGAAGGTTCTAGAGAGAGTTGTTTAGTAGTCCTCACTATTTTTGTAAAATAATGTATCAATAATTATGATGGGGATTTATTTACGTGTGGATATTGTCTAGATGACAATATCTGTATTTAAACTCACAGTTTATATGTTGTAATAATAAAGTTGTAGTTATTTTTGTACCATGTATTTGGCGACTCAGAATGGGTTGGATGGAATGGACCTATTTTGGGAGCGTCACTCAAGAATAATAATTATGTATTAAAAATAATTTGGACAGAAAAGAAATTAATTTTTTTTTATCATGAATAGTACCCTGGGTGAATAGTACCTGAGTGAATAGTATCCCATGAATAGTATTTCATAAATAGTACCCGAGTGAATAGTATTTCGACATGAAAAGATTAAAATTTAACAAGAATGTTTAGAAAAATATTTCTGTGAAACGATACTAGATGAAGCGCGAATTTTAAGGATATTCTACTAATTTCAAGGATATAGTACTTATTTTAAGAAGTATAGAAGCAATGCGTATCAACAAAAGTGTAGAAGTAGGAATATAAAATGAAATAACATTACTTACATACTACAGAGTATGGAAGAAAATATTATTTCTTACGAATATTGAACAAAAATAATATCTCTTACCTTAAAAGGAGAGTATTTCTAATGGTATAGCGATGATATTTTTGAAGAAAACTTGTACTATTTTCTACATTCAAAGCTTACTTAAACTCAAAAGAAATACGCTTAATATTATAGAAGAAGAATTTTCTGATTCTGGTGTGATTTTCAATTCTAAACTAAACATCCTATTTATAGAAGAATGGCAGGACACTATTCATTATTATGCAATACTATGCAATAAAATATTCTAATAAAATAAAAGTTTTATATAAAATATAATATATTCTATTTATAATCTAATAAAATGAATTACTTTATATATAATATAAAAAGTATTATGTTTTATAGAAAAAGTTTTTTGTTTTATTATAATTATAATAATAAAAAAACAAAAATTGAGATAATTTTCTACCGACGATTTTAAAAATTGAGTAAGTGGGGGTCCATGTAATAAGCCAAACTTACAACAAGTACTTCATAAAACCCCCTCCATTTATCACAATTCACTTGGCTTCACTAAACACATTTTTAATAAATTTATTCATCATTAATATTATAACTTACAATATTAACAACCAGATCATTCCCAGGAAATTGGGGGCTTTTCGATAAGGAACTTCTCCTTATTGGCGCGCAATTAGATGACTAAACCCCTTTTCTCGACAAAACTTTCTAGACATTGTCAATAATGCAAATAACAATATGAATAACTTTGTCGTCTCAATTATTGATTTAATAATATAAAATATTGTGGAGAGGATACTGTGAAAATAATTGAATCAATAATATGATATATATTATGCAGCAGCTACTGTTGCAATAATTGAGTATAACTGATTGACTTCTTACGTAAGCATCAATAATCAGAGATATTGTGCAATGCTGTGTGCTACTGTGCAACCACGCGTATTACTGTACTTTTATCACCCGATATTTCAATAGTTGAACGGTAAAAGTTTTGCCATTATTTTATAAAAAGTTATTTCTGTCGCTTTTTAAATCTGACAGTAATTCTGTTGTGGGGTCCACCAATGATTGTGTCGTCGTACGAATATTCCCTAATAAAACGAATATTCCCCGACCAAACAAATATTTTATGACAACTTGCTTACTTTGTAAAATTTGTAAATATTTCCCATAACTATAACATTATATCAAATCCGCACCTTATTACTGAAAATGATATTTAGATAAAATTAAATCTTTATTCATAAAAGTTGGTGTCTTACACAAAGTATTTGAGATATTTTAAAATTAATTCAAAATTGATTTGGTTCGTTTATTTGTAAGAATTACATTTGTAATATATTATTATTGGTACTAGTGAGCTTTTGATTGAATAATATAACAACTCATTTAAAAGTTTCTAATTAATTGTTCATCATTTTTTAGTGTATAAACACGTTTAAATTATATTTTATAATATATTATTATTGGTAAGGGTATAATAGTCCAAACGATATTTTTTTATTCAATCCTTTAATTAATCTTGAAAAAAACAAACATAATATGTGATTATTTTAAGTTATCACGTGAATAATTTCATAAAAAATAAACACGTGGTTAAGATTATTTAATCCTAAAATTAATAGTATTGAGATTATAATCTCATGAACTATAATTCCGAAATTATAATACTTGTAAACAACACATAGTCTAATAATAACAAATGTCACTAAAAGTTCAAATTGTAATTAAAGGATTAGAATTCCCTAAATTGTACATATCCTATAATTTCTCTTAATACATATTTAGCGACATTAATACTACATTTTATTACACAATAAAATTTGTCGCTATCGATTAGCAACAAAATAAATTTGTTACAAATAATTACGACATTGATATTGTAGCTAAATTGTAACAAGTTGGATCAAATCTCGAGTCCGAAACAAATCTCAAATTTGAATCGAATCAAATTCATCCAAATAAGGTTTTTAACTAATAGCCAATAATATATTATTAAATCATCTTAGCCCATTCACCCAAAAAGTCATGACAAAAGTTACTATTATTATAAACTTAATTTCTTATATACAAACAAACTTTTATCACATGTTTCGATGTAAGACATGTATATTACATAAATATTATTCCCTCCGTCCTTATTACTATTTTGGATAATCTCAGGTTAAATGTCTACTTTCTTTTAATAACTAAATTTTTATACAATTTTTCCTATTACCATTAGCATTAAATATTTAATATTTTTCTTATTATAATTCTCTCTCCATATTTAATAAGTGTAATTAATTTTGTGGTGAAAATATTTTAAATTATAAAGCTATAAAGTAACTTTCTCACCTATATTAGAAATTATTAATAACATATTATTATAGATAATTTTATCATTTTATTTTTTTTCTTAATATGCGTGAAAAAATTATTATAACTTTTATTTTGAGATGGAGATAGTATATTTTTTATTGCTAGATGTGAACGGGGAGAAATTAAAATATAAGTATAATCACATGAATCCTAATCCATTAAAACGTGTGTCAAATTGTAGTTATATTTAGTCTGACAATATATTTTTTGTTCTAATATTTTCAACAAAGTAAAATATCTCAAAAAAACAAAAAAACTTAAAGATCGAGTGCAATACCGTGCCATGCACGTGGACGACTGTGCGCGCAATTAATATATATATATATATATATATATATGGGCTATATATATATATATATATATATATATATATATATATATATATGGGCTATATGTATATACACAGCTGTTTATTACACAGTAAGGCTTTGGCGACAGATTTTTTGGGCTATAGCGACGGTAAACTGTCGCCATAGCCCAGAATAGCTATGATGACAGGTGAAATCGTCGCTATAGCCCAAAAAACCGTCGTAATAACCTACTGTGTAATACACAGCTGTGTACATACATTTTTCCTTATATATATATATATATATATATATATAATATTTTCTTGGGGCCCTGAAAGAAGTTTGGCTTTAATTGATGGATTGACCCCACGTACTCATGTAGCATGTGAATTAGACAGCTTCTTCTTAAAGTCGTGTGAACTTTTGTTTTATATATTTGTTACAAAGGTAATGGACAACCTTTACAGCTAAACTTCGCAACAAAATATTCTTCATAATTGAATAGTAGAATAATTTTAGAGAATTGATATTTTTATAAGAAAATTGGATATTTTTATAAGGTTTTATTTATATAAATGTGGGTCCTGTTTATTATTTATGTTAGAAGAGTTTTATAGAAATATTAATTTTTCTTATAAAAATATCAATTTTCTAATTTTAAAAAAAAATTGAAACCACCAAATCTAAATTTAAAATTCAAAATTCAAAATTCAAAATTTAAAATTCAAAAACTTTTTATAATTGATTTAATTTGTCCAATTAATGGCCACGCATGTGCATACGCAAGTGGGGACTGAGGAGATATTTTTTATTTAGCCTAGCAATTAATGTGAACAAGTTTATATATATATATAGAGAGAGAGAGAGGGAGATGCTAACTCATCATTTAAGTTATTTTTAGCCAATAGATGAAAGGATTAGAATGCTTTGTTGCTTATGATATTTGTTCTACTTATAAATTCTCTCACACTCAGAATCCTCTCATCTTTCTTGATCCTCCGCCTGACAATTTTTCTACTACTCAAAACCCCATCTCTTGATTCTATGTGATAAAAGAAGATTTTTTGTTTTCTGTTGTTGTTTTCTGTTGTTGTGATTCTGAATCGTCTGGCCTTCGCTTCCACCTCCAATTGATCCACTCTTCTCGCTGCTTTGACCCAGGCATCCTCAAATCGGATCCTGTCAGCTATCTCCAAGTCTAGCCTCAAGTGCAGTGCCTGATGCTCGATAGTCAATATTGCAAATTTATTCTTCTCCTGCTCTAATCTGACTTTCATCACTTCCAGATCGTGATGAACCTGGTATGCTAATTCTTTATACTGCGTCTCCATAAACTGATGTGTCGCATTTTCTTCCTCCAGTTGGGAAATTTTGTTTCCCAAGGCTACATTCTCCTCAACCAAATCTGCCACCATCAAAACCTCATCATGGTCCTCACTCTCGATGTGCTCCTCAATAGAATTCCCCTGCTCCTGCTCCTGCTCCTGCTCCTGCTCCTGCTCCTGCTCAACAGTATGACTATCTTGCTTCTCTTCTGACATCCTGACACCACAAACAATAAATAGCATCAGTACTACAATAAAATATATTCATTGATAGAATGAAAAGATATTTTATTAAGTACAATCTATACTAGATGAATCTCCATAATCCATCTCTAGCATATATACTCTATACGAGTTTTCTCCTAAGGTTATAACCTAAGTTTCACATCCTAATATTTATAACCTACGGCTTTGATACCAACCTGTGACGCCCCCAAATCCGGGTTTTCAAACCTCGAGTTTGGTACTCACGATTCATCATCATCATAAACATTCTATAAACTATTGCGAAATAATAAACATACATTGTTCATTATAATCAAGTCTTATACAATATCCCAAGGTCTATTAACCTTAACTTATACATACCTTACTTAAGTTACATAAAGTAACACAAAAGGTTTACATCATCATTAAACATATTATATCATGGTACTTAAACATTTACACTATTTATTCATGGATCTTTCCCTTGCCTTTGTCCTTCTTACTTGAACTCTCTGGCTTAGCTGAAATAATTGTCATGATATAACAAGGGTAAGCAACTAATTTGCTTAGCAAGTTTAAATACAAAGAAGATATATCATGATTAACAAGAAATTTATCTTTCCATGTTCAACAATGAAAGTTAATTGTGAAAGAACATGAGTTAAGTCTTGATAATTGAATATTCGAATAATTGAATAACATATGCTGAGTGGTCATAATGACCATTAACAAATGCTAAGGTTGTCAGTACTTAAACTGGTCCTTTTAATAAGTTTGGTAATCAAGGGGATCAGCCTTTCATACCCGGTGTATTATGCATAAACACTTAATGTACGAGCAATAATTGTTTTTCAATAATGCTTTAATCAAATTGTTCTTTTTCTCAGTCTGGAGTCCTTACCAAGTCAATTGGTGAAGAACAACTTTTAACAACATATTTGATTTAACAAATTTAAACATACTTGATCTAGCTGATACAATGAGCATAGATCCATACCTTAAACAGTTCATGAATAAAAGAACTTTAACAAATTCATAGTTCAATAATAATAGAACATGAATTTAATTGCACCAAGTGCGAGTATTAATAATCATTATAGATGTGAATAACCAACAATAATTATTCACTAACATGCTTTGAAAATAATAACTCAAGTTTGAGTTAGAGAACTTGCCTGATCGATGAGCTACAGCTAACTAGCTTTAATTAAAACTCTTTGAACGACCTAGCATTAGCAATGGTGATCTATTAATTAGTACTGCATATAATTGTATGTCTATACGCTTACTGGTGCTATTATCTAGCAATTAATTTAATCTCGAGGAACACATAATATAATATACTATCATTAGTCCATAAGATATTTCATAAATCTTAGGTTAATGATTTAATTAATTTACAATATTTTTCTTAAGTAATAAATACTTATTAGCTCTTTAAACAAATTGTTTAATTAATAAGTTACTTAAATTCTCTTTATTTATTAACTCTATCTTCATTTAATTTACTATTTAATATTTGTTAAATAGTAATTAATTAGTTATCTTTAGTTATTATTTAATAATAAATAATAGCTAATTATATCTATTTTTTTAATTAAATAATAAATAATTAAATTGTTAATATTATTTGTCTTTAATTATTATTTAATAATAACTAAATAATAATTAATTAATTTATTTACTTCATTAATCTTTAATTATTCATTACTATTAATAAATGAATAATTAATTAACATTTGTCCTTATTTAGTAAATAATAATTATTTATTTATTTATTCTTAATTCACTTCAAAAATCTTTAATTAATCCTTCTTGTTAATCTAAGAATAATTAATTATCACTGGTTCTTATTTATTATTTATTATTAATTAAATAATAAATAATAATTAATAAATTTAATATTAATGTAATTAAGTAATTATATTATGGTAACATAATCTCACTTAAATATTCTTTAATCATTATTTAATATTAATTAAATAATAATTAATCGATAGATTAACTCTATTTATTATTAATTTGAATTAAATAATCAATAGTTAGTTTATTACCACTAACTCTACTTAATTATTACTTAATTAATAATTAAGTAGTTAATTACACATAAATTATATGTAATTAGCTTAATAATCATTTAGTGGTACTAATAATTATTAATTAGTAAGTTTTAAATGATTTAAATGGGTTTAAACTATTAATTACTTAATAATTACAAAACTGTCCAGAAAATTTTGGAATTAAATATTTTAATATTCTTCACAATTTTAGAAAAATATTGGTCCTGAACTCACTACCAGAACCGAGCGGAAACATGGTAAACCGGTCGCCGGAAAGTTGATCCGGTTCGCCGGAAAACTGAACCGGCAGTGTATAAACATATATTTTCTCTAATTTTTCCAGATTTGGGGTCCTTTACTAAAACTTTCATAAAATGAAATCTACAACTCTGATTTAGGTCCAGTCGGTCTCGTTGGATTCGTATCTTCCTGAACTACAATTTTCATTTATCAAACATCAAATTTGGACATGTTTCAGTTACCAAAAATGGCCAGAAACCGGACTGTTCTGCACAGTCCTTCATCAGTGAGGTGTTTTTAGAAAAAAAATCATATCTTGCTCATTTAAAAACATTTTTGCATGCTACAAAAGTGATTTTGTCCTTAACTTACATATCTAGCATAACAAGAAAGAAAATCACAAAAACTATTAGTAGGTTTCAAAATAAAAATCTTCAAAGTGAAGTTTTCCGGTAAAACTCATTTTCATGCATTTTACTAAAATTTTCTACACAAACACATATCAATACACAAGTTAAATCCATTAAACTCTATATCCATCATTCTATCATGCTTCTATCCATTTAAAGCATTAACTCCATGTATCTAACATAAAATACACTAAACATGCAAGATTAGGGTTTTTCTTACATATTTGAACCTAGTTTATTTTCTTTCCTCTTGGATCAACTTTTAAACATCAAAAAGTGTAAGATCCAAACATGTTACACAAAAAAAATAAATCAAGAGTTTTGAAATCTCATGAACATAGGTTCTTTATTTTTATAAAATCAACAAAATACAAGAAATTAAAACTTGAGCTTCAATATTTTTTTTTACCTTGATCTTAATGCTACTCTTCTTATTTTGCCAAAGTATGTGATAATTTTAGGTGGCATCAAGAAAATTTCTTCCTTCTTTCCTTCAAGCTTCCCACGTTATTCTCTCTATTTCTTTCTCTCTTCTTTTTTTTTTCTTTGCTAGATGAATTGAAAAGTTTCCTTATAAAATTTGTGGGGGTATATATAGGCAATTAATACATATAGATATAACTTGTATATATCAATTCATCATCCAATAACTTGCTTGCCATGGATGAAAATATTAAGGGTCATTTACATAAGTATACAACAAATAGAAAGTAATTACAAGAAAAGTGCATCAACTAAATAATTACAAAAAGAGTGTAATTAAGACTCATATTACAAAAATAGTACAATTCACATTAATAAAGAAACCTAAAATCAAGGATAACTAATAATTCAAATTCAAATTCAAATCTTGTCTCTAACAACAATTTCAAATCCATATTTCAAAATTCAAATAAAAATGAGAAAATAAAAAATAAAAAATTATGAAGGAGCTAATGTTCATCATCGTCCTTTCTCGCCGCCACCGCTGCCGCCGCCACATCGCCGCCGCCACAAAAATTGACTAGTAACTGCATCACATTTAAAATAAAATTGGTAATCAAATACAACTGAATTGGTTACCTTGGTCTAAAAGTTTGACAACCAATTTCATGTTGGTAAATAAAAAATAGAACACTGCATATTTATACCAAGGTAACCAAAACTTTATACCAAGGTAACCAAACTTTTATACCAAGGTAATCAAACTTTTATACCAACATAATCAATCTACCTTCACACCTGCAGTATGAATTAGTTACCTTGATCTGAAAGTTTGGCAACCAACTGCACGAAGGTTTGGCTACCAACTGTATTACATGCAAAATAAATTGAAAACTTAATAAAACAGAATTAGTTACCTTGATATAAAGGTTTGGCTACCAACTGCATTATAAAAAAACTGCAGAAACAGAGCGACGATGGCAGAGGGAGGGGGTGGGGCGTGGGCGGTGGGAGGAGGAGGAGGGGGTGGCGGAGGGAGTGGGGAGGATGAGGAGGGAGGCGGAGGGAGGGGGGAGGAGGAGGAGGGAGGCGAAGGGAGGGGGAGGAGGGAGGGGGGAAGAGGAGGGGGTGGGGGTAGCGGATGGAGGGGGTGGGGGTAGCGGATGGAGGGGGAGGAGGAGGAGAGGGGCGGAGGGGGTGGCGGAGTGAGGGGGTGGGGCGTGGGCGGTGGGTGGAGAAAGGAGGCGGGGAAGAGGAAGGAGAGGGTGTGGGGCTGGGGCTGGGGCGGGAGGAGTAGTGGCGGGGGGCAGAGGCGGGAGGAGGGGAGGAGGGGAGGCTGGAGGAAGGGAGGAAGGGGAGGCGGAGGGTGGGGAGGGGTTGGACAGGAGGAGGAGGAGGAGGCGGCGGAGGGAGGGAGGGAGGAGAAGAAGAAGAAGGGAAACATAAATGGAGTGGGAGAAAATCGTGGGAGAGATGGGGAGAAAATTGTGGGAGAGATGGTTGAGAATTAAAACACATCTCATAATTAAAGGAATCATAAATATGTACTAATAATGAAAATAAAATTTTAAAGATATTAATTATGTAAATATTTAATGAGGGCACTTTTCTTGTAATTATATTTTTAAATGTACTATAAAATGTAATTGTTCCAAATATTAATTACCCTAAAAAGGCTAATGGGCTAAAATTAGGTGGTTTGATAACCAACTTTTGACTAACTAAAATGTTAGATAAATGAAATGAACCATGTGCTATTTTGCTCCTTGCATGGCCGGACCTCTCTACTATCTTGGCCAATTTTATTTGTTGTTTTGTTTGTTTAATAACCATCTAGAAGATTCATACAAATTGGGTCATAACTTGGGCCAATTGTTTTATTGTTCGGGCTCTCCAATTAAATTGCTTGGGCTATGTAAAATAAATAGCATGATCCAATAGATAAATTTTATTATATCCTAATCATTTAATTAGGATTTTCATTCCACTCATTTTGAAATTTAAATAATTATTTGTGTACATTCCATTTTTTTATAACCTAATTAAACTTACTTTAATTAGGTTTAAATTGAATAACAAATTGAGATAATCATATCAATCTCTTATGTGAGTATAATATTAAATACTATTATTCTTCAATGCCAACTCTTGGGTTATTTACTTACCATACCTAATGTATAATTAGGTTATACAACTTTTTCGATTAATACTCTTATATTAATCATACACACATATATATTTATTTAACCATAAACATCTTCCACATAAATAATAACATAATCATTCACTTTGTCACAAAGTTTTCAATATCATTAATATTTAATTAATATATTTAATTACTGCGTGACTTAAGATTCTTGGTTATTAAAGAAACTATTTTGAATATTTCATTCTATAAACCACAAGAACGGTTCAGATTTCATCTTAATTCTTCCAACTTAATCTAAAGGCTCACATTTCATCTCACACTAAAAATTCCCGCCCAAATCAAATAACAATAATAATAACAATAATGATAATAATTATAATATTTATAATTATAATTATAATAATAGTAGTAGTAATAATAATAATAATAATAAAAATATTATTAATATTAATATTAATTATAATTATTATAATAGTACTAATAATAATTTATATAATAAAACAGAACCCATTTTAAATCTTTCATTTGACAAAGCACAAGGACGATTCAGATTAATTCTAACTTAATTTTTTCAACTTAATCTAAAGGCTCATATTTCTTCCCGCCCAAATCAAATTCACTCATACACCATACTCTCTCTCATGTTTACACACAAAATCTTTATCTCTCCACTCTTCTTCACACACAAACAAATAATAATAATAATAATAATTATTATTATTATTATTATTATTATTATTATTATTATAATAGTACTACTACTACTAATAATAATAATAATAATAATAATAATAAATAATTATAATATCTATATAATAAAATAGAAACTATTTTGAATATTTCATTTGATAAATCACAAGAACGGTTCAGATTTCATCTCAATTCTTCCAACTTAATCTAAAGGCTCACATTTCATCTCGCATTAAAAATTCCCGCCCAAATTAAATAACAATAATAATAACAATAATGATAATAATTATAATATTTATAATAATAGTAGTAGTACTAGTAGTAATAATAATATTAATATTAATATTAATATTAATATTAATATTAATATTAATATTAATATTAATATTAATATTAATATTAATATTAATATTAATATTAATATTAATATTAATATTAATATTAATACTATTAATAATAATTATTATAATTATTATAATAGTACTAATAATAATAAATCTATATAATAAAACAGAACCCATTTAACAAAGCAAAAGGACGGTTCAGATTCATTCTAACTTAATTCTTTTAACTTAATCTAAAAACTCATATTTCTTCTTCCCGACCTAATCAAATTCACCCATACACAATACTCTCTCTCATGTTCACACACAAAATCTTTCTCTATCCTCTCTTCTTCACACACACAAACAAATAATAATAATAATAATAATAATAGTACTAATAATAATAATAATAATAGTTATTATTATTATAATAGTACTAATAATAATAATAGTAATAATAATAATTATTATAATTATAATTATAATTGTAATAATAATAATAAATAATATTATAATAGTACTAATTATTATTATTATTATTATTATAATTATAATAAAAATAATTATAATATCTATATAATAAAATAGAAACTATTTTGAATATTTCATTTGACAAACTACAAGAACGGTTCAGATTTCATCTCAATTCTTCGAACTTAATCTAAAGGCTCACATTTCACATCACACTAAAAATTCCCGCCCAAATCAAATAAAAATAATAATAACAATAATTATAATAATTATTATTATTATAATAATAGTAGTAATAATAATTGTTATTATGGTGGAGTGGTGAATTATAAAATTTGTTATTGATGATTTTTAAGTTTTGTAAACAGGTTTAGATTTTTTTGGATATCTATTTTTAAAGAAAAATTAATTATTGTGGAGGTTTGGTGAATTATGATATTTGTTATATC
>CM035106.1:19654160-19692738 GCA_020205505.1 Panax japonicus
CTTCGGAACTTCAATAATTCATAATAAATAGCCTTTTATCAGAAAATTCAAATCTCGCGACTTTTTATAGAAAATTCAATTCTCTACAACTTTACAAAAGAAATTTTTTCCAAATTCCAAACAGAAATTGACCGAAATCCATAAAAGGACGATTTTACAGGCTATAATCAAATTTCAGTCAAGAAATGGAGTCCACCGACACACAAAACATGTGTTAAACAACTTTTGCAACAAAAATACTCTTCCTCCTCATATACTCATATATCCCACATTCATTGTAAAAATATCACCATTATTATATTATAATAATATAATAAAATATTATTTTATCAGAAAAGATAAAATATCAATTTTTAACAATTGTCACTTTAAATATTTTTTCCATCTATATCCACATAAAATCAATATTTTCCTCATCATATAAATCAATAATTAATTATTTATAAATAATATTACAGAATCACAATACTGGCAACCAGGCAATTCTCAAGAAAGAAGGGGCTTTCCAATAAGGATCTCTCCTTACTGGCGCACAATTAAGTGACCAAACCTCTCCTTAGACAGAACTTTCTAGACATTGCCAATAATGTTATCTAATAATATCATTCAGATAATATGAATTATTGCTCCAATAATAAAAAATACTGTGTAGTGACAATTATTGAAATAATAGTAATATAAAAAAATCAACGCAACAATTATTGAATCAATAAAATAAAATACTGAATAGTAATTACTGTAACAATTATTGAGTAGTGCCTTCTTACGTAAGAATCAATAATTGGTGAAATACCGTGTGCTACTGTGCAACAACGCGTATTATTGTGTTTTAACCACCGAGTATTCCAACAGTATTAACGGTAACAACTACGTCGTTATTTATAAACAACTTATACTTGTCCTTTTCTTCATCCAATCACTTTCTGTTATGGAGCCCACAAAAGACTGCGCCGTCGTACGAATATTCTCCGACAACAAGAATATTCCACGTCCAAACGAATATTCCCCAACAACAATGAATATTTTATTACCACCTGCTTATTTAAAATATTTGCGCATTTTACCCATAACTAGCCACATTAATCAAATCAACCCTTACTATTTCAAAATGATAAATAGAGAAAATTAAATTTTATTTATTAATAATTTGGGGTCTTACAACCTCCCCTCCTTATGAAATTTTGTCCTCGAAATTGACGTACGTACCTGGTGTTTCGAAAAGATGAGGATACCTCGCTTTAATTTTCGTTTCCAACTCCCAGGTCATTTCCTCAATAGCATGGTTCTTCCACAAAACTTTAACTTATGGTATGACCTTTGTGTGTAGGACATGCTCTTTCCTATCCAAGATCTTGACAGGTACCTCCTCGTACGTTAAGTTTTTGACTATCTCGTCCGGTTCTAACTCAATAATGTGGTTCGGGTCATCCACATATTTACGTAACATCAATACGCGAAAAACGTTATGAACATGCGTCATACTTGGCGATAAAATGAGTCTATAGGCCACAGTTCCTATTCGATTGAGGATTTCAAATGGACTAATAAATCGAAGGTTTGAGATTTCCTCACATCGCCAATTCTCGCTTTTGGAATAACGACTTCTTGCGTCTTCTTCTTTATATTCATCAACTCCAGGTCTGTAGCTTGAGCAACTTTAAATTTATAGATTAAAGTCGATTCTAATCGTATATTCGTTATCTTCACGCAGGTTCTTGAAATCTTTAACTCTATCTCCATCTTCTATAAGTCATACGAAATGGGTCTTTGTGTTAACAATATCGCCCTCATAAATGCATACGATTTTCTACTCAACACGTCAGGTACCACATTTGTTTTTTTTTATTTTCAGGATGGTATTGTCAGAACATGTGCCGAAATGAGTCTCCTCTTGATTTCTTCGAAGCTCTTCCCATATTCCTTACTCCATTCGAATTTTGTATCTCTACGAGTCAACTGCGTTAATGGAATAGCGATTCGAGAATATCCTTCAACGAATCTCCGATAATAACTAACTAAGCCTAGAAAGCTACGTATTTCGATTACTGACTTAGGTTGCTCTCAAATATGACTCATATCCCAATCTTGGATAGCACGTCACAATGACACCTATCAGTTTACTACCACACAAATATGGTGTCCCCTACAGAGAGTCTGGCTTCGGTGTATTCCACAAAGGAAGTCACCAGATAAAGGCTCGGGTACAAACTTCTACAGTTGAATTTTTAACTCTTGAAGTTCAATAGGAGCCATGAGATTTTAGAAATGGGTTCTGTACCGGGTTCAAAGTCGATACAAAATTCAATATCACACTTTGGGAGTAAGCCAAGAAATTCTTCAGGAAATACATCAGAAAATTTAATAACAATAGAAATATCATTCAAATCTGACGTATTTTTGTTTAAGTCCATAACATGGGCTAAGTAAACTTGACATCCGTTTTTCAATAAACGAATGACTTTATGGCTTGATATGAAAGTGTTTGACTTAAATGGTTTGGTTGCTTGAATTCGAATAACAGGTTGGTTAGGAATATGAAAACTAACAACCTTACGAAAGTAATCAATTTTGGCATGATGAGTAGTTAATCAATCAATCCCCAAATCACATCAGCAGCAAGTATCTTTAAAGAAATAAGGTCAACATGTAATGTGATGGTGCCAATTTTGATCAAACAAGATTTATAAACAGTGGATGTGATGAAAGTTTCTCCTAACGTAGTTTCCACAGATAGGTCAAAGTCTAATTTCTCCGGAGTCAAGTTTAAACGTTGAGTATAAGCAGGAGAGATAAATGAATGGGTAGAACCTGTATCTAATAAGGTATAAACTTCGTAAGAATTTATAATTAACTAATCCGTGCTAACTTCATTCGGGTACCTCGCATTCTGACCAGTCACGAAAAACGCTCTTCTAGGAACCGTTGACTTTGACTTTTCTGGGACAACCTTTTGAGTCACCATCCCCACTGGGCTTGGTTTCGCTACCGTACAATCTCGAGCGATATGTCCCTCCTTTCCACAATTATAGCATACCTTGAACTGTTGTGGACAGTTTGGGCTGATGTGTCCCTCTTTTCTACATTTATAGCATACGACCGGTGGTCATTCTCCTCCCTTAAAACCAGTTGCTACTGGTGCTGACGTCTTCGCAGTGTCATTGTTGAATCTCCTCTTTTTAAAATCTCCTCCCGACTCGCTTCTTCTATTTTCATGGCCACGAGTACCACCAGAGTGGTTTTCGCTCTTGTCCGTATTTTTCTTTCTCCGCTGGTTATCGTTGTTCTGATGACTGCTGTCACTGGTATGATCCTGGTTGCGGTCTCTTGGTTGAACATACTCGCTATCTCGCTCTAATAATTGAGCCCTATTGACAACATCTGAATATAAAGAAAATTTATGAGAGATAAGATATTGTCGAATCTCGGGTTTTAAACCTCTCAGAAACATCCTCATCATTCGTTCCTCATTTTCTACCAAATGAGGTGCAAACCTGGATAACTCTGCGAACTTCGCCTCGTATTGGGACACCGTCATGTTGTTTTGTTATAGTCTAATAAACTCTACCTCTTTTATATGGCGAATACTTTCAAGAAAGTATTTTTCGTTGAAAATTTTCTGAAACGTTTCCCAAGACATGCGGAGTGCGGCAAGCAGGGTATATTTCATAGACTCCCACCAGTAATCTACCTCGCCACAGAACATAAAGGTGGCGAATGGAACCTTCTGTTCCTCCGTGCATCCCAAGACATCGAATATCTTGGTAATTTGCTTGACCCACGTTTCCGCCATGATTGGATCCGACTTTCCATTAAATTCTGGTGGTCCCAACTCTTTGAATTGCTTAGTTGTGACAAGCCGCGCATTGCTAGCATTTCCACCCGTATTTTGTGCACGAATCTCCCTTGTCTGGTTTTGCATGAACTGCAAAATGCTCCGAAACATCCCGTCGTTCATCGCCTGCTCAGTGGTATTTTTTACAGGAGGAATATTGCCTTCCGGTTGAACGTTCCCCTGGGTGGTGATTAAAGGTGTTTCCACGGTCTTATTAACTCCACCGTTAATTTTCTCAGCTGCCATTCTTAAATACTGCCATAAGACAAGGGTTAATTAAACATATTAACCATATAGCTCGACTGAACAACAAATAAGCTTAGGTATGACATACTAGCGAATGATTACTCGTCTCTCCCCTCCTAGTACTATTCCCCGATCTCCACCAGAGACCATATCCCTAAGCTCTGATACCAACTGTGACGCCCCCAAAATAGGTATACAACACCCATTCTGGGTCGCCAAATACATGGTACAGAAACAACTACAACTTTATTAATACAACATAAAAACTGTGAGTTTAAATATAAATATTGTCATCTAGACAATATCCATACTCAAATAAGTCCTCATTACAATTATTAATAAACTATTTTACAGAATAGTGAGGACTACTAGAACAACTTCTAGAACCATCATTCCACACCCCGACTAGTACTCGCTACATTCTCGCCTCCTGAGAAGAAAAATGGAACAACAAGGAAAAGGGTGAGCTCAACTAGCCCAATAAAGAATATTATGACTAAGATAATATAGAAAAAATTATCGTTAGTCCTCAACAGGGAAAAATCTAATAGAATACAATAGACAACCAATTTTAAATCAATCTTCGCAGCGAAAATAATAATTCATTAGAAGAGTTAAGTAGAGAATGCAAACTACTATCTTCTATATATGAATTTAAAAGTTCATCGTCGATATTTTATCCCTGTAACATCAATCAATATATATCTGGAATCAAATATTCATCTTTGCACTACAGGCCCAAGATATTCTTCAGTTGGTCATGTTCATCTAAACACCTGTTCATCTTTGCACTACGGGCCAAAGATATTAATCAGTCGGTCATGTTCATCTCAACACCTGTTCATTTTTACACTACGGGCCAAAGATATTCATCAAGAAATCATTCATCTTTGCACTACGGGCCAAAGATATTCAGTTATATCATCATTTAGGATTGAGGATGATGAAAAATATTTTAAAGAAAACGAATCTAGTGAAACAAAAGAACAAGTATTAAGGATTCGTACTTTAAATAATCCAAGTTCAAAAATACTTCATAAATAACCAGATTGGAGTAAAATTCAAGAATGAAGTTCAAAACATAGATTCAATCAAAGATAGGAATCATAACAGACAATCTTAGACACAAAAAAGAAAATTTAATTTTTCTGTGAATAGTGTCGTATTCGTGAATAGTGCCGTACACGTGAATAGTAACTTCGACCTCAAAAGATAGAAATTTCACAAAAAAACATCATCACGCTTTATGAATAGTACTCATGAATAGTAACTCCTGAATAGTAACCCATGAATAGTAACTCGTGAATAGTAACTCGTGAATAGTAACTCATGAATAGTAACCCTGACATGAAAAAGTTCCAAATTTGATAAAAAGTTTCAACCAATATTTCGGCATAATGATATTGAAGAAATAATATCACTACGAAGAAATAACATCCCTTACCTCAGAAAGAATAGTACTTCTGACTGGAATATTGGATATAGTGCTGAAAGAACTTGCACCGTATAGCAATACTCAAAGTACTAAAATACTCACAAATGTGCTCGATATTATAGAGAGAGAAAGAGAGAGAAATCTTTAGTTTCTGGTGTGATTTTCAATTCTAACTTAAGCACCCTATTTATAGGAAATTGCTTAGAACACCAAAGCAGAAAATTGAATATAATAGTATTATATATAAAATAAATTCCTACGCCCACTTTGAAATCTGATTTCAGCCATCCAGCACATGTTAAAATGTCCACAAACATTTACAAAACATTTTTCTTTTAAAACATAAATAAAACTTTCAAAAATCAATTATTTTGGAACTTCGGAACTTCAATAATTCATAATAAATAGCCTTTTATCAAAAAATTCAAATCTCGCAACTTTTTATAGAAAATTCAATTCTCTACAACTTTACAGAAGAAATTTTTTCCAAATTCCAAACAAAAATTGACCGAAATCCATAAACGGACGATTTTACAGGCTATAATCAAATTTCAGTCAAGAAATGGAGTCCACCGACACACAAAACATGTGTTAAACAACTTTTGCAACAAAAATACTCTTCCTCCTCATATACTCATATATCCCACATTCATTGTAAAAATATCACAATTATTATATTATAATAATATAATAAAATATTATTTTATCAGAAAAAGATAAAATATCAATTTTTAACAATTTTCACTTTAAAATTTTTTTCCATCTATATCCACATAAAATCAATATTTTCCTCATCATATAAATCAATAATTAATTATTCATAAATAATATTACAGAATCATAGTACTGGCAACCAGGCAGTTTTCAGGAAAGAGGAGGCTTTCCAATAAGGATCTCTCCTCACTAGCGCGCAATTAGGTGACCAAATCTCTCCTTAGACAGAACTTTCTAGACATTGCCAATAATGTTATCTAATAATATTATTCAGATAATATGAATTATTGCTCCAATAATGAAAAATACTGTGTAGTGACAATTATTGAAATAACAGTAATATAAAAAATCAACGCAGCAATTATTGAATCAATAAAATAAAATACTGAACAGTAATTACTGTAATAATTATTGAGTAGTGCCTTCTTACGTAAGAATCAATAATTGGTGAAATACTGTGTGCTACTGTGCAACAACGCGTATTACTGTGTTTTAACCACCGGGTATTCCAACAGTATTAACGGTAACAACTACGCCGTTATTTATAAACAACTTATACTTGTCGTTTTATTCATCCAATTGCTTTCCGTTATGGGGCCCACAAAAGACTGCGCCGTCGTACGAATATTCCCCGACAGCAAGAATATTCCACGTCCAAATGAATATTCCCCGACAACAATGAATATTTTATAACCACCTGCTTATTTAAAATATTTGTGCATTTTACCCATAGCTAACCACATTAATCAAATCAATCCTTACTATTTCAAAATGATAAATAGAAGAAATTAAATTTCATTTATTAATAATTTGGGGTCTTACAGAAAAGCTAGAAAGTCACTCTCTCACCTACATTGAAAAAAATTATTGACATATTATTATGGACAATTTTTGTCATTTTATTCCTCTTTTTAATATGCGTGAAAAGTCCACCAAAATTTTTATCCTGAGACGGAGGGAGTAGTTAGTTTCTTCCACATATAGTAACACTTCCAAGTTCACCGATTTTTTCACTACTCTTTATAAATACTAGAGGCCTGGTTAGAGAATTCAATATAGGTTTATTTATCTTTATCCCTACTTTATAATATTATTGGGTCATTTTGTATGATAGAAATTTAATTTTTTTCATTATGTACCCAACATGTTTCTTATATTAATTTCTTAAATAATGATATTTAAAATTTAAAACTTAAAATTTAAAAGTTTCAACAATCATATTTTGTCCGTTTTAATTATTTGACCTTTGTATTGGCTTCGTGCGTTAGAGCTTGTGATAGATGTAATATACTACAACCTTTTATTTTTAATTATAATGTGACGCCCCCAAAATTGGTATACATCACTCATCTTGAGTCGCCAAATACATGATACAAAATTTAAATACAACTTAATAATACAGCTATCGTGTAAAATACGACAAAACATAAACTGAGAGTTTAAACAGGAATATTACCTTCTAGACAATATCCACTCCCAAATAGAGTCCTTATTAACATTTATTGACACACTATTTTATAGAATAGTGAGGGCTACTAATGCTATCATCTGTACCATCACTTCGTTCTCCGACTAGTCTCTGCTACGTTCTTATTTTCTGAAGAGAACAATGAAAGCAAATGGTGTGCTCAACTAGCCCAGTAAGAAATATTATGACTAAGATAATACAGAATAAATTATCATTAGCCTTCAACAATGTTAAATTGATAAAATACAATAGACATTGTAAGACCCCGAATTTTATGAAATAAAAGTATTCAATTTTTCCTATAATTACTATTCAGTAAATGATTAAATTGATTTCAATATCATTATACCGGAATATTGGTAAGATTTTTCTTGTGAAATTCTTATTTTTTATGTCGGGGTTACTATTCACGAGTTACTATTCATAAGTTATTATTCATGAGTTACTATTCACGAAGCATGATAAATTTTTTTACGTAAGAAGGCACTACTCAATAATTGTTACAGTAATTAATGTTTAATATTTTATTTTATTGGTTCAATAATTGCTGCATTGATATTTTATATTATTGTTGTTTCAATAATTGTCACGACACAGTATTTTCCATTATCAGATCAATAATTCATATTATTTGAATAATATTATTAGATAGCATTATTGGCAATGTCTAGAAAGTTCTGTCAAGGAGAGGTTTGGTCACCTAATTGCGCGCTAGTAAGGAGAAATCCTTACCAGAAAGCCCCTTCTTTCCTGAGAACGGCCTGGTTGTCAGTATTGTGATCCTGTAATATTATTTGTGAATAATTAATTATTTATTTATATGATAAGAAAAATATTCATTTTATGTGGATATAGATGGAGAAAATTTTTAATATGACAATTACTGAAAATTAATATTTTATCTTTTTCTGATAAAATAATTCATTTTAATATAGTATTAGATTTTAATAATATAATAATGGTGATATTTTACAATGAATGTGTGATATATGAATAAATGAGGAGGAAGAGTATTTTTGTTACAAAAAATGTTTAACACATATTTTGTGTGTTGATGGACCCCATTTTTGACTGAAATTTGATTATAGCCTACAAAATCGTCCGTATGTGGATTTCGGTCAATTTTTGTTTTGAATTTTGAAATTTTTTGCATCTTTACCAACTAGATGTTTTCCACTCCTCAACGTGATTGCCTGACACTATTCATGGTTTCCCTTCGAATTTCTCTCGGTGTCACTCGGTAGAGTCCCTTGTGGCCTTTTATTCAATGTTAAGGCAATTTTACCCATCTGATTTTCTAAATTCTTTATGGCCATTGTTTGGTTTTTCATCGCTGCCTCATTATTTGTTATGTATTTTGACAACAACTCCTCTAAATCTGATTTTCTTTCTTGAAGTTGAGCCGGTTGTTGATGATTCTGAAAACCTGGGGAATATGTTGGTCGTAGAGCATGGTGCTGCTGATTATAACTCCACGAGAAATTTGGGTGATTCATATTCCCCTGGTTGTAAGTGTTTTGGTACATATTCTGTGGAACCCTGTTGTAGCTACCCATGAATTGCACAGATGTTGGGTTGATTGCGCATTGGTCTGTAGGATGGTTACCCACGCAAAATTCACACACAACCGCAACCTGTTGTACCTGTGCCCCTGTCATAGCATCCAACTTCTTGGAAAGTGCTGAGATTTATGCTTGTATTGCTGTTACACAATCTACTTCTAACACTCCAGCCGCCTTTGCTTGTGTCATTCTTGCTATGGGCCACTGGTAGTTGTTAGCTTCTATTGTCTCAATCAAATTGTAAGCCTCCTCATAACTCTTAGCCATGAATGCTCCACCCGACGTTGCATCAATACTGGTCTTGAGATTCCCATGTAGTCCATTATAAAAAGTATTCATTTGCAACTACTTAGGCAATCCATGGTGCGGGCACTTTTTGAGAAATTCCTTGTATCTCTCACATGCCTCATATAATGACTCCCCGTGTTTCTTCTCAAACATCGTTATCTCATTCCTCATTGTTGCAGTTTTCACCGGTGGGAAAAATTTGGCAAGGAATTTCTAAGCTAAATCTTCCCACGTAGTTATCGATCCCGGTGGTAGAGAGTGTAACCAACTCTTCGCCTTGTTTCGTAAGGTGAATGGGAACAAGCGAAGTCTCACCGCATCATCCGACACCCCGTTATACCTGAAGGTGTCACAAATTTCCAGAAAGCTGACTAGATGTTCGTTTGGATCGTCATTTTCCAATCCCCCAAACTGAACTGAATTCTGGATCATCTGAATCGTTCCAGGCTTGATTTCGAATGTGTTCGCAGCTATTGCAGGCCTGGTGATGCTCGGCTGCATTTCAGTCACCTTGGGTGTGGCGAAGTCCCTCAACGCTTTTTGATCTTCGGTTGCCATTACCTCTTCTTTTTTAGATTTTTCAAAGTCTTCCCTTGTTTCCTTGATCCACTTACTTAACCTCTGAAACCGTTTCTCAATGTCGTCCTCAAAAGGTAGCAACTCTGGATTCTTGGACCGAGTTTGCATAAACCACTTCAAAAACCTGAAATAAGAGGAACAAAACAAAAATAAAAATATTTAAGTAAAACTGAACTAATTAAACTGATATCGTAAAAATATTAAAATCTATACTAAATTTATCCCCGGCAACGAGTCGATTAACAATGCAGGAGGAGGTCAATCAAACTTCAATGCAAGACTTTGTAAACATGATGGCAAAAGCTATGCAGAATAGGACCCCAGCCGTAGAAAATCCGCTAAGAAATCAATTAACGAATTTTAAAGACTTCAAGGTGGTAGGACCACCAAAGTTTAAGGGAATGTTGGGTAAAATATATATACGCCCAACACGCAAGTATACGTGGTCAACAAGTAATATAATAGTGAGTAGAGTATCATTCCCACAGAGACAATTTAGTAAGAAATTTAACCTTACAATTATTAATTTTCTATTAATCCTAATTTTATTAAACTATCCAATTTAATGATTAAAATTATAGAAACTAAATTATTAATAAATATACTATCATAAAACAATCACGAATATCAAAACTGAAATTTCAAACAATTAATGGAGAATTAGACTTATGATTTCACCCTAAGCTTCACTCTGATTTCTACACCTTTATTCCAATTCAACTCACTATCCTAGTTTATTAATCAAGAACACGAATGTAGTACTAGCCACCTCTCGATGCACTAATACCGTATTAACTTAAATCCACAAAATAGATTGAAACAAGTTAAACACCTTAATCAACTAACTCATTATGTCTCTATGTGAATTATAATTAAAGAAGGTTTAAGGTTAAGTTCCATATCCGATTACATGCGATGTCAAGCATATCTCTACCTTAACATTCATCAAGATTCTGTTATTCACAAAAGTCATGAACACATGCTATATTAACTAAGTCTAGATTCGAATATCCTCTCTCGATTTCATACAAATCCAAAAAGAATTGTTGATCAGGCAATTCATAAATTCATGCTCAAATTAATATAGATAAACTGGAAATTAGTTTATTGAATTAAAAATCAAAGTTATAAAACCATCGTTTCACTTAAGGATCCATCATAAGCCTAACAAGTGAATTAGTTCATCATGAATGAAATAATAACTGAATAATTCAAAGATAACATCCGTTCAATTACAAATATAAGACTACGAAGAGGAATAATGAAAAACACCCTTCATGTAGCCTAAATCTGCAATGGACACGAAAATCTCTTCAAAGTCTCTCCCTCCAAAGCTTGCTATGAAAATCTGGAATTGATATCTGTAATATGCTTTGTGTGTTCTAATTTGTTGTTAGTTGAGCAATGGATATCCCCACAACAAGTCCTAGCCGAAATCCCATGTTAATTAGAGTCCATTTGCTATCCCAAGTCCTCAAATCCAACTTCCAGCAGAGTTTAATACACAACAGAACTATGACGCCCCCAAAATAGGTACAGATCACCCATCTTGAGTCACCAAATACATGGTATAAAATTCAAATACAACTTAATTATACAACAGTCGTGTAAAATACGACAAAACATATGCTGTGAGTTTTAATACAAATATTGTCATCTAGACAATATCCACACTCAATTGAGTCCTCATTACATTTATTATCACACTATTTAACAGAATAGTGAGGTCTACTAATGCTATTATCTGAACCGTCACTCCGTTCCCCGACTAGTCCCTGCTACGTTCTCATTTCCTGAAGAGAACAATGAAAGTAAAAGGGTGAGCTCAACTAGCCCAGTAAAAAATATTATGACTAAGATAATGCAGAATAAATTATCGTTAGCCTTCAACAGTGTTAAACTGATACAATATAACAAACATCAAGCTTAACTGCAGCGGAATAAGCAATCTATTAAAAGAGTCAAGTAGAGAATAAAATCTACTATCTTTTATGATTTAAAAGGTTTTTTCATCACTTTTATCGCTGGGACTCAGCTTCATAAATAATCCACATCCTCCCTGCACTACGACCAATGATATTCATTAGTATCACAACCACAAATTATCCATGCACTACGGGCCAAGGATATTCGTGTATTCATCAATGGTCATGATCATGCCAACAACCGTCCATCAATGTACTACAGGCCAATGAGGACTTTTACCACATCATTTATAACATTACGGTCATGATTACACCGAATAATCCCTGGTCATAATCATACCAAGTCCATCTATGCACTACAGGCCACAGATGACTTTCATAACAATATAAACATGAGGATGATGACAATGATATAAGAATTCAATAAAACAAGTTCAAGAATTAATTTATCCAGGAACTAATAACGTCCAAATTGTCAACATGATACTTCTTTGTAGAGTAAAATTCAAGAATGTTTAGAAAAATATTTCCATGAAAAAGATACTGGATGAAGCGCAAATATCAAGGATATTCCACTAATTTCATGGAGTATAGAAGTCAAAACTATAACCAACTGAGTATAATAAAGAATAGAATAACAAAAGAAATCACCATGTATGCGATAGACCGCACAAACAGGTTATTCCAACAGAATAATAAATAACGAAACCAGGTCATGCGTAAACGCACAGACAGGATGTTCCAACAGAATAATAAATAACGAAACCAGGTCAGGCGAAATTTGCAATGACAGGATGTTCCAACAGAATAATAAAGAATGGAATAATAGAAGAATTTCACCATGTATGCGGTACTTTTCATAGACAGGTTATTCCAACATAATGATAAAGAATGGAATAACAGAAGAATTTCACCAAGTATAGGGTAGATCACGTATACATGTTATTCCAACAGAATAATAAAGAATGGAATAGCAGAAGTTCTCTTCATAAATACAAAAGAAATAATACCCATTACCTTAGAAGAAACTGGATATAGGAAAAGAGAGGTAGTAGACTTCTCTTCTTATTTCTCTCTATAATTTTCTCTCTCTAGAGTTTCAGTGAATTCGTAAGAAATAATAAAGAATGAGCTTCTATTTATAGGAGAATGGAGAGGCACTGTGTAAGGATTTCTTCACGGATGCATTAGTTATTTCATTCACGGACGCTTATTTCATTCACGTATTCATTGATTCATTCACTGATTCATTAATCAAACAAAATAACAATAATATATATATATATATATATATATATATTATACTAATTACCCTTCATATACATTACCTTCCCCCACCCCATTTTCCTTTCATCCAATTCTTCCACACGTGGGCCCCACATGTGGGCCCCATTTTTATTATAAAGAATAATTTTTCTACCGATTATTTTGAAAAATGGGTAAATGGGAGTCCAAATAATATGCCAATACATACTATAAATACTATAAACATCACCTCAATATTTTTAACAATATTTATCATCATTATTATAATTCACAATATTAATAGACCAGGTCGTTCCCAGGAAAGAGGGGTCTTTCCGATAAGGATTTCTCTCTATTGGCGAGCAATTAGGTGACCAAACCTCTCATTGACAGAACTTCTAGACATCGTTAATATTGCAAATAATAATATTAATAACTTTGTCGTCTCAATTATTGATTTAATAATATATAAAATATCGACAATAATTGAATCAAATAGCATGAGATACTATGCAGCAATTACTGTAGCAATAATTGAATAAAATTGAGTGACTTCTCACATAAGCATCAATAATCAATACCGTGTGCTACTATGCAACCATGCGTATTACTGTACTTTTAACACCGGGTGTTTCAACAGTTAACGGTAAAACTTCCGCCGTTATTTTCATAAAAATATTTTTGTCGTTTTCTCAATCCGATAATAATTTCGTTGTGGGGGTCCACCAATGATTGTACCGTCGTGCGAATATTCCCTGTTAAAACGAATATTCCTGACCAATCGAATATAATATAACAACTTGCGTACTTTGTAAAATTTATAAATATTACCCACAACTATAACATTATATCAAATTCATTCCATAATATTATAAATGATATTTATAGAAAAATCATCTTTATTAAAAAAAATCGGGGTCTTACAACCTCCCCTTCTTATGAAATTTTGCCCTCAAAATTAGGTTACGTACCTGGTATGTCGAAGAGGTAAGGATACCTTGATTTCATTTCAAATTCTAACTCCCAGGTCATTTCCTCAACATCGTGGTTTCTCCACAAAACTTTGACTTAAGGTATAACCTTGGAGCGTAGAATATGTTCCTTCTTATCCAAGATTTAAATAGGAATATCTTCATACATTAAATCATCTGCTATTTCATCCGGTTTTAACTCAATAATGTGGTTCGGGTCTTCCACATATTTACGTAACATGGATATATGAAAAAAGTTATGAACACGAGACATACTTGGCGGTAAAGCGAGTCTATAGGCCACAGTTCCTACTCGATCGAGGATTAAAAATGGGCCAATGAATCGAGGATTGAGCTTTCCTCTCTTTCTA
Organism: Panax japonicus; assembly: GCA_020205505.1. Taxonomy (NCBI): domain Eukaryota; kingdom Viridiplantae; phylum Streptophyta; class Magnoliopsida; order Apiales; family Araliaceae; genus Panax; species Panax japonicus. Next base: position 19,668,797 of record CM035106.1, read on the forward strand.
AAGCTCATAACTCCTTTCCATAGAACAACACGTAACAGCACATGATCTCCAATATCGAATTCCACGTTCTTTCGATGAAGATCAGCGTAACTCTTTTGTCGATCTTGTGAGGTTTTTATATGGTGCCGGATCATTTGAATCTTTTCTGTAGTCATACATACTAATTCCGGTCCCAACAACGTTGCTTCACCCACCTCATTCCAGCATACTGGAGAACGACACTTTCTTCCATACAACGCTTCGAATGGAGCCATGCCAATACTTGTTTGATAATTGTTGTTGTAGGAAAACTCCACCAATGGTAAGAACTTGTCCCAACTTCCCTTAAAGTCAAGGACACAGAGTCTTAATAAATCTTCAAGAGTTTGAATAGTCCTCTCTAATTGTCCGTCCGTCTGAGGATGATATGCCGAACTAAATCATAAATTCGTGCCCATAGCTTTTTGCAAACTAACCCAAAATCGTGTAGTGAATCTTGGGTCTCGATCAGAAACTATGGATACTGGCATACCATGTAATCTTACAACCTCTTTTATGTACATACGAGCAAGACGTTCAAGTGTATAAGTATCTCGTACAGGTAAGAAATGAGTAGACTTGGTCAATATATCAACAATGACCCAAATTGCATCTATGCCTTGAGAAACCTTAGGGAAGACCAGTAACGAAATCTATGGTAATGTGCTCCCACTTCCATTCTGGAATTTTAAGTGGTTGCAATGGACCTTTTGGTACTTGATTCTCTACCTTGACTCATTGACAAGTTAAACACCTTGAGATAAACAGCGCTATCTCTCTTTTCATATTGCCCCACCAAAATGTATGTCAAAGATCATGATACATTTTGGTACTCCCAAGATGGATTGCAAATAGTGTGTTGTGCACCTCCATCATGATTTTATACTTTAACTCAGGATCGTGAGGAACACAAAGTCTGGAGTTGACTCGAAGTATTCCTTCTTCATCGATTCTTGTTTCCGGCATAACACCTTCTTGTATTTTCTTCCTCATATGCATCAGCTCCAGGTCTGTAGCTTGAGCAGCTTTAACTTTATCAATTAAAGTCGGTTCTACTTGTATATTTGCCATCATCACGTGGGTCCCTGGAGTCTTTATCTCTATCTCCATCCTTTGCAAGTCATACAAAATGGGCCTTTGTGTTGATAATATCGCACTCGTACCCGCATATGATCTTCAACTCAATGCGTCAGCTACTACGTTTGCTTTTCCAGGATGGTATTGGATGGTATGATCATAATCTTTCAACAGTTCAAGCCAACGTCGCAGTCGCATGTTGAGTTCCTTTTGAGTGAAAAAATATTTGAGGCTTTTATGATCCGTAAAGATCTCCACTTTCTCCCCATACAAGTAATGCCTCCAAATTTTAAGTGCGAAGACAACAGCTACCAACTCTAGATCATGAGTAGGATAATTTCTCTCATATTCTTTGAGTTGTCGAGAGGCATAGGCTATGACTTTCCCATGTTGCATGAGAACACATCCTAACCCTTTGCCTGAAGCATCACTGTAGATGACAAATCCCTCCGACCCAGATGGTATTATCAGAACAGGTGCTGAAATGAGTCTTCTCTTGAGTTCTTGAAAACTCTTCTCACATTCCTCATTCCAACTAAATTTTGTATCTTTCCGAGTCAACTGAGTTAAGGGAGTAGCGATTTGAGAAAACCCTTCTACGAATCTCCGATAATAACCAACTAAGCCGAGAAAGCTACGTACTTCGGTCACTAATTTTGGTTGCTCCCAGCTTTGAATAGCTTCAATCTTTGCTGGGTCAACAGATATTCCATGACTTGATACCACGTGCCCAAGGAATGCTACTTCCTCAGGCTAGAACTCGTATTTCTTCAACTTGGCATAAAGGTTATATTCACGAAGCTTTTGGAGTATCAGCCTCAAGTGTTGCTCATGATCTTCACAACTTTTGAAATAAATAAGGATGTCATCAATAAAGACGACCACAAAGTGATCCAAATATTCCTTGAATACTCGGTTCATCATATCCATGAAGGCAGCAGGAGCATTAGTCCATCCAAAAGACATGACTAGGAATTCATAATGCCCGTACCGAGTTCTGAAAGCCATTTTTGGAATGTCATCGGTTCTAATCTTAAATTGGTGATATCCGGAACGAAGATCAATCTTTGAAAAGAATTTGGCGCCTTGCAACTGGTCAAACAGGTCATCAATACGTGGCAATGGGTACCTATTTTTTGATGGCGACATGATTCAATTCCCGATAATCAATACAAAGTCGCATACTCCCATCTTTCTTCTTCACGAATAGAACAGGAGCACCCCAAGGAAAAGTACTAGGACGAATAAAGCCAATGTCTAACAATTCCTGCAGTTGGGTCTTTAACTCTTGAAGTTCAGTAGGAGCCATTCGATATGGGGCTTTGGAAATGGGTTTTGTACTGGTTTCAAGGTCGATACAAAATTCAATTTTACGCTATGGGGGTAGGTCATAAAGTTCTTCGGGGAATACATCAGGAAATTTATTAACAATAGAAATATCTTTCAAAACTGATGTATTTTTGTTTAGATCCATGACATGAGCTAAGAAAGCTTGACATCCGTTTTTTAATAAACGAATAGCTTTATGGCTTGAGATGACAGTGCTTGATTTTAATGGTTTGGTTGCTTGAATTTGCATAATAGGTTGTTTAGGAATATGAAAGCTAACAACCTTACGAAAATAATTAATTTTTGCATGATGAGTAGTTAACCGATCAATCCCTAGAATCACGTCAAATGCAAGTATTTTCAATGAAATAAGATCGACAGGTAATGTGAGGGGACCGATTTAAACCAAACAAGACTTATAAACAGTGGATGTAATGAAGGTTTCTCCCAATGGAGTTTCAATAGATAAGTCAAAGTCTAATTTCTCCGGAGTCAAATTTAAACGTTGAGCGCAAGCAGGAGAAATAAAAGAATGGGTAGAACCGGTATCAAATAAGGTATAAATTTTGCTAGAGTTTATGATAAGCTTACCCGTGATGACTTTGTTCGGGTTTCTTGCTTTCTGGGAGGTCACGACAAATGCTCTCCCTTGAATTACCGGCTTTGTCTTTTCTGGAACGGCTTTTGGTGCCTCCATCCCAGCTGAACTTCCCTTCCCTGAATGACAAAATCGGGCTAGGTGTCCTTCTCTTCCACAATTATAACATGCTTTGGATGGCATCACGCAGTTTAGACTGATGTGTCCCTCCCTTCCACATTTGAAGCATATGATAGGTGGTCGTTCTCCTTCCTTAACAACGGGTGCTGGTGCTGACGTCTTTCCATCATTGTTGAATCTCCTCTTCTTGAAATGTCCATTCTTATTGTTTTGGCTATGATTACCACCGAAGTGGTTACCATTTCTGGCATGTTAATTCCCTCCACGCTTATTGTCACCGCTTCGATGACTGCTATCACTGGTATTATCATTTTGTCGGTTGCTCTCTTTTGGTTGGGTTAACTCATTATCGCGCTCCAATAACTGAGCCCTATTAACAACATCTAAATACAAGCAAAGTTTATGAGAAATGAGGTATTGACGTATCTCGGGTTTCAAACCTCTTAGAAACATTCACGTCATTCTCTCCTCATTATCAACCAAATGGGACGCAAACCGGGACAGCTCGGCAAACTTGGCTTCGTACTGCGACACAGTCATGTTATTTTATTTCAGTTTAATGAACTCTACCTCTTTCATGTGACGAATACTTTCGAGAAAGTACTTGTCGTTGAACAGTTCTTGGAACTTCTCCAAAGACATCTTCAGTGCGGCAGGTTGAGTACGCTTTACAGATTCTCACCAGTAATCTGTCTCTGTCGGCAACATGAAGGTGTCAAAGGGAACCTTTTGCTCCTCGGAGCATCCCAAGACATCAAATATCTTGTTGATCTACTTTATCCACGTCTCCGCCTTAAGTGGTTTTGGCTCTCCAAAAAACTCTGGTGGTCCTAGCTCCTTGAACTGCTTAACAGTGACCGTCCGAGAGTTGCCAGTGTTTCTACCTACATTTCGGATAGGAGTCTCTCTTGCCTGATGCTGCATGAATTGCAGAAAGCCTCTGAACATTCCATCATTCATCATTTGGTCAGTGTTGTTGTTTGCATGAGGATTGTTGCCTTCTTGATGCACATTATCCTGATTATTGATCTGTGGAGACTCAACGGTCTCCTGTGCTCCATTGCTAATCACAACATTCTCGGATGTCATTTTCAAATACTTCCACAAAACAAGGGTTAATTAACATATCACATATTATCCATATACTCTGACCGACCAATTAAATTCCAAATAAACTTAGGTAGGTCATACTAGCGAAGGAATTCCCCATCTTTCCCCTCCTAGTTCTTGTCTCACATCTTAGCCAGGGATCATATCCCTAAGCTTTGATACCAACTGTGACGCCCCCAAAATAGGTATACATCACCCATCTTAAGTCACCAAATACATGGTACAAAATTTAAACACAACTTAATTATACAACAGTCGTGTAAAATACGACAAAACATATGCTGTGAGTTTTAATACAAATATTGTCATCTAGACAATATCCACACTCAATTGAGTCCTCATTACATTTATTATTAGACTTATTAATAGAATAGTGAGTACTACTAATGCTATTATCTGGACCGTCACTCCATTCCCCGACTAGTCCCTGTTAGATTCTCATTTCTTGAAGAGAACAATGAAAGTAAAAGGGTGAGCTCAACTAGCCCAGTAAAAAATATTATGACTAAGATAATTCAGAATAAATTATCGTTAGCCTTCAACATTGTTAAACTGATACAATATAACAAACATTAAGTTTAACTGCAACGGAATAAGCAATCCATTAAAAGAGTCAAGTAGAGAATAAAATCTACTATCTTTTATGATTTAAATGGTTTTTTCATCACTTTTATCGATGGGACTCAACTTAATAAATAATCCACATCATCCCTGCACTACGGCCAAGGATATTCATTAGTATCACAACCACAAATTATCCATGCACTACGGGCCAAGGATATTCGTGTATTCATCAATGGTCATGATCATGCCAACAACTGTCCATCAATGTACTACGGCCAATGAGGACTTTTACCACATCATTTGTAACATTATGGTCATGATTATATCGATAAATCCCTGGTCATAATCATACCAAGTCCATCTATGCACTACAGGCCACAGATGACTTTCAACATAATATAAATATAAGGATGATGACAATAATATAAGAATTCAATAAAACAAGTTTAAGAATTAATTTATCCAGGAACTAATAACGTCCAAATTGTCAACATGATACTTCTTTGTAGAGTAAAATTCAAAAATTATCAGAAGAATATTTCCATGAAAATATACTGGATGAAGCGCAAATATCAAGGATGTTCCACTAATTTCATGGAGTATAGAAGTCAAAACTTTAACCAAATGAGTATAATAAAAAATAGAATAACAAAAGAAATCACCATGTATGCGATAGACCGCACAGACAGGTTATTCCAACAGAATAATAAATAACGAAACCAAGTCATGCGTAAACGCACAGACAGGATGCTCTAAGAGAATAATAAATAACGGAACCAGGTCATACGTAAACGCACAGACATGATGTTCCAATAGAATAATAAATAATGGAACCAGGTCAGGCAAAATTCGCACCGGCAGGATGTTCCAATAGAATAATAAAGAATGGAATAATAGAAGAATTTCACCATGTATGCGGTACTTTGCATAGACAGGTTATTCCAACATAATGATAAAGAATGGAATAACAGAAGAATTTTACCAAGTATAGGGTAGACCGCGTATACATGTTATTCCAACAGAATAATAAAGAATGGAATAATTGAACAAAACTGAGTGACTTCTCATCTAAGCATCAATAATCAATACCGTGTGCTACTATGCAACCACGCGTATTACTGTACTTTTAACACCGGGTGTTTCAACAATTAATGGTAAAACTTTCGCCGTTATATTTATAAAACTATTTTTTTCATTTTCTCAATCTAACAATAATTCCGTTGTGGGATCCACCAATGATTGTATCGTCGTACGAATATTCGCTGTTAAAACAAATATTCCTGACCAATCGAATATAATATAATAACTTGCGTACTTTGTAAAATTTATAAATATTACCCACAACTATAACATTATATCAAATTTATTCCATAATATTTAAAAATGATATTTATAGAAAAATCATCTTTATTAAAAAAAAATTGGGGTCTTACAAGAACACTCAGCAGTCGTGACCCCCCGCCCCGGCGGGGGTATATGCCTAAATAAGGCCTGCCCCGGCGGGCATCCATTCTTTAAACTGATATTGAAGACTCCCCGCCACAGTGGGGGTACATAGGCAAAAAGGGCCCGCCCCGACGGGCATAGCTTCTACAGACTGGCTTGGCTGGTTTTTCATACTTGCAACTATAATGCTCCAAATGCTTCCTTTTTTCAGTCATTCACCACACCACCCATCCTACATATAAAATAACACAAAACAAGTGAAAAGTAAACATGAACAAAAATAAATAACAACAATAAAGCTTGAAATGAACGTCAATTCATGGATATGAAATCCACTTATCAGGGAACAATAGATCCAATAGAAGTTCATACATGGATAAAAGAGATAGAGAAAGCATTCGTTATCGCTAGAGTAGCAGAGGAGCAAAAGACCGTTTTTGCTACCTATTTGATGAAGGGGGAGGCGAACTACTCGTGGGAGACAAACCAGAATAGAGCAGGAACAGCGGTGGTGACATGGAAAAGGTTCAAAGAACTTCTCACCAAGTATGCAAGCAAGGATGGAGGTTCAATTCCTAGAGCTGAAACAGGAAAACATGACAGTTTCAGAATATGTCGCCAGAGTCAACAAATTAGCTAGATTCGCTCCTCATCAGGTGGACACAGAGGCACAAAAGGCACGAAGGTTTAATAACGGGATGAAGGCATCAATATTTATCAAGGTAGCAATGCTACAGATTAATACATTTTCGTCTCTGTTAAAAAAAGTAATCATCGCTGTGGGAGACAGTGAAGCCGTATCGATTTATCACCAGAAAAAGAAGAAAAAGACGAATGAAGGAGGTAGTAGTGGAGGGAGTAACTCCAACAAGTGTAAATGGAGCGATAACACCCAATCAAAAAACAAATCATGAGAATATAGTAAGAAAGGTTAGCCGTGTGCAATTTATGGGAAGAATCATTCGAGAGTCTGCCTGAAGGGCAAAGGAATGTGCTTTAACTGTGGCCAAGAGGGACATATCTCTCCCAATTGTCCCAGTCCAAAAAAGATACAAGGTTGTTATTTATGTGGATCGTCAAACCATCAAATCTGTAACTGTCCAAAGAAGAATGCAGAGAAGGGAAGCAACAACAAAGAAAACAATAGTGGGACTCTAACGACCAATGGACCAACTCAACAAGCAAGACCAACAACACGCACACTTAACATGATGGTCCAGGATGCAGTCGCTTCGAATGGAGTAGTGCTAGGTAAAATTTCAATTAGTAATATAATTACGCACGTCTTATTTAATAGATATCACTAGGAGGTGTTGTTCCCATGCGGATTCGAGTCATAGGTTGGTATCATATGATGATATCACATGTTAGTATTGCATAAATAAAACTGAAGGAATTGATGATACAACTTTATAAATTATTAGGAAAACATGTATATTGAGTGGTCTATGGTAACCCTTTGAGGTTCCAAATTAGAATAAGAGAAAGCACATGTTGCTTAATAAATAAAAGGAATATTATTGTGAGTAAAATGTTATTACCTAAATATAACAGGTAATTATGAGCTATGAAAAGTCAAATGAGACTTGAGTTTAGTAGAGAATTTTCTGCCCTGAATAAGATGGGAAGGAGTAAATGTAAGAAGAAACAAAGTAATACCTATATTAGGGTAATAAATTTGGATATATAAATAGAGGTCTAAGGATAGACATAAATTGAGTGTAAGGTAAAGGTGATTCTGGGGACGGAATCCTTATAAGGAGGGGAGAATGTAAGGACAAAGAACTTTATATGATTATATATTTAAATTTTTTTACGAATAAATTTTTTTTAGTTTATAAGTGAATATGTGTTATGAGATATAAATTAAACAAGATAATTAGTTTTGTTATTTCAAATTAACTAAGATCAATACTTAATCAAGTTGATTAAGGAAGAGTAAGATAAGTTATATATGTTGAAACATTAACATAGCTTGAGTGTTAGCCTTGAATGTTAAATAGAAATATTTATAATCTTTAAATGATTAATTAGTATGACTATTATATAGTGAATAAATATGTGAGGACTGTGTGGAAATGTGTATGGCTAAATAAACATATACACTATAGTTATGGATATATAAATTTATAGATTTCCTTAAAAATGAAAGCTTCATAACCTAATTATACATTAGGTGAGATAATTAAATAACCTAAGGGTTATGTTCATAAGGAAAAGTTAGTATTTAATATGTATACTAACTTAAGTGGGTAATTTTGTTATTTCAAGTGAGTGATAATTTTAAACCTAATTAGGTTATGAACTAAAGTCAAATGTATAAGTAATTAAATTCCATAAGATTGGGAATGAAAATCATAAATAAACAATTAGGGTAACATCTATTAAAATTGTTAAACTATGTTTATTACATAGCCCAAAACAATTAAAAGAGAAGCCCAAAAGAAATAAAATGCAAGCCCACACTTAGCCCACTTAATTGAGGGTATTTTAGACCTTTGATTAATATAATTTGTGCATTAAAATAAAAAAAATGGATGGGTTATTGGGCATATAGGACCAGCCATATTAGGCCTTTTAAGTAAAAGAAATTAAGTTAATCAAGTCCCAAAATTTGAAACTCTTACACACAAGGGCAAGTGTGTCATGCCACCATAGGTGGAAAATCTAATTAGTAACCTTAATGGCATGATTAGGCATGGTTAGGCATGATTAGGAAGGGATAAGTCTAACTCTTTTGTCCAAGGGGCAAAAGAAACATAGGGGATGTTAGCATCCCATTTCATTTCACTAACATCTTTGTTTCATTTTCATTCTCCACCATTCTTCTTCTTCTATTTTTCTCTCAACTAGCAAGAACACAAAGAGAGTAAAAGAGAGAAGTGAGGATCAGATTCTAGAGGGGAAGAAGAGTATATTGTTCATGCATCCCAAGTTTCTAACCTACTTTGGAAAGAGAAGGAGAGCATCCCACAAGACAAGGTAAGAAATCAAACCCTAGTTTCTATGTTTTGTATGTTCTATTTGATTTTGTGAGAGATTCATGGAAATGCAAGTTCCAATAGGCTAGAGTCTTATATAAATGTGAAGTCTTGAGTAAAATATGTTTAACATGTCCATCTATATAGTTTATGCTGGAAAATTTTGAAAGAAAGGAAGCTATAGTAGTTTTTGGAAAAAAACCTAATTTAAAGGGGTGATCAATGGTTTTCATTTTGAAATCTACAAATGGTTTTTTGATTTTGTTTCTTAGTATGCTAGAACTATGAGTTAAGAGAAAAACCCCTTTGGAATCATGTAAAAATGTTAAAAAAAAAAAGAGTGAGATATGGATTTATTACTAAAACACCTCAACTAAAGAACTCACGTGCAAGAGTCTGGACCAATTTTCGGGACGAAAACAGATCCAAATTTGATGTTTGATGAATGAAAGCTATATTTTAGGAAGATACGAATCCAACGAGTCTAATTGAACCCAAATCGGAGTTGTAGATTTCATTTTATTCAAGTTTTACTGAAGAACCCCAAATCTGGAAAAAAATCAAAAATCCTAAAAAGCTACTGTCGGTTTAACGGGAACCAAATCGACTGAAAATTTTCAGTGGTCGGTTCAGCCTTTTTTCAGCCGGTTCCGGTTGTGGTTCTTGCACCCAAATTTTTCTAAAATTCTGAAGCATATTAAGATTTTTAATCCAAAAATATTCTGGGCAGTTAGCTAATTATTAAGTAATTAGTGGTTTAAACCCATTTAAATCACTTTAAAACTTACTAATTTATAATTTTTAATGTAATTATTGGATTATTAAACTAATTACATGAAATTTGAATGTAATTAACTATTTAATTATTAACCATTGATTAATATTAAATAATGATTAAAGAATGCTTAAGTAAGATTATTTAAGAATATAATTACTTACTTACATTGACATAAAATCTGCAAAGTATTTATTTATTATTTAGTTAATATTAAATAATAAATAATAATAAATGATAATTAATTATTCTTAAGTTAATGAAAAAAGAATAATTAAAAACTTATGAAGTAAATTAATTATTTATTATTCAAGGATAAATAAATAATTAAATAATAAATAAGAACAAATGATAATTAATTATTCTTAAGTTAATAAGAAAGAATAATTAAAGATTTATGAAGTAAATTAATTATTTATTATTCAAGGATAAATAATAAATTAATTATTAATTGTTCATTTATTAATAGTAATTAATAATTTAGGACTAATAAATCAATTATTTATTATTCAAGGATAAATGATTAATTAATTATTACTTCATTAATATTAAATAATAACTAAAGACAAATAATGTTAATTATTCAATATTTAATTAATACTAAATAATAAGTTGATGTAACTAGTTATTATTTATTTAATAATAACTACATGAAATAAATTAATTACTATTTAACTAATATTAAATGGTAATTAAATGAAGATTGACTTAATAAATTGAGATAATTTAAAGGAATAATTAATTATACAATTATAATAAACTCGTTAAACAGGCAAGTTTCCTAACTCAAACTCGAGTTATTATTTTTCAAACATGTTAGTGAATAATTATTGTTGATTATTCCACATCTATGATATTTATTGATATTCGCATATTGTGGAAGTTGTTATTAAAATGCAAGTTCCCAAACTCGAATTCGAGTTATTATTTTTCAAGCATAGTGATGGATAATTATTGTTGATTATTCCACATCTAAGATTGTTATTGAATATTTGCATTTATTGCAAGTTTCCTAACTTAAACTCGAGTTATTATTTTTCAAGCATGTTAGTGGATAATTATTGTTGATTATTTGACATCTATGATATTTATTGATATTCGCATATTGTGCAAGTTGTTATTAATATGCAAGTTCTCTAGCTCAAACTCGAGTTATTATTTTTTAGCATGTTAGTGAATAATTATTGTTAGTTATTCACATCTGTAATGATTATTATTATTCGCACATAGTGTAATTGATTGTTGTTCTATTATTGGAACTATTTACGAGTCATGTCTCAGCTATTTGTTTTGGCTAGACTAATATTTGTTAAAGCATGAAACGTTCTATTTATTGTGAACTAATTTATTGTTGGAAGATCTATGTCAGTGATTTCGGCTAGATCAATATTGATATTATATGTTGAAATCATAGTATTTCTTTGAAAATAATCTAAATCATGGTGTTGTGGTACGGACTCATGATGTAAGACTGAGAAGAACAACCCTTATATATGGGGGAACTTTATTGTCGTAAAACGACCCTTGTGCGCTATGTTGAGTATTATGCATAATATAGGGTACAATGGAGTTGATCACTTCATGTACTTGCAGAAGAGTAAAATTAGTTTTTATAACTAACTTATATTCTTGAGGTAATTTAACTTTAATTACTGATGATTCCTTGAGTAGTTCTTGATCCATTTGTGATCACTCATCATGAAATATTGGAATATTTCACTTTGTTGAATATTGTTGTAGTATTGATAATTCTTCTTAATCAATTGAATATATTGAACCTTGGATAGAATTTTACTCTTTCATCCTTGGAATGTTATTCAGTATGAAACTAAAGAAAATTCTTGTTATTGAAAATGATTTATCATTCAGCTATTTCGAAATCATTCGAATATTGTTAAAATTATAGAAAGTTAAATTCTTTTATATCTTTTATTGTACGCTTTAACTTGCAGAGCAAACTCGTTTATCACCCTTAATTAAATAAAATAATTCAGCTAAAGTCGAGATAGTAGAAGGTTTTAATAAGGATAAAGGCAAAATGAAGGCGACTGAGTAGTATCACGTTGTTAAATGATTATTATATTATAATTTTGTTTTAAGTCTTTTTTATTAATAGACATGAAAGATTAAGGTTAGTTAAACTGGGATAACGATGGTGTAATTATGTAAACCTTTGGTAATATTACAGGTGTGTTTAAGTTAAGGTAAAGAAAACCTTGGGATTATGTTATGAAACTATATTATAATGAACAATGTATGTTTATTATTCCGTAATAGTTTATAGAATGCTTATGATGATGATGGATCGTGAGTGTGACGCCCTAAAAATAGATATACATCACCCATCTTGAGTCGCCAAATACATGGTACAAAATTCAAATACAACTTAATTATACAATAGTCGTGTAAAATACGACAAAACATATGCTGTGAGTTTTAATACAAATATTGTCATCTAGAAAATATCCACACTCAATTGAGTCCTCAATACATTTATTATCACTCTATTTAACAGAATAGTGAGGAATACTAATGTTATTATCTGAACCGTCACTCCGTTCCCCGACTAGTCCCTGCTACGTTCTCATTTCCTGAAGAGAACAATGAAAGTAAAAGGGTGAGCTCAACTAGCCTAGTAAGAAATATTATGACTAAGATAATGTAGAATAAATTATCATGAGCCTTAAACAATGTTAAACTGATAAAATATAACAAACATCAAGTTTAACTGCAGCGGAACAAGCAATCCATTAAAAGAGTCAAGTAGAGAATAAAATCTACTATCTTTTATGATTTAAAAGGTTTTTCATCACTTTTATCGCTGGGACTCAGCTTAATAAATAATCCACATCATCCCTGCACTACGACCAGGGATATTCATTAGTATCACAACCACAAATTATTCATGCACTACGGGCCAAGGATATTCGTGTATTCATCAAATGTCATGATCATGCCAAGTCCATCTATGCACTACAGACAACAGATGACTTTCAACATAATATAAACATGAGGATGATGACAATGATATAAGAATTCAATAAAATAAGTTCAAGAATTAATTTATCCAGGAACTAATAACGTCCAAATTGTCAACATGATACTTCTTTGTAGAGTAAAATTCAAGAATGCTCAGAAGAATATTTTCATGATAAGATATTGGATGAAGCGCAAATATTAAGGATATTCCACTAATTTCATGGAGTATAGAACTCAAAAATTTTAAACAACCGAGTATAATAAAGAATGGAATAACAAAAGAAATCACCAGGCATGCGATAGACCGCACTGACAGGTTATTCCAACAGAATAATAAACAACGAAACCAGGTCATGCGTAAACGCACAGATAGGATATTCCAACAGAATAATAAATAACGAAACCAGGTCAGGCAAAATTTGCACCGACAGGATGTTCCAACAGAATAATAAATAACAGAACAAGGTTATGCGTAAACGCACAGACATGATGTTCCAATAGAATAATAAATAACGGAACTAGGTCAGGCGAAATTCGCACCGACAGGATGTTCCAACAGAATAATAAAGAATGGAATAATAGAAGAATTTCACCATATATGCGGTACTTCGCATAAACAGGTTATTCCAACAAAATAACAGAGAATGGAATAACAGAATAATTTCACCATGTATGCGGTACTTCGTATAGACAGGTTATTTCAACAGAATAACAAAGAATGGAATAACAGAAGAATTTCACCATGTATGAGGTACTTCGCATAGACAAGTTATTCCAGCATAATGATAAAGAATGGAATAACAGAAGTTTTCTTAATGAATACGAAAGAAATAATACTCCTTACCTTAGAAGAAACTGGATATAGAAGTGGTGAAGTAGCAGAACACTTTTCTTCTTTCTCTCTATAATTTTTCTCTCTAGAGTTTCAGTGAATTTGTAAGAAATAATGAAGGAATGAGCTTCTATTTATAGAAGAATGGACTGAATAGTAACTAATTCCTGAACGGTCCAGATTAATTTACTTCTAAACAGACGGTCCAGATTAGTTTATAATAAAATATAATATATTCTATTTATAATCTAATAAAATGAATAACTTTATAAAAGTATTCTGTTTTATATAAAAAGCTTTTCTGTTTTATTACATTAATAATACAAATAAAACAAAACTTCATCATCATTATTATAATTCACACTATTAACCGACTAGGTCGTTCCCAAGAAAGAGGGGGCTTTCCAATAAGAATTTCTCTCTATTGGCGCGTAATTAGGTGACCAAACCTCTCCTTGGCAGAACTTCTAGACATAATTAATATTGTAAATAATAATATTAATAACTTCGTCGTCTCAATTATTGATTTAATAATATATAAAATATCGACAATAATTGAATCAATTAACGTGAGATACTATGCAACAATTACTGAAGCAATAATTGAACAAAACTGAGTGACTTCTCACGTAAGCATCAATAATCAATACTGTGTGCTACTATGCAAGCACGCATATTACTGTACTTTTAACACCGGGTGTTTCAACAGTTAACGGTAAAGCTTCCGCCGTTATTTTCATAAAAATATTTTTGTCGTTTTCTCAATTCGACAATAATTCTGTTGTGGAGTCCACCAATGATTGGGCCGTCGTACGAATATTCCCTGTTAAAATGAATATTCCCCGACCAATCGAATATTATATAGCAACTTGCGTACTTTGCAAAATTTATAAATATTACCCACAACTATAACATTATATCAAATTCATTCTATAATATTCAAAAATGATAATTATAGAAAATTCAACTTTATTCATAAAAGTTGGGGTCTTACAATCTCCCCTTCTTATGATATTTTGCCCTCGAAATTAGGGTACGTACCTGGTATGTCAAAGAGGTAAGGATACCTTGATTTCATTTCGGATGACTTGAGGTCGTTTCCTCAACATCGTGGTTCCTCCATAAAACTTTGACTTGAGTTATAACCTTGGAGCGTAGAATATGTTCCTTCTTATCCAAGATTTGAACAGGAACCTCTTCATACGTTAAATCTTCCGATATTTCATCCGGTTCTAACTCAATAATGTGGTTTGGGTCTTTCACATATTTATGTAACATGGATATATAAAAAATTTTATGAACATGAGACATATTTGGCGCTAAAGCTAGTCTATAGGCTACAGCCCCTACTCGATCGATGATTAAAAATGGGTTAATGAATCGAGGATTGAGCTTTCCTCTCTTTCCAAATCTCGTAACTTCTTTCCATGGAGAAACACGTAACAACACATGATCTCCAATATCGAATTCCATGTCCTTTCGATGAAGATCAACATAACTCTTTTGTCGGTCTTGTGAGGTTATTTATACGTTGTCGAATCATTTGAATATTTTTCGTAGTTATACGTACCAACTCTGGTCCCAACAACGTTGCTTCACCCACCTCATCCCAGCATACTGGAGAACGATACTTTCTTCCATACAACGCCTCGAATGGAGCCATGCCAATACTTTCTTGATAACTGTTGTTGTATGAAAACTCCACTAATGGTAAGAACTTGTCCCAACTTCCCTTGAAGTCAAGGACACAGAGTCTTAATAAATCTTCAAGAGTTTAAATAGTCCTCTCTGATTTTCCATCCGTTTGAGGATGATATGTCGAACTAAATCGTAAATCTGTGCCCATAGCTTTTTGCAAACTAACCCAAAATCGTGAAGTGAATCTTGGGTCTCGATCACAAACTATGGATACTGGCATACCATGCAGTCTTATAATCTCATTTATGTATATACGAGCAAGACGTTCAAGAGTATAAGTTTCTCGTATTGGAAAGAAATCAGCAGACTTGTCCAATCTATCAACAATGACCCAAATTGCATTTATTCCTTGAGAAACCCTAGGAAGACCAGCAACGAAATCAATGGTAATGTGCTCCCACTTCCATTCTAGAATTTCAAGTGGTTGCAATGGACCTTTTGGCACTAGATGCTTTGCCTTGACTCATTGACAAGTTAAACACCTTGAGATAAACAGCGCTATCTCTCTCTTCATATTGCCCCACCAAAATGTATGTCAAAGATCATTATACATTTTAGTACTCCCAGGATGGATTGCAAATAGTGTGTTATGCGCTTCCATCATGATTTTATACTTTAACTCAGGATCGTTAGGAACACAAAGTCTGGAGTTGACTCGAAGTATTCCTTCTTCATCGATTCTTGCTTCCGGCATAGCACTTTCTTGTACTTTCTTCCTCATATGCATCAGCTCCAGGTCTGCAGCTTGAGCAACTTTAACATTATCGATTAAAGTCGGTTCTACTCATATATTTGCCATCATCACGTGGGTCCCTGAAGTCTTTATCTCTATCTCCATCCTTTATAAGTCATACAAAATGGGCCTCTGCGTTGACAGTGTCGCACTCGTACCCGCATATGATCTTCTACTCAATGCGTCAGCTACCACGTTTGCTTTTCCAGAATGGTATTGGATGGTATGATCATAATCTTTCAACAGTTCGAGCCAACGTCGCTGTCGCATGTTGAGTTCCTTTTGAGTGAAGAAATATTTGAGGCTTTTATGATCCGTAAATATCTCCACTTTCTCAACATACAAGTAATGCCTTCAAATTTTAAGTCCGAAGACAACAGCTGCCAACTCTAGATCATGAGTAGGATAATTTCTCTCATATTCTTTGAGTTATCGAGAGGCATAGGCTATGACTTTCCCATGTTGCATGAGAACACATCCTAACCCTTTACGTGAAGCATCACTGTAGATGACAAATCCCTCCGAGCCAGATGGTATTGTCAGAACAGGTGCTGAAATGAGTCTCCTCTTGAGTTCTTAAAAACTCTTTTCACATTCCTCGTTCCAACCGAATTTTGTATTTTTCTGAGTCAGCTGAGTTAAGGGAGTAGCGATTCGAGAAAACCCTTCTACAAATCTCCGATAATAACCAGCTATGCCGAGAAAGCTATGTACTTCGGTCACTAATTTAGGTTGCTCCCAGCTTTGAATAGCTTCAATCTTTGCTGGGTCAACAGATATTCCATGACTTAATACTACGTGCCCAAGGAATGATACTTCCTCAAGCCAGAACTCGCATTTCTTTAACTTGGCATAAATCTTATATTCACGAAGCTTTTGGAGTATCAGTCTCAAGTGTTGCTCGTGATCTTCATGACTTTTGGAATAAATAAGGATGTCATCAATAAAGACGACCACAAAGTGATCCAAATATTCCTTAAATACTCGGTTCATCATATCCATGAAGGCAGCAGGAGCATTAGTCAATCCAAAAGACATGACTAAGAATTCATAATGCTCGTACCGAGTTCTGAAAGCTGTCTTTGGAATGTCATCGGTTCTAATCTTCAATTGGTGATATCCGGAACGAAGATCAATCTTTGAAAAGAATTTGGCTCCTTGTAACTAGTCAAACAGGTCATCAATACGTGGTAATGGGTACTTATTTTTGATGGTGACATGATTCAACTCCCGATAATCAATACAAAGTCGTATACTCCCATCTTTCTTTTTCACGAATAGAATAGGAGCACCCCAAGGAGACGTACTAAGACGAATGAAACCGATGTCTAACAAATCCTGCAGTTGGGTCTTTAACTCCTGGAGTTCAATATGAGCCATTCGATATGGGCCTTTGGAAATAGGTTTTGTACCAGGTTCAAGGTCGATACAAAATTCAATTTCACGCTATGGGGGTAGGCCAGGAAGTTCTTCAGGGAATACGTCAGGAAATTCATTAACTATAGAAATATCATTCAAAACTGACGTATTTTTGTTTAGATCCGTGACATGAGATAAGAAAGCTTGACATCCATTTTTTAATAAACAAATAGCTTTATGGCTTGAGATGAAAGTGATGAGTAGTTAACCAATCAATCCCTAGAATTACGTCAAATGCAAGTATTTTCAATGAAATAAGATCGACAGGTAATGTGATGGTACCGATTTGAACCAAACAAGACTTATAAACAGTGGATGTAATGAAGGTTTCTCCCAACAGAGTTTTCACAGATAAGTCAAAGTCTAATTTCTCCGGAGTCAAATTTAAATGTTGAGCGCAAGTAGGAGAAATAAAAGAATGGGTAGAACCGGTATCAAATAGGGTATATACTTCGCTAGAATTTATGATAAGCTTACCCGTGATGACCTCGTTCGGGTTCCTTGATTTCTGGGAGGTCACGACAAACGCTCTCCCTTGCACTACTGGCTTTGACTTTTCTGGGATGTCCTTTGGTGCCTCCATCCTAGCTGAACTTGTCTTCGGTGAACGACAAAATCGGGCTAGGTAACCTTCTCTTCCATAATTATAACATTCTTTGGATGGCATCGCGCATTTGGGATTGATGTGTCCCTCCCCTCCGCATTTAAAGCACATGATAGGTGGTCATTCTCCTTCCTTAACAACGGGTGCTGGTGCTGACGTCTTTCCATCATTGTTGAATGTCCTCTTCTTGAAATGTCCATTCTTATTGTTTTGGCCATGATTACCACCGAAGTGGTTACCATTTCTGGCATGTTGATTCCCTCCACGCTTATTGTCACCGCTTCGATGACTGTTATCACTAGTATTATCATTTTGCCGGCTGTTCTATTGTGGTAGGGTTGACTCATTATCGCGCTCTAATAACTGAACCCTATTAACAACATCTGAATACAAACACAGTTTATGAGAGATAAGATATTGACGTATCTCGGGTTTCAAACCTCATAGAAATATTCATGTCATTCTCTCTTCATTATCAACTAAATGGCACGCAAACTGAGACAACTCGACGAACTTGGCTTCGTACTGCGATACGGTCATGTTATTTTGCTCCAGCTTGATGAACTCTACCTCTTTCATGTGACGAATACTTTCGGGAACTTCTTGGAACTTCTCCCAAGTCATCTTCAGTGCGGCAGGGTTTGTACGTTTTACAGATTCCCACCAGTAATCTACCTCTGCACACAACATGAAGGTGGCAAATGGAACCTTTTGCTCCTCGGAGCATCCCAAGACATCAAATAACTTGCAGATCTGCTTTATCCACGTCTCCGCCTTAAGTGGTTTTGGTTCTCCAAAAAAACTCTGGTGGTCCCAGTTCCTTGAACTGCTTAACAGTGACCGTCCGAGAGTTGCCAGTGTTTCCACCTGTATTTTGGACAGGAGCCGCTCTTGCCTGATGTTGCATGAATTGCATAAAGCCTCTGAACATTCCATCATTCATCATCTGGTCAGTATTGTTGTTTGCCTGAGGATTGTCGCCTTCCTGATGCACATTATCCTTATTATTGATCAGTGGAGACTCAACGGTCTCCTGTGCTCCATTGATGTTCTCAACATTCTCGGATGCCATTTTCAAACACTGCCACAGAACAAGGTTTAATTAACATATCACATATTATCCCTATATTCTGACCGACCAATTAAATACCAAATAAACATAGGTAGGTCATACTAGCGAAGAAATTTCCCGTCTCTCCCATCCAAGTTCTTATCTCACATCTCAGCCAGGGATCATAACCCTAAGCTTTGATACCAACTGTGACGCCCCCAAAATTGATATACATCACCCATCTTGAGTCGCCAAATACATGGTACAAAATTTAAATACAACTTAATCATACAACAGTCGTGTAAAATATGACAAAACATATGTTGTGAGTTTTAATACAAATATTGTCATCTAGACAATATCCACACTCAATTGAGTCCTCATTACATTTATTATTAGACTTATTAATAGAATAGTGAGTACTACTAATGCTATTATCTGGACCGTCACTCCGTTCCCCGACTAGTCCTTGCTACGTTCTCATTTCTTAAAGAGAACAATGAAAGTAAAAGGGTGAGCTCAACTAGCCCAGTAAGAAATATTATGACTAAGATAATGCAGACTAAATTATCATTAGCCTTCAACAATGTTAAACTGATACAATATAACAAACATCAAGTTTAACTGCAGCGGAATAAGCAATCCATTAAAAGAGTCAAGTAGAGAATAAAATCTACTATCTTTTATGATTTAAAAGGTTTTTCATCACTTTTATCGTTGGGACTCAGCTTAATAAATAATCCACATCATCCCTGCACTACGGCCAAGGATATTCATTAGTATCACAACCACAAATTATCTATGCACTACGGGCCAAGGATATTCGTGTATTCATCAATGGTCATGATCATGCCAACAATTGTCCATAAATGCACTACGGCCAATGAGGACTTTTACCACATCATTTGTAACATTACGGTCATGATTATATCGATAAATCCCTGATCATAATCATACCAAGTCCATCTATACACTACAGGCCACAGATGACTTTCAACATAATATAAATATGAAGATGATGACAATAATATAAGAATTCAATAAAACAAGTTTAAGAATTAATTTATCCAGGAACTAATAACGTCCAAATTGTCAACAAGATACTTCTTTGTAGAGTAAAATTCAAAAATTCTCAGAAGAATATTTCCATAAAAATATACTGGATGAAGCGCAAATATCAAGGATATTCCACTAATTTCATGGAGTATAGAATTCAAAAATTTAACCAACTGAGTATAATAAAGAATGGAATAACAAAAAAAATCACCAGGCATGCGATAGACCGCACAGATAGGTTATTCCAACAGAATAATAAACAACGGAACCAGGTCATGCATAAACGCACAAACAGGATATTCCAACAGAATAATAAATAACAAAACTAGGTCAGGCGAAATTCGCACCGACAGGATGTTCCAACAGAATAATAAATAACGGAACCAGGTCATGCATAAATGCACAGACAGGATGTTCCAATAGAATAATAAATAACAGAACCAGGTCAGGCGAAATTCGCATCGACAGGATGTTCCAACAGAATAATAAAGAATGGAATAACAGAAGAATTTCACCATGTATGCGGTACTTCGCATAGACAGGTTTTTCCAACAGAATAATAAAGAATGGAATAACAGAAGAATTTCACCGTGTATGCAGTACTTCGCATAGACAGGTTATTCCAACATAATGATAAAGAATGGAATAACAGAAGTTCTCTTCATTAATACGAAAGAAATAATACCCCTTACCTTGGAAGAAATTGGATATAGAAATGGTGAAGTAGCAGAACACTTTTCTTATTTCTCTCTATAGGTTCTCTCTCTAGAGTTTCAGTGAATTCGTAAAAATAATGAAGGAATGAGCTTCTATTTATAGAAGAATGGATTGAATAGTAACTAATTCCTACACGGTCCAGATTGATTTACTTTTAAATGGACGGTGATGAGTAGGTTTTATACCTATGAATCCGATATTATTAAACTTAATTATTGTTATCTTTTATTGTTTTTTAGTATCTTTTTATGTGTTTTGTGTTTATTTGTTGTAGGTTGGAGCTGGAGGGACAAATTGGTCATTTCGGAGAAGAAAAAGGTCAAAAATCATGAAAATTAAAGCTGAGTGGCATTTCTATAAATATGTGGTCCTGTCCAAGCGCCTAGGCGCTTGGAATTGCACTATGATGAGCGCCTAGGCGTTCTAGTGCGTACAAAGTTGCGTTTTTATGCTGTCAAGTGGGTTTTTGAAGCAAAAGAGGAGTCTGAATGAGGGCTGAGATCAATACAAATAGGAGAAGACTCTAGAAAAGCAAGGGGCACGAATTTGACAAGGGATCAATCAAGTTTTCAAGAGATTTGCAGAGAGAACAAGGAAGAAAAGCACGAAGGAGAATTGCAAAGGCTGAAGATCTAAGAGAGAGTTTAAGAGCAAATTCAGAGTTTCTTTTTCTCTTCTCTAGTTTTATCTTTTGTAACTATCTGGGATGTTTGGTTTATTAACTTGGATGATGTTTTTCTTTATTATTATCATGAACTAAATTTTAATTAAGATTGCAACGGAACTTGGTATGTAGTTTAAATTGCAAGCTTCCCATTGATTGAACGTTGGTTTTTATTGAATTGTTTATTATATCTTATGCTTATTGATTAATTGTTTGGCCAACAATTACTGTGATAATCTATATTAAATTGGAAGATGGAGTATAGATTGAGATCTCGATATGATAACATCTGTTCATATAATCTGAATAGGGTTAATATGATTAGCGTATAGGATAGGAATATACCTATGTGTCTTTTGTATCCATTGAAAGAATTTGTGCGTAAAACCCTAATTAACTTGATTCACATAGGAATATAGTGAGTTGATTAACTGGGGTGTTCCTTGTAATTTTGTATCTTAAAGATTGGATTTAGGAGGATTTGTTTACGTGTCTTTGGAAGAAGTGCGTGAATATTCATAAAGCATTCTTGGATAACAGTTCATATTAATTGATTTATTTTAAATGGGAAGTAAGTTAGTTTAAATGAAATACCAAGGGAAGTTGTAATCTTAATCTGTTAAATCTGCAATTATTCTTGTGAAATTTTGGTTTTAATTATTAGTTTGTTAAGTTTAATTTTCAAATCATAAACAAAATTTTCTTAGTTTAAAATAGGATTAATTGCATTAGAGTTAGTAATTGATAAATATTAGTCTATTTCCTCGTGGGAACGATATCCTTGCTTGCTGAATATTACAATTGAACGCGTATACTTGCGTGGTAAAGTGCTATTAAAAATTTAGGCAACAGACGGTCCAGATTGGTTTACAATAAAATATAATATATTCTATTTATAATCCAATAAAACGAATAACTTTATAAAAGTATTCTGTTTTATATAAAAAGCTTTTCTGTTTTATTACATTAACAATACAAATAAAACAAAACTTCATCATCATTATTATAATTCACACTATTAATCGATCAGGTCGTTCTCAGGAATAAAGGGGGCTTTCCAATGAGGATTTCTCCCTATTGGCGCGCAATTAGGTGACCAAACCTCTCCTTGGCAGAACTTCTAGACATCGTTAATATTGCAAATAATAACATTAATAACTTTGTCGTCTCAATTATTGATTTAATAATATATAAAATATCGACAATAATTGAATCAATTAACGTGAGATACTATGCAACAATTACTAAAGCAATAATTGAACAAAACTGAGTGACTTCTCACGTAAGCATCAATAATTAATATTGTGTGTTACTCTGCAACCACGCGTATTACTGTACTTTTAACACCGGATGTTTCAACAGTTAACGGTAAAACTTCCGCCTTTATTTTCATAAAAATATTTTTGTCATTTTCTCAATCCGACAATAATTCTGTTGTGGGGTCCACCAATGATTGGGCCGTCGTACGAATATTTCTTGTTAAAATGAATATTCCCCGACCAATCGAATATTATATAACAACTTGTGTACTTTGCAAAATTTATAAATATTACCCACAACTATAACATTATATCAAATTCATTCCATAATATTCAAAAATGATAATTATAGAAAATTCATCTTCATTCATAAAAGTTGGGGTCTTACAGTGAGCACTAAATCTGAGATTAAAGAACCTGGATTTGGGGGCGTCACAGTCCAAAGATGACTTTTATCACAATATAAGCATGAAGATGATCACAATTATATAAGCATCACTCAAACGAAATCAAGGATAAATAATAATGATTTTTAATTTATCTAGAGTTTAAAAAAATATCCAAATTGTCCACGTGATAACTTCTTTGTAGAGTAAAATTCAAGAATAATATTAACGTATTAAAAATAATTTGGATAGAAAAGAATCAATTTTTCTCCGTGAATAGTACTTCATGAATAGTACCATGTAAATAGTACTATATGTATTAATAGTACCGTACGTATAAATAGCTCCGTATGTATGAATAGTATCCATGAATAGTACTCTGGCATGAAAAAAATTAAAATTTAACGAGAATGTCTAGAAACTATTTCAGTGGAATGATACTAGATAAAACACAAATTTCAAGGATATTCTACTAATTTCAAGGAGTATAGAAGTAATACTTATCAAAATAAGTGTAGAATTAGGA